>CM055829.1:2688718-3047738 GCA_029582265.1 Zoroaster sp. YZ-2022
TGCCCTGCTCAAATAATCTGATCTGTTATAACGTGTTTTTTCTCTGTTGCAATTTCGGGAAGTTTATACGCGAACGGGGCCTCTGGTCCCTCACCCCCGGTCCGCATTTTTTTCTAATTTGAAACCTTTTCCCCCTCCACCGGACCCGCCGACCTCCGACCCACCCTTTGGGGCTCCGCAGGAGCCCGTTGTAAAAAGGGCGAAACTGGCTTCTACAACACCTCACAATGATTTTGAGAAGTCAGCCATTGTCCAAGCACTCCCACAATTAAGAACTACCAGTCTGACTGGGCAGCAGCTCAACCTCATCACACCCATCAACACATGGCACCCCAGAGACCCACTGAGAGGCCATCGAGATCGTTAAACACGACACTGTTCCACAGGACATCGGTTTCTACATTACGATATTTGGCGACCACTACTACAGACCGAAGGATCTTCGGATATCCAAAAACCACAACCCCACCCCAGACTGAGGGATCTCCTATACCTAAGTCACAATTCTCCTCCCCAGCCGTTAAACAACTGATTCAGTTCAGTCAGCGCCACACTCCTCTCCCAACCCCCAGGATCCCAGTCCCAGCCCCGCCTGCACGCTTCAATGCACTAATCCTCCAGCATCCAGCCATCGTGTGATCCTCCAGCATCCAGCCATCGCGTGATCTTCCAGCAGCTTACTTAAGCAGCAGCTTTTCCCAGAGTCCATATTTGAGGACGATCAGAGCATACTGATCGAAACGTCGAGTTGTAACCCTCCAGTTCTTTTCAGAACCACTACTCAATTGAGAATTTCACACGTCACCCGCAATAGTCTTATTTAATTTGGGGCAATTTTTTTTTCCTTGTGGTCTGTAGTATGTCAGACCACGGCGCGGCTTGCTCTATGGTCAGACAAAAAACATTTTCAGGGAAAACTGACACTACCATCAGTTTTATACCAAGTAAGATTTTACATTATAATTTGACAATTTTTGTTACTTTGAAATTCCCAACATTATACCCCACCTTAAAAACCTTTTCATGGTAGCATATATTAGCGCTAGCAAGACCTTTTGGGGTTGTCTTTTGACGTTCGTTCCCAACAATGGACAATTCTATTTTACCGTAATACATGCTAGTACTGTAAAGTTAAACTTTTGGACGCCCTTTTGTTCGCCAATGATACCTTGTTCCTTATTTGTAAATTTGGGGTTTTCCCCCCCTGTTTTTTTACACAGGCTAGTACTGTAGTTAAACATTTGGACGCCCTGTTGCACAAATGGACACCTTGTTTGTATTTGTAATACACATGCTAGTACTAAACATTTGGACGTTCTGTTCAAGCAATGACACCCTGTTTTATTTGTAATACATGTTAGTACTGTAGTTAAAACTTTTGGACGCCCTGTTCACAAATGGACACCCTGTTTTATTTGTACACACATGCTAAAACAGAAGCAAACATTTGGACGCAATTGTTTTTCAAAGAATAATCAATTTTGGATGCCTTATTTCCAAATCCTGACTTATACCATGCATGGTGGAAAGAACAATCTAATAAAGAAGGTTTGGAAAAAATCTCTTTTTGAGTTGAGAATGAGAGTTGGTTCTGAGAAGAACTGATGGTTTTGTAAAAAATCGACATTGCAATCAATATGTCGCATGGGATCACATTATCGCGAAGACAATCATACTGAACGAAACGTCAGTTGCAACCAACAGTTCTTCTCAGATAAACCATATATGTTAACTCAAACAAGAGAATTAAACATTGTGCTACTGCAACCCTGATGAGATATATATTTTGAAAATATTTAGTTTGAACCTCTAGACTTACGGGTACTTGTCGCCACATATGCGGTGTAATCTATGAGCTTCCACTTCATAACGTCTAGTAAAAGTACAAAACAGTAGTGTAAAGTGGTTATCAATTAACAGTAATCCAGATGATAATGATAATAATGTACTTCCCCCAGAAACACACAACTTTTCTCACAATTTTGTGATGATAATAATGAATGCTATGCAGCATCAACTCAACGGTGAATCAGCGACGAACCCTCAAAGAGGAAGTCCATCGTCTGTCTCAAATGGTATATGTTGAGCAGGTACCGCCAGATCATATACACATTGCCTGTAACAACAATAGAATTCGTACGAAATGAGAAAGTGGAGTAAGGACGACAACAGAATTGCAATGGAACAAGTTTGCATGAGCGGGCCAGAGAACAGAGGGCAATAGAATTACGAGGAGAATGATTAACATAGCAGGATAAAGGTACGTTTGAAATAAGTGAACAGTGCCTGCCGACCAGGTAAAACAAATCAACATAACCAGTGTGGCTAACGAAAGTTGAGGTGGAAGAGATGAGAAAACATACGGGACAGAGGCTGGTGATGATGCTGGCGCGCAGGAGGAACTGGTCAACGTGGTCGCTGGAGTGTCCGGCAAGGTTCCCAGAGTGCGGATGAGGTCAGTGATATAGAGGAGGGAACAGAAGATGGGCACAAACTTGACAGAGGAAGAGCTAGAGATTAGGGAAGAGGATTGAAGAGGTAATGGTATCGGTAAAGGGACAGGAAAGTGAGACTCTGTACTGCGTCAGGTCCCAAGGAAAAAGCTAACAAATGTGTCGGCTATGGTAAGTAGAGATCCTTTTGGGACGGTAAGTACTACTAATCTTACTGAAATTAATGATCTTGTCTTTGCAGGTGCAGTTGTGAGCAGTGGACAAATTAGGGTAGAAATCTTCACAATCACAACATAATAGTATAAATAAGTAGCCTTGGGTGGAAACGCAGGCTTGAGGGCCAAATTAACGAGTTACGCAAAGTCTTAGTAGAATAGAGCAAATGGATAAAGGTTTATTTAGAAAGATTCAGATATGAGGAATGGATTAATAAAACAAGTATCAAGTAAAGGAAAGGGATGAATGTAGTTAAGGAGGAAATAAAGCAAAGGAGGTTAAGGCAGAAGGCTGCGAAAGTAAAAGGTATGACGACAGGATCAGGCAGTTTCATCAAAATCGTCTATTCAATACAAATCAACGTCAATTATTTCACAAAAAGATTGACAGGACAAGTATGACAACTCACAAGTAGACCCAGCAGAGCCCATGAGGCAAGTAAGGAATTTTTGGTGTGGTCTTTGGGATCAAGCCTGGTGATCATAACAGACAAGCAGAATATGGTTAGCCGACGTGAAAGACGAGTTAAAGAATGTACAACAACAAGAGAGGATTTCAATTGATGTAAGCAAGGTGAAGAAACAGTTGAGGAAAGTGCCGAATTGGAAAGCCCCGGGACCAGACCAAGTGCACGGATGCTGGCTAAAGAACTTCAGTAGTTCTACTCACGGCATAGCCTGGCAGCTGCAACAATGCTGGCAATGCTTAGTGCGTGGCAATGTTCCGACGTGGATGACTGAAGCAAGAACAGTTCATCATGAAGGACATTAAGAAGGGTAACGTTGCGCAAGTAACTATCGACCCTGTACATGTCTCACCTATGATGTACATAAACTTCTGACCAGTATCATTGCAGAAGATCTGTATAGTCTATGAAGATCATACAGTTATTTCAGATGAGTGAAAGGTTAAGAAGAAGCGGTCCAAAAGAGGAACGAAAGACCAAACTCATCATTGATATTTTAGTACGGTGCTAAAGGACTGGGAACAGGGAACACTAATTCTGTGCCATGGCATGGATAGATTACAAGAAGGCATACGACATGGTATCACACTCGTGGATTATGCGGAATGTTTGGGATATGATAGGGGCAGCAGATGCGGTGAAATGTCTCCTGGGTGAGAGCATGGTGAGAACAAATCTGATAGCAGTGATGAATGTGATGAATGTCTTAAGGTAAGGCCAAACATCAGACGAGTATTTTCAGGGCGATTCTCCGTCTCCACTGTTGTTTTGTTTGGCGCTGTTCCCTTTGACGATGATTTTGCGGAAGGTTAGAGTGTGGGATACGAGATGACGGAAAAGGATGGATGATGGATGGGATAATCATCTTCTCTTCATGGACGACCTGAAGTTGTTGGCAAAGAACGAAAAGAGATTGATTCCTTGGTGCGAACTGTACGAATCTTCAGACTGTACGAACATCGGCAGCGATGAAGTTTGGTCCAGGAGAAATGTTGGTCAGGAGAAATGCTGCGATAACCGAAGAGAGGAGGTAAAATTGGGAATGGTGCTTTACCAGATGGCACAAATTGAGGGGTTAGGTGAAGAAAGAAAGTTATAAGTATCTTGGGTGTGCTTGAAGCAGATCATGTACTGCACGAGGAATCGAAAAGAGAGACTTAAGAAAGAGTATATAAGACGAGTGAAGAAGTGTTTGAAGTCAAGCTGAATGGAGGGATATGATAAAGAGCGATCAACACTTGGGCTGTGTCACTGTGAGATACAGTGCGGAATTGTCAGTGGACTAAGGCAGAATCTAGATGTTGCTGGACAGGAAAACGAGAAAGTGATGACGATGTGCAGTATGTTACATCCACGGTCCGGATATGTTAGCAGCTCTATCTACCACAGGTCAGAGGGCGGAGAGGGTTACTATAGTGTATCAGATAAAGTTAACTTCGAGAGAAGGAGCTTGCAGTGTCATGTAAAGTACTGGGGAAAAAGTTGTTGAAGGTCATGCAGAAAAATGACATGCAAAGGACAGACGAATTGGGTCCCAAAGAGTATAAGAATCAAAGAAGAGAAAAAAGAACATGAGATTGGCAGGAAAAAACCACTCTCTGGCCGATTCCTGAGATGTACAGAAAGAAGGGGCCCAAGTAGACTTGAGAATGGTTGAGGAGAGAGAACTAAAGAAGAAAGAAACTGAGGGTCTGATTATTGCAGTGTAAGACCAGTTCTCTGCCGACGAATGTGTGATGAAGGCACAGGATCAGGAAGTCAGATGTCTCTCTTATATGCAGAATGTAATGCGGCGGAGGAGACTGTATTTCTACATTGTCCCGGCAAATGCAGTGCATGCTCAGACAGAGTGCATGCTCAGACAAGGCACAAAACGGGCCACGACAAGTTGGCCAAGGTGATACATTGGGATCATAAGTGTGCCAAGAGGTACGGTGTCAAGGTGCAATCGAAGTGGGTACGAACCATGTGTGCCGGAAAAAGGTTGAAGAAACGGATCATGTCAAGATTCTCTGGGACTTCAACATCCATGGACAGATCATGTTATAGAACATGAGACGGCCGGGATATTTGTTGTCTTGGATAAACGCGCAAAGGCCATGTGTCATCTTAATGATATAGCTGTGCCGGGTGATGATAGGTAGAGTAGCTTCGAGAGGAGGGAGAAGGTACAGAAATATCAGGATTTGTAGAGAAACTCCGCAAAGCTGTGGCGAAAGTCAAGAGGTGAAGGTTATTCCTGTGGTAGTGGGGAGCACTGGGTACAATCCCGAGCGTTGGAGAAACATCTCAAGGAGATGGAGCATCTGTTAGAGTAGAATTACTACAGAAGGCGGCACTCTTGAGACAGCAAGATTCTGCGAACTACTCGAGATCTAAGGCTACAGGACGTAGCTTGACTCAGTGTAACCGGCAGAAAGGAAAACAAGATCTTTCTTTTCATGCTGTGCTAACGAAATAATAATAATAATAATAAATATAATAATAATAATAATGAATATAATAATAAATAATAATAATAAATATAATAAATAATAAATATAATAAATAATAAATATAATAAATAATAAATATAATAAAAATAAAAATAAAAATAAAAAAAAAAAAATAATAAAAATAATAATAAAATAATAAAAATAATAAAAATAATAATAAAAAATAAAATAATAATAATAATGATAATAATAATAATAATAATAATAATAATAATAAAATAAAAATAATAAAATAATAATAATAATAATAATAATAATATGGCGTTCATGGGCGCAAGACGTGTTTTTAACATCAGCTCCGGTTTTCGCCCTGAAAAGGAGAAAGCAGACCAACAGAGCTTAGCTGGTATATTACTGTAAGTAATTCAAGATCATTTACGGACAAAATTGAGGATACGGTGAAGAAAGAAGGCCCATTAGGGGCCTTTTCATCAATATCGTGGTTTCAGAACCACTGACGCCATTTTGTCATGGGTACATGCCAATCTACAGGACTGAAGGCCCAAACACAATTTGTTAACAATGCTGCTGGAAATAACACCTGAAGAGTGTATCAAGCAGTCAACGGAACTACTGACGACAAGGGCCTACAAAATGCATTGCTCCCAGCTCTACAGTACAACATAACTCACCGATGAAAGTCAATGTGATGTAATAGCAGCCAGAGGGTTAATAATAAATGGAATGTTAATCCGTGTGAACCCGCTAACATTTTCAATTCAATTGTGGCATACGTGAAAGCGCCCTTACGAAATGGACGATAACGTGATCGTGAATGCACTCATGCGATTTGGCCGCGTGGCAAACATCAGAAGACAATACCATTCTTTCGATGAAGCGGTAGAAAATGGAGTCAAGAGTCTCCTGATTAGAAACGTTATGAAACCAATACCCAGTTTTATTATAAGGTTGGAGCATTTACAATTCCGATAAGACATAGAGGGCAAGAAAGAACGTGCTGAATCTGTCAGCAACCTGGCCACTTTTGCGAAAGATTGCAATATGAAGGGAGATGTTTCATATATGGAAATCGTGACCACCGGGGCTGAAGACCACCAAGAATCATTACAGACACAGGTGACCATGGTATCAGACGACGAAGAAACTCGACCCAACTATGATGACGGTAGCGATAACGGATCGTATACAGTACTGAAATACCAGCAGACCCAACCAAAGTAATACACGATGAGAATGAAACGCAGACCGGAGAAAAAGAAAATGAAGAGAAGAAAGCAACTTGGGCAGAAAGAGGTGGCGAGAGAAAAGCGGAAGACAGAGGAAGACAGAAACCGACAGAGGACAAACAGCAGAGACAGGGAGGTGAAACCCGCACGGGACAGGCAAATCCAAAACAAGGAAAGAGACAGAAACACAACAAGGAAGAAAAAGAAAACCACCAGGTCCAGGGTACGAGAAACAACAGAAACGGGTAAACGAAAACGGGAGGAAAACGCAAATCATGAGCAAAAATCTGATGGGCCAGCTGAAGCGAGGCAGGGGACGAAGAGACGAGAAGAAACAGGAAAAAGCAGCAGGAAGCCACGGGTTTTTGGGACGAAAGCGTCAAAAGAATTGCTGCCCCTTCGCGCTGGAGAAAACGAAAACTCGAAGAACAGTCAGGAGCAGGTAAACTCGCCAAAGAAGATGAAGAGGTAACTGATGAATCAGACATGGAACACGATAGAGATTCCGAAAATGCTACGGACTCTGAAAAACAGGGTGACGACGGAGAATTTGTTCCATACATTAGAAAAAGGGTTCAACATTTCAGGAAGGAGAGGTACAGGAGCAAATAACACAATATCGGGACAGTACTCAACATTCAGATTCGCACCAACAAGAGGAAGAGGGAGGAAGAAAGAATGATGGGTAAATTTACAAAATTCTTAATACAATGGTTTCTTTTGGTTTTTTATTTCAATTCTGATGGCACTAACCATAGCTACTCTTAATGTAAATGGACTCCAGATGTGGCCAGAAAAGAGAAGTGATTTTCAACTATCTTGCGAAAGAAAATAGCCATTGTTTTCCTCCAAGAAACACACAGTGAAAAGTGCGATGAAACATACTGAGCTAAGCAGTGGGGAGAAATGTTATTTTTAGCCATGGCACGAAAAAACTCTAGAGGGGTTGCAATTTTAACATCATATAAAAGTGGTTTAACTATTTCTAATAGAAAGTCATGATAAAGGAAGATGGATTAAGGGAGATATTGAAATAAACGGACATAAAAGTATCTTTGTTTTCGATATACAGCCCTAACATAAATGTAGAGAAACCAGTTCTTTAAAGAATTTAGGAAACCTTTATGAAGGAAACATGGAAGAAGATGACTGTATTATAGCCGGTGATTTTTAATTGTCAAATAAACACTGATATTCAGGATTCAAGTTCCAAAACTTTGAGTAATTTTTTAGATGAAAATAATTTGTTTGACGTTGGAGGAATATCAATCCTACCAACCCTACTTTTTCCATAAAGGTTTTGAATAAAACTAGTCGGATAGACTATGTTTTTGTTTCAGAAAATCTAATAACGCAAATAAAAGAAATGTCAGTTGAAAGTACCGGTCTATCAGGATCATAGAGCAGTCATTGTTCGACTGGAGAATTCGTCTATTCTTTTGGGTCAGGAAGGTGGATATGTGATAATACGATTCTTAAAGATGAAGAATGTAAGAGGAGAATAGAATGGTTTTGGAAATTCTGGACCAATCAAAATATAAATATGTTAACATTCTTGAATGGTGGGATATAGGCAAAAAATAGATTACAGGAAATTATAAAGGATTATAGCAATGGGAAGAAACATGAAGAAAAGAAAGAGAAATGTAATTTTCAAAACGAATTAGAAAACCTTTTAAATTTTCCGGGTAAAATGGATAAAACCACTTTATT
Source organism: Zoroaster sp. YZ-2022 (assembly GCA_029582265.1). NCBI lineage: Eukaryota > Metazoa > Echinodermata > Asteroidea > Forcipulatida > Zoroasteridae > Zoroaster > Zoroaster sp. YZ-2022. The sequence continues at coordinate 2,697,249 of CM055829.1, forward strand.
GAAATCGAGAGAAAGCTTAAAGTTCACGAACACCGGGAATGGGAAAAGCTAAACTCAAATTACACACTAAACAAAAATTGATGGTGAGAAACCAAGCAAAACCTTTTTTTCAGCTGTAAAACAACAGCAAAATCAAATAATATTGCTCGTCTTAGAGATGAAAAGGGGGAAATTATAAGTGCAATGATATGATGAACCACGTCCAGAATTTCTATGTCAATCTGTTCTCCTCTGAAGGTATAAACAATCATCATTTGAATAGAATTCTAGATAAGGTAGATTCCTTTTCTTTTGACAGAAGAAACCATTCTTGAAATAAACAATGATATAAGTAGCGAGGAGTTATATAATGCACTTAAAGTTATGTCTAAGGACAAAGCGCCTGGTTTAGATGGGCTTACAGCCGAATTTTATATAACCTTTGGTATATTATTAAAATGATTTTATTGATGTAGTGACATATTGTAATATTAATGGAAACTGCCAAGGTCAATGAACATGGCTCTGATTAGAATGATATATAAAAACAAAGGAGAAAGAGACTATCTGAAGAATTGGAGACCTATTAGTTTACTCAACGTTGATTATAAAATTATATCAAAAGTTATCACCCAACGAATGGCCAAACTCATGCCTTTATTGATTAATGAATCCCAAACTTGTGGGGTGAAGTGAAGAAGTATTCAGGAAAATTTAATGACAATTAGAGATACTATTGACTACATCAACATTACTCACAAAGAAGCCGCTCTTATCAGCGTGGACCAAGAGAAAGCATTTGACAGAATAGAATGGAAATATATGTATGCCATTATGGAAAAAATTAATATACCTGTGGGACTCATTAACTGGATCCTTTAATTACTAGAAATGTTAATAATTTCTTTACAGAACCTTTCCAAGCAAAGAGAGGAATTCGTCAAGGTTGTCCTCTTTCTCCTTTGTTATATGCAATATGTGCTGAAGGATTGAGTAATCTTATTAGGAAAAATGATTTAATCAAAGGTATTATGTTACCCACACAGGAAAAAAAATATAACCATTATACAACATGCTGATGACACGAACATTTTTGTTACAAGTAACAACGATTTCAATTATTGTCTCAATAGATGGAAAGGACGGGCCCTTTACTTTGAAGGGCCGCGCTATAGCTATTAATAGTCTAATTGGTAGAAGCTTGGCCTTTATGGGTCAATACTTTCATGCCCTGATCATCTGATAAAAAACTTGATGACATTATATGGAAGTTTTACTGGGCTGGCAAAGGGCGACAGGATGAAAAGAGCCACTGTTAATAGCCCTTCAAAAATGGGAGGAACGGGGGTAATAAATATTGTTTTCAAATTGAGAGCCTTGAAATTATAATGGCTTCAACGATACACACAAAATCGAGGGTAAATGGGCACAATTATTTGACTATTGGATTAATAGAGCCAGTGGTGAAGACAGACTGGGGTGGTGCATCTTTACCAAGTGTAAGCATATAAGTCCTTGTACTCCTCCTTTTATAGAGAAATTATAAATGCTTTTAACAAATTAAATGGCAAGATCTCCTTCCATATGAGTTGCCTCAATGAAGCTTTTGAAACTCCAATATGGAATAATACTGTCATAACTGAAGGGAATAAAAGTATTGACACTAGAATTCTAAAAATATTTGGAATGTTCCAATTCAAACACATATTAGAAGAAATTCGTCTGATAACTATTAACAACTTAGCCCAGAAATGCAAAATTCGGCCAATAAATGCGGGTAGAATCCACGCTGGATTAAAGAATCGTATCGCCCAAAAATTCTTCAACGAAAAAAGAGAAGGGCCAGCAAACCATTTCAGCAATTTTTTGGATATCAAACTAAGAAACAATGATTTTTTCTCAATATCAAAAATTACTGTTAAAGATACATTATATTAATATGATTGAAGATGCTTATTTTCCCAGCAGTGTAGAAAGTCGTTGGCAAAATAAACTGAACATCCAAACCCCTTTTAATTGGAAAGAAATATGGCATAAAGCTTGTAGTAAGATCTTAGATCATGACGACAAAGACTTATGGTATCGTTTAAGACATAGGATTCTGCCAACTAAAGATGTATTGTACAAAATGAAAAAGGTTTATGAAACTAAATGTGGTCTTTGTAAATTTTCAAAAGAAACTTTAGAGCATTTGTTTATTTATTGCTGTAAAACTTTGCCGTCGTGGTTATTTATAGAAAACATATTGCGTGTTTACACAGGGAATCCGTATTATTTTCTGAATGACAGTAACAGAATTTTAGGATATGGGAAACATGTGACTGATATTCCTTTGTTTTTAATAGCCAAACTTCACAAAATTATTTGGACTACTAGGTATCTGAATCTGGAAGAAAAACAGTCAATTGACGATTCACAGCTCCTAAGAATCTACAAAAAGAATTTAAAAGTTTATTTGACCCTTGAAAAAAGAGGCTGTCAAAGTATGAATTTAACACAATCTACAGTAAAAATAATGCTCTCTGTAGAATTCAAGATGAGGCAATATTATTTTCTTTCTAACCTTTCCTCTCTCATGTAATTTAATGTAATATTTTATTTATTGTAATTTTGTATTACTAGTATGTTTAACTGTTGTAAATTCTTTTCTGAGTGAAATAAATGGAGTTGTATGACTCCAATGGAACGGGAAAAAAATATATATATATATATAATAATAATAATAATAATAATAATAATAATAATATGTGGCGTCGAGACAAGAAACACTGCGACAGATCGGCTCTCGATTCAAGCGAAAATATTTATTGTTTCCCGTCGTATAATCATTACCAAAAGTGTACTCCTTGTAGGTGCTACCGAGTAGACTCTACAGGGTAAGTTTCAACATCGGCCATTAAAGATCTTGTGGCTTTTTACTGTAAAAACCTTTTGGATTTCTCCGATTTCGGAAGACTCTTTACAACGTACGTTACTCAGTGTATAGAGTTAGCAGTGAGACACGTGTTCCATCTGCGTCCTTTAGAACATCTTGATAGCAACTAACGCTGAGTGAACTACTGCAGGGTGAAACACACATCGCTTTTGCATGTAATTTCCCCTGAAACAATACAACTTTTCTCACAATTTTGTGATGATAATAATGAATGCTATGCAGCATCAACTCAACGGTGAATCAGCGAAAAACTCTCATGAAGAGGAAGTCCATCGCCCGTTCTGGTCAGTATGCTTGAGCAGGTACCGCCAGATCGTACACACACTGCTCAGAACAATAACAGAATTCGTGCTGTAAACAGGAGAAAGTGGAGTAAGGACGATAACAGAATTGCAATGGAATGTTTTATAAGGAGCAAGCCAGAGAACAGAGGGTACAGAAGGAGAATGATTAACATATGGCAGGATAAAAGCATGTTTGAAATAAGCGAACAGCGGCTTGCCGACCAGGTAAAACAAATCAAACATAATCAGTGGCTAACGAAATTTGAGGTGGAAGAGATGAGTAGAATAATATCACGGACAGAGGCTGGGGATGAAGACGTGCAGGAGGAGGAACTGGACAACGTGGTCGCTGGCAAGTTCCCAGAGTGCGGATGAGGTCAGTGGAGGAATAGAAGAGGGAACAGAAGACTTGACGGAGGAAGAGCTAGAGATTAGGAAGAGGATTGAAGAGGTAATGGTATCGGTAAAAGGGACAGGTAAGTGGAGTATTCCTGCTTTGCGCCAGGTCCCAAGGAAAAAGCTGACAAATGTGTCAGCTATGGTGAAATAGAATCCTTGGGACGGTAAGTACTACTAATCTTTCTGAAATTAACGATCTTGTCTTTGCAGGTGCAGTTGTAGTAGCGGAGAGATCAGGGGTAAAATCTTCACATTCACAATCACGACATAAAGATAATAAACCTTGGTGGAAACGCAGACTTGAGGGCCAAATTAACGAGTTACGCAAAGATCTCAGTAGAATAGAGCAAATGGATAGAGGTGCAATGAAAGATTCAGATATGAGGAAGAGATTAATGAAGAAGTATCAAGTAAAAGGAAAGGGGATGAGTGTAGTTAAGGAAGAAACAAAGCAAAGGGTTAAGGCGAAGGCTGCGAAAGTAAAGAGGTACGATGACAGAGTCAGGCAGTTTCATCAAAATCGCCTATTCAGTACAAATCAACGTCAATTATTCAAAGAAATGGACGGGAAATGTGACAACTCACAAGTAGGCCCAGAGCCAGCAGAGGCAAGGAATTTTTTTGGGTGGCCTTTGGGATCAGCCTGGTGATCATAACAGACAAGCAGAATGGTTAGCCGACGTGAAAGACGAGTTAAAGAATGTACAACAACAAGAGGGATTTCAGATTGATGTGAGCAAGGTGAAGAAACAGTTGAGGAAAGTGCCGAATTGGAAAGTCCCAGGACCAGACCAAGTGCACGGATACTGGCTAAAGAACTTCAGTAGTCTTCACGAAAGAATAGCCCAGCAGCTGCAACAATGCTTAGTGCGTGGCAACGTTCCGACGTGGATGACTGAAGCAAGAACGGTTCTCATCATGAAGGACATTAAGAAGGGTAACGTTGCAAGTAACTATCGACCTATTACATGTCTACCCATGATGTATAAACTTCTGACCGGTATCATTGCAGAAGATTTGTATAGCCACATACAAGATCAGCAGTTATTTCCAGATGAGCAGAAAGGTTGCAAGAAGCGGTCAAGAGGAACGAAAGACCAACTCATAATTGATAAGACGGTGCTAAAGGACTGTAGGAACAGGAAAACTAATCTGGCCATGGCATGGATAGATTACAAGAAGGCATGCGACATGGTATCACACTCGTGGATTATGGAATGTTTGGATATGATAGGGGCAGCTGATGCGGTGAAATGTCTTCTGGGTGAGAGCATGGAGAACAAATCTGATGGCCAGTGATGAATGTAAGGTAAACATCAGACGAGGTATTTTCCAGGGTGATTCTCTGTCTCCACTGTTGTTTGTTTTGGCGCTGTTCCCTTTGACGATGATTTTGAGGAAGGTTAGTGCGGGATACGAGATGACGAAGGATGGATGCAGGATTAATCATCTGCTCTTCATGGACGACCTGAAGTTGTTTGCGAAGAACGAGAAAGAGATTGATTCCTTGGTGCAGACTGTACGGATCTTCAGCGATGACATCGGCATGAAGTTTGGTCTGGAGAAATGTGCTGCGATGACCATGAAGAGGGGTAAAAGGGTACATTCGGATGGAATTAATTTCCCAGATGGCACACAATTGAGGGCGTTGGGTGAAGAAGAAAGTTATAAGTATCTTGGAGTGCTTGAAGCGGATCACTTACTGCATGAGGAATCAAAAGAGAGGCTTAAGAAAGAGTATATAAGACGAGTGAAGAAGTGTTTGAAGTCCAAGCTGAATGGAGGGAATATGATAAAGGCGATCAACACTTGGGCTGTGTCGCTGATGAGGTACAGTGCAGGAATTGTCGAGTGGACTAAAGGCAGATCTAGATGTTGCTGACAGGAAAACGAGGAAAGTGATGACAATGTACGGTATGTTACATCCACGGTCGAATGTCAGCAGACTCTATCTACCGAGGTCAGAGGGAGGAAGAGGATTACTTAGTGTATCAGACAGCGTTAACATCGAGAGAAGGAGCTTGCAGTGTCATGTAAGTACATGTAGTACTCGGGAAAAGTTGTTGAAGGTTGCACAGAAATACATGAAGGCACACGAATTAGGTCCAAAGGAGTATAAGAATCAAAGAAGAGAAGAAAGAACACGAGATTGGCGCGGAAAAGCCACTTCACGGCCGATTCCTGAGATGTACCGAAGAAGTGGCAAGTAGCAAGACTTGGGAATGGTTGAGGAGAGGAGAACTAAAGAAAGAAACTGAGGGTCTGATTACTGCAGCACAAGACCAGTCTCTGCCGACAAATGTGATGAAGGCAAAGATCGAGAAGTCAGATGTCTCTTCTATGTGCAGAATGTGCAATGCGGCGGAGGAGACTGTATTTCACATTGTCAGCGAATGCAGAGTACATGCTCAGACAGAGTGCATGCTCAGACAGAGTACAAAGGCAGACACGACAAGTTGGCCATTGGGATCTGTGTAAGAAGTACGGTGTCAAGGTGCAATCGAAGTGGTACGACCATGTGCCGGAAAAGGTTGAAGAAACGGATCATGTCAAGATTCTCTGGGACTTCAACATCCAGGCAGATCATGTTATAGAACATAGACGGCCGGATGTTGTTGTCTTGGATAAGCATGAGAAGATGTGTCATCTTATTGATATAGCTGTGCCGGGTGATAGTAGAGTAGCTTCGAAGGAGAAGGAGAAGGAGAAGGTACAGAAATATCAGGATTTAGCGAGAGAACTCCGCAAGCTGTGGCAAGTCAAGGTAAAGGTAATTCCTGTGGTAGTGGGAGCACTGGGTACAATCCCGAAGGCGTTGGAGAAACATCTCAAGGAGATAGGAACATCTGTTAGAGTAGAATTACTACAGAAGGCGGCACTCTTAGGGACAGCAAGGATTTTGCGAAAGACACTCGAGATCTAAGGCTACGGGACGTAGCTTGACTCGAGGTGTAACCGGCAGAAAGGAAAACAAGATCTTTCTTTTCATGCTGTGCTAATGCGGAATAATAATAATAATAATAAAGATTTGTAGCGCGCACTTAATTAACAGTGATCCAGTTATTAATTAACAGTAATCCAGATATTAATTAACAGTAATCCAGTTATCAATTTACAGTAATCCATTTTTTCAGCATAAATATCCAGGACCTAATTATTAACCACAGCTACTGCGACAGAAATAAAACTTATTTTATCCACCAGGATCGACTACTAAGCCTGTGTAATCAAAGCCCTTTATGTAACACTTTTGTTACTGAGATCATTATGTGCATTTATAGTAAAAAAGGAGAGTACAACATTGGTAATAAATTGACCGATTACAAAATTACTGAATTATTATCTGAAAGAACTTCTGCCTGAAGTGCTCTCATTTCAGAGATAACACCAAAAAAAATAAAAAATTTAAAATATAAAAAAATTAAAAAGGTTGCCAATGGTAACCATTTGCTCCATTTGTTATCTGCAAAAAATTGTGAATGCTTATCTTGATTCAAAGAAATAAAGCCTACCGACTACTTAAAAGCAGTTTTGACAACATGACCGATGTTGTACCTTCTCTTTAATAATGATCAATTGGTGAACTGGCTCAATTGATTCTGCACACATTTCTAAGAAATGTGCAAAGTTTATTTACAATTTTCACACCAGTCAATAGTTTTATAGTATTTACAGTATTTGTGGGAAAAAATGTGTGATACCAGATTAAAAAATTTTAAACTAAAATTTGACTTATTTGACTAAAATGCTAGAAAGATTTCAAGGAATTTGATACCATCACAAACTTTATACCAAGTACGTATTATGTAAGTTGAAATCACTTTCTTTACACAATACTTCTTGTAATGGTCTTTTAAGCTGAATAATGTTTAATTTGATAATTAATGCAGATGTGTTTTTGTTTCAATCTTACCTGTAAATTTAACTCTTTCAAGACGAGGTCGATGGCTGCCTGACCGACGTTATCCCAAGCGCAGTGAAAAACCTTGACTGTGCCGTCACCGGGCAAGGCCAGGGAGAAGTTGCGATTACAAATGGGTATCGGGATTCTCTTGTCAGCCATGACGGGGAAGTCCGTTGTGATGTCATCGATGCGGAGAGTGAAGGCAAGATCTACCTCATACTCGTCTGTGGCGTCCAGTTTGTCGATGGAAAACCTTAAACGGAATACAATCAAATTAACAACCAACTTGTAGATTTATGTTGTCCTGATAAAAATAAATGTCAACGGTAATTGTTCCCTCGGTCTGGTTTGACCATTCCAAAGAATGAACAAGTTTCAAAATTGGTTTTATATAAACAATTCAACCAGTCAAGCTACAGGATGGATCATATACTTCATGTGAATGCAAAAGCTAAGTAAACATATATAAAATCAGGCAAGCATAAAGTCGTTGCAGTTTTCACGAAGTGACATAGGCCTATTCATCCACGTCATGGTAAAATCGCACTGCGAGATATAAGCGATTGAAATTGGTCAAGTTTTAAAACCGCGGTTTCAATATCGAAGATCATTAATTTTTACTTTGTTAGAAAGCTGAAATCTCAAATGATACGTAAGTGTATTTGTTTTGTAGAGGAAAATAACTATAAATGAGTAACAAACTTATAAACCAAACAGTCACTTCGTGAAAAATGCACACGCTGTTGTCAAGTTTTCACGAACCGTTTCCCGTGCATTAGTATAGGGACACGCGTCAACTTCGTGGAACACAAGTGTGGCGTGATCAAATTCTGTCACTTTGTGAAAACTTAAAAACATGCCGTTCGCATAAAATTTTACCAAAACTTCATTACTTTAATTAGAAAACTAGATAGTTTTGAAGATTAAAACTTGGTGAAATGAAGTCCAAATATTGACTGAACTCATTTTCCCCAAAAATATGATTTTTTAGCAATCCGTCACTTCGTGAAAACTGTGACGAACTTATTGAAACTGCACTATTTAAACTGTTTAGAAATTTGCAAACTGGCTAACCGAAACCAATATTTAAAAAATACGACCAACAATTTGGAAGAATTTTCTGACCATTTTGATTTTCACTTTTGCAGCACTGGTTATTAAACAATCCGGGAAGTTTATTGATGAAGTTTGATTGAAAATTTATACACATTGTGCCATTTGCCAACAATCTAGTTTGTGTTGCCATCAGGTGTCAACTTTGTGTTAACCAGTTAACCGACTGTTAAATGGTTAGTGAACTAACCGGTAACTCCCAGCACTAGAATAAATGTGTTCAACTTCTGCAAATCATTTATTTATGTGACACTCAGCTTTTGATGTCAAAGTTTACTTTGCAATTGGTCTTGTCATTTCAGGGTTTTCCCTTAACTTTTTTTTTCACTCGCCCGTATGTTTTTTTAAATACTTTTAATCAAATCACTGTTTTTAGTAATTTAGGCATTTTGCATCAGAACGTGCATTATAAACAACAGTTGTCAGTTACCTTATTATTATGTGCATATTTGTTTCTGAGGCAATACTAATGACGGATTCTATTCTGATGACAGAGGAAAAGATCAGGCACATTAATTAGTGTACAGTAATGCTTTTGCTTTAATTCTGAAATGAAGAAGGCTCATTTCATATTTTATTTCAAACCAACTGAACACAACAATAATAAAAACATTAAAAAATCAGGGCACCAAGGCAATTTTTCAGATTTTCAAAGGGCATCACAGCAATGATAAAAAAAACGTAAAGGGCACCAGGGCAATCTTTAAAAAAAATATTTAAAAAAACAATGAAAATTTAACACACTCCAATTCAGCACATGCCATAAGACTAAAGTTTCCTTTATCTGTCTCCGTTTGGGTTTTATTGCATGTAGGCCTACAATACATGAAAACAGTATTGCAACACTTACAGTTTGTCACCAAATAAAAAAAAATAAAAAACACAATGTTAACCCGAAAAAAACATCATGTTAACCCGAAAAAAACATCAAGTTTTATGCATTTGGATGTGGCAGTATTAAGTTCACTCTTTTTTATTTGCTAGTCGACCCTTTGACAGCATGTTGACGACCACCAAAAAGCCCTGGCCATAATGTACATGTACATACATGTACGTACAGCGATACGACGATGGATGCGTCGATGCTATTATCCGATGCACACGCTGCATGCATGTCTAGGTACAGACTCGGCATGCTATCTTTAGCTTGTACCCGCGAATGCCTGGCGTAGTGTTTATATTCTGGGTACTGTTGACACCAACCAAAGTATTAGCAAGGGCCAAGTTCGTACAACGACCAAGCGGCCGATATTGCCTGGTAACCGCTATATCATTTTGGTCATGAGTACCAGGTAATTTTGATTATTTTGTTCCCAAATGGTCGTTGCGTGAACTTGGTCTTAGCAGCACAGCCACCGGTCCGCAATCGAGCGTGGCGGCGATATATTTTTTTCCGTGAGAATGTACGTAGTAAATACTATGTCAGTATGTGTAAACAAGTGGGCACACAACGGCAATGCAGGGAAAAAGCACAGCAACTCGTTGCCGTGAAAAGTGGCAGAGGGTGAGGGCATTGACGGCAATTGCCATCGATGCCGTCGTGTAATTTCAGGGCTGATATAATAGGCCTATCGGTGACAATATTTTGACTCGCCCAGCGGGCTAGTGAAGGAAGGGTTTTGACTCGCCCGCCGCCGTTTTCACTCGCATTTGGCGAGCGGGCGACCGCTAAGGTCGAACCCTGCATTTATGAACTTGACTTCTTGTGATAATCATTGCTTGAATTGATTTCTCATAATTTTGTAATTTGTGTATATCTTTCAAGTATTAGCTAATATTCAGTGCCTCTTTTGTGACATTTATAAATGTACAATTTTGTTTATTAACCCTAACCTTCCCAAATCCTCCAAAATCCTCTTTGCTAAAGTGAAGGATTTTAAAGGATTGAGGTTATTAGGCATACTTGCCTTTCCATGGTCCATGTACATCCATGTTTGTTGTAGTGATTGCAAGGTCAGTGTTTGGGTCAGTGGAAACTGTTTATTGCTCCATGCATGCAGGGAGGGTCCCTGGCCATGTACATGTATCACAGATTAGAAACACATGTGTGCATACATGTCATGTGCTTGCTTTACTACTGAAGGATTTTGGAGGATTCAGGTTATATGTAAGCAAATGGGCCTAGGGAGTTAGGAAGGATTCAGGTTATGTGTAAGCAAATGGGCCTAGGGAGTTAGGAAGGATTCTGGTTATGTGTAAGCAAATGGGCCTAGGGAGTTAGGAAGGATTCAGGTTATGTGTAAGCAAATGGGCCTAGGGAGTTAGGAAGGATTCAGGTTATGTGTAAGCAAATGGGCCTAGGGAGTTAGGAAGGATTCAGGTTATGTGTAAGCAAATGGGCCTAGGGAGTTAGGAAGGATTCAGGTTATGTGTAAGCAAATGGGCCTAGGGAGTTAGGAAGGATTCAGGTTATGTGTAAGCAAATGGGCCTAGGGAGTTAGGAAGGATTCAGGTTATGTGTAAGCAAATGGGCCTAGGGAGTTAGGAAGGATTCAGGTTATGTGTAAGCAAATGGGCCTAGGGAGTTAGGAAGGATTCTGGTTATGTGTAAGCAAATGGGCCTAGGAGTTAGGAAGGATTCAGGTTATGTGTAAGCAAATGGGCCTAGGGAGTTAGGAAGGATTCAGGTTATGTGTAAGCAAATGGGCCTAGGAGTTAGGAAGGATTTAGGTTATGTGTAAGCAATGGGCCTAGGGAGTTAGGGTTTTAAATAACTTTTGATGTATTCTTGTTTGTTCTGCACCTTACATTTATTTGGGTATATGGCTTTTGTTTTCCATTATAGCAGCAATGCAATACTAAAATATGTGTAGGCAAAAAAAAAAGTTTCCAGTTTCTGGTCATAGGTCGGCTTCACACTTTTTTTGGGGGGGGGGGGGTAATCTTGTTTGTTTTTTGCCAACCAGTGAAATACGTGATGCATGTATATGCGGTTATTTGAACCAGACCAAATTTCCCATACACAAACTGTGATGGTGGCTAAGAGAGGCCTCAACATCATCAAATGTTCATAACCCTTTTTGAGTAAGTCATTTAAAAGCACGTACAGCATGGCAGAATTCCAATCGATCCAGCAATTATGGCTGCAAACGGACATCGTTTCATAGCCCAAAAAAAAGAAAAAAAAAGAAAACTTAAAAATGCCGACGTGCGATTCTGAGGTGACGCGCGCGGAGACCAGAGACTATTTCTTTTGGCCTAAGCTGATATTCAATGCCTCTTTTGTGGCATTTTTAAACGTATTTATTAAATCACTTCAAATGTTTTCCTATTGTTATGCACCTTTGAGCATTTATTTGTATATGTAGCATATATACATATGCTATATTATATTTGTGTTTATTATTCATTATCGCAGATTTGCACTTCTAAAAACACACTTTTACTCCACACACTTACTTGACATCAATAGCTTGTCCTAAAGAAAAGCTTTCCATCTGTCCCCACTCATAAGAAAACAGCGACATATTGTAGTACCACAACCCCATCCCAACTGACATCTTGTAGTCACAGGGGTCGAGGTCAAACCAGGCTTTGGAGCTGAGCTGGGTAACTTTCAGGTCTAAGTTGAGGCAGCAGTGTAGGCCCGTACAACGGCCGTCGATACGGCAGGAAAACTGGGGGAGACTGTTTGGAAATTGCACTGGACAATCTGATGTGAAACAGAAATAATGCAAGATTAAGTGTACAAATCTGAGCAAATTGACCTTTCACTATTTTGAGGGAGGTTATGTCATAAGGAAACTAAATAACATCAGGTTTTATTATCTAAACCCCAGGTAAATATTGTAAATAAGTCACTGTCTTTGAACTCCTTAAGCCTTGAATTCAGGAAAACCGTTAGATCCACTGGGGAAAAACAAATGACCCAATGCTTTAAAAATCACCTTCCTTATGTCTCCCTTGCAAATTCACCCCTTCAGTTGTGTCAATATCACCCAAGTATTTGCCAAAATTGTGTAAATAACACCAAAATATATGCACTGTTGTACGTGTTAACGTAAGAGGGCCATTTGTTTACACTCAGTGGACCTGAAGCTTTTCTAAATTTGAGGCTAAAGAGATTCTGACAAAATTACGTTTTATAATATTTTACCTTCAGTTGAGATAAAAAAAAATTATGTTGTTAATTTTATTTATGACATGCCTCTCTAAAAATGAGGATAGATTTGCATCGAGGCCCTCTATAAGGCTTGATCCTAAGTTCCACAATGTAGTTTGTGACAATTAAGGGTGGGTATTAATTGTTATTATTACTTTTTTAATTTGTTTACATCCATCACATATGTAGTGTCATGGAATGTTTGCCAAAATTTGAAGAAAAAAACATGACCGAGGACATAAAAAAATAAAAATAAAAATAAACCGGAAACTTTGACAGGTTATTTTTTATACATATCTCTATGGATACATTTACAGACATTTTTGTATACATATCTCTATGGATACATTTACAGACATTTTTATACATATCTCTATGGATACATTTACAGACATTTTTGTATACATATCTCTATGGATACATTTACAGACATTTTTGTATACATATCACTATGGATACATTTACAGACATTTTTATACATATCTCTATGGATACATTTACAGACATTTTTATACATATCTCTATGGATACATTTACAGACATTTTTGTATACATATCTCTATGGATACATTTACAGAAATTTTTGTATACATATCTCTATGGATACATTTACAGACATTTTTGTATACATATCTCTATGGATACATTTACAGACATTTTTGTATACATATCTCTATGGATACATTTACAGACATTTTTATACATATCTCTATGGTTACATTTACAGACATTTTTGTATACATATCTCTATGGATACATTTACAGACATTTTTGTATACATATCTCTATGGATACATTTACAGACATTTTTATACATATCTCTATGGATACATTTACAGACATTTTTGTATACATATCTCTATGGATACATTTACAGACATTTTTGTATACATATCTCTATGGATACATTTACAGACATTTTTGTATACATATCTCTATGGATACATTTACAGACATTTTGTATACATATCTCTATGGATACATTTACAGACATTTTTATACATATCTCTATGGATACATTTACAGACATGTTTATACATATCTCTATGGATACATTTACAGACATTTTTGTATACATATCTCTATGGATACATTTACAGACATTTTTGTATACATATCACTATGGATACATTTACAGACATTTTTATACATATCTCTATGGATACATTTACAGACATTTTTGTATACATATCACTATGGATACATTTACAGAAATTTGTATACATATCTCTATGGATACATTTACAGACATTTTTGTATACATATCTCTATGGATACATTTACAGACATTTTTGTATACATATCACTATGGATACATTTACAGAAATTTTTATACATATCTCTATGGATACATTTACAGACATTTTTGTATACATATCTCTATGGATACATTTACAGACATTTTTATACATATCACTATGGATACATTTACAGACATTTTTGTATACATATCTCTATGGATACATTTACAGACATTTTTATACATATCTCTATGGATACATTTACAGACATTTTTGTATACATATCTCTATGGATACATTTACAGACATTTGTATACATATATCTATGGATACATTTACAGACATTTTTGTATACATATCTCTATGGATACATTTACAGACATTTTTGTATACATATCACTATGGATACATTTACAGAAATTTTTATACATATCTCTATGGATACATTTACAGACATTTTTGTATACATATCTCTATGGATACATTTACAGACATTTTTATACATATCACTATGGATACATTTACAGACATTTTTGTATACATATCTCTATGGATACATTTACAGACATTTTTATACATATCTCTATGGATACATTTACAGACATTTTTGTATACATATCTCTATGGATACATTTACAGACATTTTGTATACATATCTCTATGGATACATTTACAGACATTTTGTATACATATCTCTATGGATACATTTACAGACATTTTTGTATACATATCTCTATGGATACATTTACAGACATTTTTGTATACATATCTCTATGGATACATTTACAGACATTTTGTATACATATCTCTATGGATACATTTACAGACATTTTTATACATATCTCTATGGATACATTTACAGACATTTTTATACATATCTCTATGGATACATTTACAGACATTTTTGTATACATATCACTATGGATACATGTACAGAAATGTTTATACATATCTCTATGGATACATTTACAGACATTTTTGTATACATATCTCTATGGATACATTTACAGACATTTTTATACATATCACTATGGATACATTTACAGACATTTTTGTATACATATCTCTATGGATACATTTACAGACATTTTTATACATATCTCTATGGATACATTTACAGACATTTTTGTATACATATCTCTATGGATACATTTACAGACATTTTGTATACATATCTCTATGGATACATTTACAGACATTTTTATACATATCTCTATGGATACATTTACAGACATTTTGTATACATATCTCTATGGATACATTTACAGACATTTTTGTATACATATCTCTATGGATACATTTACAGACATTTTTGTATACATATCTCTATGGATACATTTACAGACATTTTGTATACATATCTCTATGGATACATTTACAGACATTTTGTATACATATCTCTATGGATACATTTACAGACATTTTGTATACATATCTCTATGGATACATTTACAGACATTTCTTATACATATCTCTATGGATACATTTACAGACATTTTGTATACATATCTCTATGGATACATTGACAGACATTTTGTATACATATCTCTATGGATACATTTACAGACATTTTGTATACATATCTCTATGGATACATTTACAGACATTTTTGTATACATATCTCTATGGATACATTTACAGACATTTTGTATACATATCTCTATGGATACATTTACATACATTGTGATATACATATCTCTATGGATACATTTACAGACATTTTGTATACATATCTCTATGGATACATTGACAGACATTTTTGTATACATATCTCTATGGATACATTTATAGACATTTTTGTATACATATCTCTATGGATACATTTATAGACATTTTTGTATACATATCTCTATGGATACATTTATAGACATTTTGTATACATATCTCTATGGATACATTTACAGACATTTTGTATACATATCTCTATGGATACATTTACAGACATTTTTGTATACATATCTCTATGGATACATTTACAGACATTTTGTATACATATCTCTATGGATACATTTACAGACATTTTGTATACATATCTCTATGGATACATTTACAGACATTTTTGTATACATATCTCTATGGATACATTTACAGACATTTTTGTATACATATCTCTATGGATACATTTACAGACATTTTTGTATACATATCTCTATGGATACATTTACAGACATTTTTGTATACATATCTCTATGGATACATTTACAGACATTTTTTTATACATATCTCTATGGATACAGTTACAGACATTTTTGTATACATATCTCTATGGATACATTTACAGACATTTTTGCATACATATCTCTATGGATACATTTACAGACATTTTACCAATGAAGGTATACTGGCTTTAATCTGTGAAAGTGTTTATATAACAAATATTCTTTGAAAATGAACAATTGCATAACTTACTTCTATCATCACTTGCTGGAGGTAGAATACAGGCATCCATTGACAAGAAATTCTAAAAATTACGGCAAACAAAATATAAAAAATATTAATATGGTGCTTGTGTCCTCGATCAAGACACTTTACCATAATTGCTTCTCTCCACCCAGGAGTAAATGGGTACCTGTGAGGGCAGAGTTGGTTGTTGTGTTTGATGAGCCCTATATTCGCCGAAATGGCAGCAATTGAGCTGTATACTCCCCAGGGAGCTGAGATGGTTTCAGGAATGATTTATGCGCCTGATGAGCAGGGGTAAAAATGTACAGCGCTGTGATACCTCGTGTAAGAGCACTTTAAAAATGCCTCCATTATTATTATTATTATTATTATAATTAATAATATTTTATAATTAATAATATTTTACTTTAAGCCAGGTAGAATTCCTCAGAAGGAATCCACAACTAAGGTTGAAAGAAGGAAGTAAAATCCCTCATGAGAATCTAGACATGTGCTTTTGGCTCCGCTGCTGGATAAACATGTTAACTCAAGTGTCACTAAAATATCACATAAATAGACAACAACATGCATAGACTATTTTACAAATGAATGCTTCCGATGCAATTCCCATTCATATAATTGTGTAGTTTGTAGTCAAACGATCTATGTAATAGCATTATTAAACTGAAAATAACACATATTATGTGCACAGGCAAGGTGATTTGTGTAATGCATGATGGTCTAGCTAATTAATGGTAAAAACTACAAAACCTCCCTCACATCCTAAAATACTGTCTATCAATGGACAACATTTAGTAATGCTTTTCTTCTATTTATGTGTTCTATTTCATTAATCTCCATGATTGATGAGAAGCTCATGGTCGATGTATTTACCTTCAGTCCCAGATAGTCTAGTACCAAGTCTACCGCTGCATCAGTTATTTCACCCGTCAAATCAGCCAGGTACCCAGCGATGGTTCCATCGCCCGGTAGGGTGAAGGTAGCATTGGGGTTGCAGAGTGGGATGGGTACATGGGCTTCCTGTAGCAGGTTAATTGGTCGGCAGGTGCCGTCTATGCATAGGGTCAATGAGAGATCAATCAGGAATTCTTTCTGCTCCGTCAGTTTGTCCACGTTGAACCTGTATAAATTTAACAATAAATCTTGCAAAATTAACAAAGAAATCTGAAATAAACCAATCAGATGAAGAAAAAAAACCGCCATTTTATACCAAAGTGTATTTTCCCAGTTGTTGGCATACACTAGGCTTGAGCGATGACACGATAATATCGAATATCGCGATATTTTTTTTATTCGATTATGATATCGAGAACTTTTCAAATTATCGAGATATCGGCAAATCGCGATGAAAAAAATATATCGCGATGAAAAAATATATATCGCGAAGAAAAAAATATATCGCGATTAAAAAAAAATTCTCGATTGTCAGTCGTGTCAGAAATTCCATGGAAAAAAACTTATGAAGTCTTCAGCTTTCAGAAGTGAGAAACAAAATCGAACTACTTCTGTGGTAAGACAACTGTCATATCACAAAGGAGCCGCCTAACAAGGTGTTCTTTAAAATCCACCGCCACTCAAAGAAATATATTCAGACGGATTAAGTGTTGGGGATTGAATGGGGTATTTGATCCAACAATGTGTAGACAATGTTAACATCTCACTGCATATTTAAATATATGCAGAATATGGGCGTTACCTTAAAAATCGACAACAAAATAACATTTGCAGTAAGTGCTGGTGCTCTGTGCTCACATTAATCATGAAATAAATCAAAGCATGGATCAGCAGCGGCTCGATCAAAGTTGAGGGATTAGGACACTATTCTATTATACCATACTGGGACTCTTGTCTAGTGACAAAACACATACACTACTCTTGATAAACCACGTGACGTTTATTTAAAATAATGTGAGTACAATCCAAACTCGGTCAAATTTTCTGAAGTGCAAATGACTTGTCACAATCACATGGTTTTATTATCCACGGTACTATGCGCATGCAGGAATAAACCTACATGTAGTCATGTGTTTATACTATAACATA
Source organism: Zoroaster sp. YZ-2022 (assembly GCA_029582265.1). Lineage (NCBI taxonomy): Eukaryota > Metazoa > Echinodermata > Asteroidea > Forcipulatida > Zoroasteridae > Zoroaster > Zoroaster sp. YZ-2022. The sequence continues at coordinate 2,715,652 of CM055829.1, forward strand.
GTCACGCGGAACTGACATAGTCACGTGGAACGCGAGTCACGTGAACTCTGGCTGATGATTTGATTGGGACGCATGATGCAGTAACCGTCCCACATAATTATTATGCAAACGAATTTGCCAATGGCCATGGTGCACTCGTAGTGAACGGCGCGATTCCACATGTCTCTCCGGTAAGCACTGGCAATTTATTGTGACGCGTGTTATATGGGTACATTCCCGTTATTATTGGCTCTAAAGTACTCATGCGTGAAAAAAAATAATCGCGATATATGTTTGACGATATATCGTGAATGAAAAATATCGATATCGCCCAAGCCTAGCATACACGATGCATAAGTGTGACAATGTGTTGCGAATGTAATTTAATTCCTGTATATACATATACGACACGTGCTTCATGTGTGGTGAATGAATACTTGTCGCATATATTCGACAAGTTGTGTATGCAGAAAATCCTTAACTACAAAATCAGTTATCGGATCTGTTATAGATAAAATGTCAGTTTTCACAATTTTCTTTAATGGACAATATCGTCACGATCAATAGGGCATGGAATCGGAGTGGCTGAAAAAAATACAGTTCCCCACATGACAAGGTCATATTACCATTGCTGCTGCATAAATAAGCCAGTAATGTTCAGTCACTGTGTTCATCTTAAACGAGGACACCGATTCCATGCCCTGTTGAAAGTCTGCTCTGATTGTGATGATACTGTCCCTTTATAACAAAAACAGCAACAATTCTCAGATATTTTTGTGTCTGTTTATACTTACACTATGTGTACAGCATCACCTATGTCAATCGTTCTCTCCACACCCCAGTCAAATTCAAAGAGGGTCACATTCTTTGACCATGTCCCCAAACCAACGGACAGTTGGAATTCACAAGGGTCAAGCATGGCCCAAGCAGTGGTGGACAATTGGGTGAAGACCAGGTCAAGAGAGGCACAGCATTGGATGCCGAGGCATCGGTCATCCACGGTACAGGTCAGTACGCTGGTGGGAGCTGGTACCTTCATGAGCGGACATTCTAATGAAAAAAATAAATGCTCTTAACTTTCGTAACAGGAGGCAATCAGGATACACTGATTGAAATGTTAAGTTATCTCAACAGCGGTTCTTCTCAGAACCAACACGACATCACTTGATTTGAAATGACAAAGAGAAGAGAATATGACATTTACAACAACTTTCCATCAAATTGATGGCAAGGTTGAGGAACTTACTGTTCTCAGACGGGGCAAGTATCTCCAAGTCACACTGCTGGTTGCTAACATATTGCTGAAGAAATGACAACAATAAAACAAATTTTACGATTGCACCAAGCATTAAAATAATAATAATAAAGATTTTTAGCGCGCACATATCCACCCTGCTGGGCGCTCAAGGCGCGGAAACAAAAAACATGAATACAAACAATATACAATGATAGCATAGGGGGGAAAAAAAATTATGTACCGAGATACATGTACCTACAATGCAATTACAAATATACATCATCTTTAAAGAGTTGTGACATAAGATGAGTTTTAAGCATCGACTTAAATCTGGTTATACTATGACAAGATTTGAGTTTAGTTGGAAGATGATTCCAGAGTCTCGGAGGTCGGAGCTGCTACAGAAAACGACCTATCACCCCAGTTCCGTTTTGAAGTTGGTTCCTTTAGGAGTGACATGTTGCTGGAGCGCAAAATGAATGGATTAATTTTTAATTATTTTTATAATCAACAATTACGATATAAGATATACAAATAGTTGTAACTCTGGCAATATGATTGCAGATAATCCTGCAGTCTTTAAATTATCTAAAAAAGGAGCATTTCCTCTTTTTTGTTCTTGTTTCTCTCCCTCTTTTTAAAACGTTGCTTTTAATTTTTTTGGGGGAGGGGGTTAACCTGTATAAAAAATATTACACACAACTCAACTCATGGAGTGCCATGGCCGAGCGGTTTAGTAAGGCGGATTTGTGTTCTGAATCCCGACCACGACCGTGGTGCTTGTATCCTCGAGCAAGACACTTTACCATAATTGCTTCTCTCCACCCAGGAGTAAATGGGTACCTGTGAGGGCAGAGTTGGTTGTTGTGTTTGATTAGCCCTATATGCACTGTAATGGCAGCATTTGAGCTGTATACTCCCCAGGGAGCTGAGATGGTTTCAGGAATGATTTATGCGCCTGATGAGCAGGGGTAATAATGTACAGCGACCTCGTGTAACAGCGCTTTATAAATGCCTTCATTGTTATAACTCATTGTTATTACATGGTGCTAACGCAAACCTACTCTATTATCACTTTCCACCATGCTAACCTTTAAGTCTTCTTTAAAAAATTATCATAAGCTTAACAATTATTTTTTTCTTAACAATGATCTCTACATTTTCCAATACACCCATCTGCACTTGGTCCTATTCCCTGCCAATCCTTAGAACTTTCATTCATGGCACCATGAACATTGCGAAGTTCTTGACTGAGATAGCAACAAACACCATGGAAACGTATAACCCTTGATTGACAGGCTGGAATAGGTCTATTGTGGGCACCCCTACCACTGATTCTATGCCATAAAAATTCTGAGTAGCTCTTAATAATAAAGCTGTGGTTGTTGTTGTTGTTGTTGTTGTGATGATGATGATGATGATGAAACCAAGGATGCCACAAAAGCACACTTAAGCACTGTAGCTCGGAAGCCTGAGGAAACCTGTAAACAAGGGCGCTTGCTACGTGAACCAGAAACACCGGGGTAAACCCCTACTGTTCCACAATAATTAAGTGTTCTGGATTCTTTTACGTGAATTACTTTAATAATCTAGTACATGGGACCTACGGCTTAACATCCCATCGGAAGGACGAAGCAATTATCATTACGTGTCTTGCTCAAGGACACAAGCACCGCGACCGGCTAGGCTGAGATTCGAACCCACATTCTGACAACACCAGAACATATGCACTAGACCATTCGGCCACGACAACGTTCCTACCAAGATCCCGGGCAAGTCGTGTCTTCTTTTGTTTTGTTTTGTTTTGTTGTTGTTTTTAGTGTGGAGAGGGGATGACCACTGAAGATACCAACCTGAATTCCAAGTTTTCGTAGGCCAGCCTGGATAGCCAACTCGCCAACATTCCCACCGAGATCCCGGGCAAGTGCCGCAAAGCTCCCATCGCCTGGAAGCTCAAAGGAGGCATTGAGATTGCAGAAAGGAATTGGGATGAGAGCGTCATTGAGGATGGGGGTGACGGTGCAGTCACCGTCTAGGCAGAAGGTCATATCCAAGTTGATTTGGAAGGATTCCTCCTGATCTAACTTGTCAATGGACATACTGTAAGGAAAAAAAAACTTTAGTTTCTAGTATTGGGCTTGCATGTGTGATAAAGCTGACAAATGCGCCAGTATGAAGGCCGGGACCCTCAAGGCCAAGTCCAGGACCCTCAACGGGACCCTCAAGGCTAAGGCCAAGGCCACGATTATTATTATTATAAAACAAGTCACATCTTTACAAATCGTTGGTATACATGTAACAACAAAGAAACTAAAAGAAACTAACATTTTACTTTGTCAAATTATGACAAAGTAAAATTTTAAAGTTTGATATTGTTTTCTTTAGCCAAATAGATGTTTATTTGCCATTTTCCCATTGTTACTACTATACCAAAGTGTGTAGACTGTGGATGGCAAATAAATATTAGTTTCTTTGTTACATGTATACCAGCAATTTGTAAAGATGTGACTTGTTTTATAATAATCATAATAATCGTGGCCTTGGCTTTGGCCTTGGCCTTGAGGGTCCCGGCCTTCGCTCCAACACTGATGGCACATACATATTATTATATACTCCTATTATCAGGCCAGTTATCCATCTCATCTCCCTGAGGAGTTTTGCAGTGAATACTTTTTGTGGGCCTCGTAGTGTTTTTCATTGTGGCATTATATAGTATATCTTTAAGACTGCTTGTTCGCCTTGTTCGCAGGGTCCACAGGTCAGGCCATGATGTCGGACAAGCAAATCCTGTCAACGAGCATCCATACGCATTTCAGTTCGTAGCATCGCACGTAAACATGGATTATAAATGTATGCAATTTAACCAGCAAAGATAATTTCCTGTCAACAAACATGCATGTCTAGTACTGCTAGTATGTTGCATTATAAACAACTTCACCCTGAAAATCCATTTTGCCGTAAAATAACAGTCAACTGTAATTTCACAGCAATTTCACGGTGTCTCTTCCTCTCAGATATTGGCAATAATGTTCTCTGTGATTTCACGGCAAATTCACAGCGCTCTCGAGAATTAATGAGCTGCCCCAAAACTGCCACAAAAAGTTCATGGCATTTTCATGGCATTTTCACGGCGAAGGAATCCCAAGAGTATTTCATGGCGTTTTCACGGTGTTGTATGTCATCATGAAATTGCTGTGAACTATTTATTTCACGGTAAAACAGATTTTCAGGGTAAAGTTATTCATAATGAAGGATCATGATACACCCACAAAATAATATGTACAACGCTGTTTGTGCCTGGGGTATTAAAGGTTGACCTTTTGACCCAGAGTGCAAACGATCTATAAAAGCCAGTATTTCCCCTGAAATACCTTAAGGTAAAAGGCTTGCCAATAGTGACCTCCTCGAGTTGACCCCACTGATACGAGAAGATACTTAGATCTTTGCTCCAGCTGCCCAAACTCATCGACAGTTGGTAGTCACATGGATCAAAGACGAAGGAGAACTGGGTGCTGATGGGCGTAATCCCTGGAATCGGAAGCTCAAGGCAGCACTCAAACCCGAGACACTTCTCCGGCAGAGTGCATATTAGGTTTTTGGGCAGATGTGGAAGTCGGACATCTCTAGGACAAACTGAAGAAGGGAATTACATGAATGAAATGTTAGGCAAGACATATCTGTGGCCTAGCTTGGTCGTACTTAGAGTATCTACATTTTAGGCAGGGATTGATCAAGAGTTGTTGTAAAGGGGGTGTGGGAGGCACAGATTGGTATGCTGCTGTAAAAAGGGAGGCCCAGAAACAAAACAAATTGCATATGTACGAACACATATTCTGAGGGCAATCACAAATACATGAAAACATTGTTTGATAACTACATTTAGATTTATCCACCAATCATTTTACTATAATAATGGAGGCATTTTTAAAGCGCTCTTACACAAGGTATCACAGCACTGTACATTATTACCCCTGCTCATCAGGCGCATAAATCATTCCTCTATTGCTGCCTTTTCAGCACATATGGGCTAATCAAACACAACAACCAACTCTGCCCTCACAGGTACCCATTTATCCCTGGGTGGAGAGAAGCAATTATGGTAAAGTGTCTTGCTCAAGGACACAAGCACCACGGTCGCGGTCGGGATTCGAACCCACATTCTGACGACTCAGCCATCAGAACACAAATCCGATGCACTAAACCGCTCGACCATGGCACTCCAATGAAGATGATCCTGGAATCAATTACTGAGCACTGCCACAACTACAATGGTACCAATATTCTGAATCAAGTGACCATGCAGCCGGCGTACAGCATATTAAGGATGTGTGTGACACGTGTGTGACACGTGTGTGCAATGTGGTACCACTGCAGTTATGGCGAAAAACAGTGGTCGGCAGATTAGTCAATAGGAACACTTAACAAAGATGCCCCGAATGAGCATTGAAAACTTATTTTCATTACAGACAAGGTTTCAAAGAAGAAAAAATATTGACCCCCAGTCGAGTATTTACCCTGGACTTCTGACAAACTTTTACCACTTGAGAAAGAGATACATCATGTTAACTTACTTCGTTGCCAACCATTCTGTGTAACTTGCGGACGGACACACGGAGCCTGACTGATGTATCTCTGTATATGAAAATAAAAGAGATAGGGGAATTGTCTGTTAGGAAAGTCCACACAATTTGTTGATTCCAGGATCATCTTCAAGCTTAGAATACCACAGTTTGAATTGAGCCAACACTTGGCAACATCCCTAAGAAAACCCATTTGGTATTTTGTGTGGCAGTGCTTGGTTGTCTGTATTTTTTGCTGTAATACAGCAATCCAGACTGCGCACGTCATCTCAGACCCATGCATCAGCAGTTTTAGTTTTTTAGTTTTTTTTCAAATGATGTCCAAAATTGCTGGATCGATTGGAATTCTGCCGTGCTGTGTTTCAAACGACTTTTTCTCATAGGCGTATGAACGTTTGCCAAATTTGTGAGGCCTCTCTTAGGCACCATAATTTGTGTATGGGAAATTTGGTCTGGTTCCAATAACTGCGTATATATGTATCACGTCCTTCCCTGCTTGGCAAAGAAGAAAAAAGATTCCAAAAGTATAAAAAATCACGTCACTGTACTGATTTTGAAGCCGACCTTTGACCAGAAGAGACTTTTTTGTGGGGCCTTAGCACACCCTTGGCAATTCTGAAAAAACAAACTTGATAACGTCTTACACCAAGACCCTTTTTTTTATGAGAAATCTATTCGCACTGCACATCAGTGTACGGGTACAGTGCGATATGAACACATTCACAAAACGTCAGGGCTCAAGACTAAGCTGATCGTAAAGTCAAGTGTTAATGCTATACTACTGCCAAGTTTAATATTGTGACTAAATATCGTAGTGTGTCCGGAAAAAAAGTTGTAAGATGGAACAGCATACAATGTACGTGTGTGCTTATGCAGGGGTAAAAAATTAACACTAGTCCGCTAGCCCGAGGCTAGTGGTTTTAGCAGCGGGACTACTAGCTGCTGGGGTTTGGGTAGTCCGATGGGCTAGTGAAAAAAATAAAAATAAAAAATTTAACTATACTTGTATGCAAGTTCAAAATACGGACTCCACATTTTCACCTTTTATCAGGACTACTAAAAAATGAGAAAGACTAGTAAAATTTGTACATAACTAGTCCTGTGAGCTACCATACAATTCAATAGTAACATTTGTACATAACTAGTCCTGTGAGCTACCATACAATTCAATAGTAACATTTGTACATAACTAGTCCTGTGAGCTACCATACAATTCAAGTGTAACATTTGTACATAACTAGTCCTGTGAGCTACCATACAATTCAATAGTAACATTTGTACATAACTAGTCCTGTGAGCTACCATACAATTCAATAGTAACATTTGTACATAACTAGTCCTGTGAGCTACCATACAATTCAATAGTAACATTTGTACATAACTAGTCCTGTGAGCTACTGTACCATACAATTCAATAGTAACATTTGTACATAACTAGTCCTGTGAGCTACCATACAATTCAATAGTAACATTTGTACATAACTAGTCCTGTGAGCTACCATACAATTCAATAGTAACATTTGTACATAACTAGTCCTGTGAGCTACCATACAATTCAATAGTAACATTTGTACATAACTAGTCCTGTGAGCTATCATACAATTCAATAGTAACATTTGTACATAACTAGTCCTGTGAGCTACCATACAATTCAATAGTAACATTTGTACATAACTAGTCCTGTGAGCTACCATACAATTCAATAGTAACATTTGTACATAACTAGTCCTGTGAGCTACCATACAATTCAATAGTAACATTTGTACATAACTAGTCCTGTGAGCTACCATACAATTCAAGTTAATTTCAACCCTTGTTACGTCCTCTTACTGAGCATGCGATGATATTATTGACATCATTCTTGAACACATGGGTGAAAATAAAGGTGTAACAATATATCATGACACTAAAAAATCTTTGGAGATCTATGGTTTTCAAACAAGAAGTTCATGGAGTGATCAATTATACATTCTGTAGACATCTGATAATGACTTACTGAGAGTCCTAGAAAGTTAAGAATAGCTCCCACAGCAGACTCGGCAGCATTCTCACCAACCATCTGCAGGAAGCCTGAGACAGTCCCATCCCCTGAGGAGTAAATCACATTTGTTTCATAATAACAGGGATTCTTCTTTGAAGATGTACATGTATCACCCGTGTTTTTCGCTATTTTTAACTTTTGCTATTTTAACAGAAATTTTATTTTTTTTATTTTTTAACCTGAGGAAGTGAATACAAATGCTGTAAAATGACATATTTCTCAAAATAATCGTAAGAAACACGGTTTTACAGTAAATATGTACCGCAATTAATTCATAGCAGGTCCCGTCATAAATTCAATTTGGCATTTTTTTTACTGTTAAACTGTGGGGCGAACATTGAGAGACTGTGCTAAATGCCCAAGTGTGTGCGCAAGATACAGTTCTCTCACACGCCGGGTAAGTCTCCCAAACTACACTGCTTCTTTATGAGACCTTGCATGTCAGTCTGTGGAACAATACTTGTGCCAAATCCATTGTTCTTGGAGTACTATGCCGTGGACTAAGATGGAGTGCCATGGTCGAGCGGTTTAGTGCATCGGATTTGTGTTCTGATGGCTGAGTCGTCAGAATGTGGGTTCGAATCCCAGCCGCGACCGGGGTGCTTGTGTCCTTGAGCAAGACATTTTACCATAATTGCTTCTCTCCACCCAGGGATAAATGGGTACCTGTGAGGGCAGAGTTGGTTATTGTGTTTGATTAGCCCATATGCACTGAAATGGCAGCAATTGAGCTGTATACTCCCCAGGGAGCCGAGATGGTTTCAAGAATGATTTATAAGCCTTATGAGCAGGGGTAATAATGTAATGTGCCTTGAGCACCAGTTTGGTGGATACGTGCGCTATATAAGTCCACATTATTATTATTATTATTAAGATAGTGTGTCACACTTCATATAGGTAATACAATTCTAGTAAAACCTTTTTTGGGATAAAATACAAATCTGATCTTTTCATCGTACACCAATGAACATGATTTCCTCCATCAGCAATTATCAAATCAGTAAATCTTGTCATTATTGTCATTATCATTTAACATATTTTTCAGATGAAATATCTGCATTAACATTAACTTTACCAGCACAACTTTGTATTCCACAATTTGGGAAATATTCAAAACTGCAGATAAATTGAAAGATGATATTATTTTAAAATTATGTAAATGAGCCAAAATCTGTCATGACAAACCAGGTAGAGTGAATGTCGCATTCTCGTTGCAGAGAGGAATCGGTACGCGGGTTCCTTTCAGGATTTCAATAGAGGGCGTATCACATTCAGAATCAGGCAGACATAGGGACAGCGCTAGGTCTAATACAAACACCTTGTCTTCAGTCAGCTTGTCGATGGTGTAGATGAGGGTTAAGGCTTTACCGATCTTGATTTCTTCTTGGGTGCCTGGTGGAAATAAAATACTCAATAAAGCCATTTAACACTAATGGTTGAACAAAAAAAAAATTAATAATAATTTTTATGTGAACTTTACGTGGTATAAAGTTGATTAAGTGGATGATGGTATCAAACATTTCTTTATATCTGAGGAGATGTTTCAGTAGAATTAGTAAAATTATTTCCCAACTGAATTTATGTCTAAATAAGAACTTTATTCTCATACTTCATACGTTGAATTTTGATATGTCATAATAAGTATGAATTCAGTCAAGAATAATTGTGAAATGATTTCACCACACATCTCAACCGAGATAAAATGTTTGTAGTGTTACACCAAACCAAATCTTAAGTCGCCAAGAAACATTCACAAAATATATAATCATTCAAACAATTATTCAATAAATGATTTTGCTTGTACTGAATAACGGTACATGCAACAGCCGTTGACTATGCACAGTTTTAGCACATCTCGCAAGAGCGCGAGATTTCATCTGTTTTTGTACACTCGAACTAACGTTTATCTAGATTGCAGTGTGTTTCTTGACTGTTCCGACAAATTTCCCCTCACTGTGGTTTTAAATCTATTTCATTTGAGATAGACACAAAAAAAAAACAATTATTGACTGTAACTAAAGACTCTGTTTGTGCTCTACAAGAAGAGTGTTTGGAAAGTTTTTCGGTCACTCTTTTTAAGAAAGAGAACTGGAATTCTACTCACGTCGGCGTTGTGAAATAACGTTTTGCACGTGTACTATATCGCCGCCATCTTGGATTTGACGGGTGACTTGGATTTTTCGTCAAGTCTTTGTAAATAATAGTAGTACTTTTGTGCCTCACATAATCATATTACTTCAGGTTAAAGGAACAATATCGTCACAATCAGAGCAGACTTTCAACAGGGCATGGAATCGGTGTCCTAGTTTAAGGTGAACATAGTGGCTGAAAATTACTGGCTCATGTATGCAGCAGCAACGGTAATATGACCTTATCATGTGGGGTATTATTTTCAGTCTATGATAATCTAAAACTAGTACTCCAATTCCATACCGTTGATCATGACAATATTGTCCCTTTAATTCACTAATCAAATCTCAAGATTCGCTCTTCACAACACACAAAATATTTCTGCCCTAAAATTTCACTATGCAAACATTTTGAATGAAATCTTTCCGTTTTTTTATACTCACCCCAGTGGTAATCAAATATGGTGAATGTCAGCGACCACTTCCCCAACCCCATAGACAGTGTGAACTCGCATGGGTCCAGAATCAACCACATATTGATCGATAACACCGTGACTTTCAGATCAAGCTCAACACAACATCGAATGCCCAGACAGCGGTGTGAAAGGTCACAGGTCAACGTACTGGGGAGTGAAGGCAGGGTCACGTCGGTGCACACTGAAAACAAAACGTACAATGAAAAATTCATATGAAATCATCAAATAATCTATATTTGGAAACTGACCAGAGGCCAATTTCACACAGCTGCTAAACACAACATTTCTTTGGTTACCAGTCAAAGTTTTATACAAAATGTATGCATTTTGGCTGGTAGTCTGTTTTATATTGCTTAGCAAAAATATTTGTTTAGCAAAATTCTCTGCTAAGCAGCTCTATGAATTTGGCCACAGGTTAATAAATCAATTTTTGGAGTGGACAAAGATTTTTTTTTACTAAAGTAAGTGGGACTCGAACCAGAGACCCCGGAAATTCTACATAACTCCATCTATTAACAGTTTTTGGGGGCTTTTTTGGCATTATTTTTGGCTTACTAATGCTGAAATTGAGCAAATGTGGATTGAGCGTCACACGTCATCAAAATAAAAGTATGCATATACTTACTCTGTAAAGGTACATGGGAACACATGTCAGCTCATGCTTTATGCCAGGGTACTTGTGTCCTTGAGCAAGACACTTTACCATAATTGCTTCTCTCCACCCAGGGGTAAATGGGTACCTGTGAGGGCAGAGTTGGTTGTTGTGTTTGATTAGCCCTATATGCGCTGTAATGGCAGCAATTGAGCTGTATACTCCCAGGGAGCTGAGATGGTTTCAGGAATGATTTATGAGCCTGATGAGCAGGGGTAATAATGTAATGTGCCTTGAGCACCAGTATGGTGGATACATGCGCTATATAAGTCTACATTATCATTATTATTATCATTATTATCATTATTATCATTATCATTATCATTATCATTATCATTATCATTATCATTATTATTATTATTATATGCCTCATGCATTTTTGTTCAAAAGTTTAAAATGAATATATAAGGATCCAAAGTAAATTTCGGCACAGAGAGTATACATGTACTCTCTTCTCTCTCATTACCCTCTTCATCTCCCATGACCAAAGCAGTAAATGCTGTAAACGCACATGGGAACACATGTGCCAGCACATGCTACACACGTAAATCAGCGCGTTTTGTTCCAAAACTAAAAAGGGATATAAAAATATCCAGAGTAAATTTTGGCACTGAAAAAATACCCTTTTCTTTCTCATTACCCTCTTCATCTCACATGAACAGAGCAGTAAATGCTGTAAATGCACATTGGAACACATGTGTCAGCACATACCTCACACGTAGATCAGTGCATTTTGTTCAAAAATCTCTCCTTACCCACTTCATCTCAGCCGACCAGAGTAGTAAACTCTGCAAACACACATGGGAACTCATGTCAGTACATAACTCACACGTAGATCAGCGCATTTATATAAATATAAAAGGATCTAAAGCAAATTTCGGCACAGAGAGTATACCTCTTCTCTCTTATTCCCCTCTCCTCTCTTATTCCCCTCCTCTCTTATTCCCCTCTCCTCTCTTATTATTCCCCTCCTCTCTTATCTCCTCTCTTATGACCCTCTCGTTTCTTATTACCCTCTCCTCTCTTATTACCCTTTTGTCTCTTATTATCCTCTCGTCTCTTATTACCCTCTTCTCTCTTATTACCCACTTCTCTCTTATTACCCTCTTCATCTCCCGTGACCAGAGCAGTCGAGTCACAAGATCCATCATTTATCTTATCCCTCAGGCCGATGTACTCCAGGAAGATGTTGATGGCTTGCTGCCCGGCATTCCGACCAACCTGAGTGATAAAATCCTTCAAAGAGGCCTTCCCTGTGAGAAAGAAATAAAAGTAGTGGCATTCAGGGCAAAATGTTTTCTGTGACATTCCATGAATAGTCGTACGTGTTCCCCTACTTAGAGGGTTGGTAAACATTTATTCTGCGGTGTTTATATTTAAACAATTGACCTTTGGAAGTTTCAGCTCATTACATTTCTCGTTAAGGGCAATTCCATGGTTACTCACGTAACATTTTTGAGGTACTGGGCCCACTCTTAATGCCATAATTTCCTTACTTATGTTACGAATGTTACCCTTTGCTTTTGATAATATTATTAGCGCCTTCTATTATCTGTCCTTTGGACTTCGTCTATTTTTTTGCATACTTTCTTCAGAGTCCACCACTACAACTACTACTCCCCTCATACAATAGCTTAGCATCCCCAGTAAGCATTGTCCCTTGAACACGATCTCCTTTCTAAGTTGTCACTCACTTTAGACGCGGAAGGCAAGTTTCTCATTGGCTAAAATACTAAACTAGGCTAATGTTTTATTCATTCCTAGGCCCCAGATTCCTATATAAACCTAGAGATTTCCTTCTCTCGGCAGAAGTGTGGTTCCGAGTAGTATCTGGTCTCAACAGAGTCTAATAGTGTGACTACTGACCAGATATACATTACATAAGCAGTAGTGTGACTCGATCCACAACAGTGCGGTACCTAACTATATCTAACTTGTACTGCAACAGTCCAGTGCCTCGTTTGTTGACCCAAATGGTGCAGTGCGTCAATTGCCCATTGGGCTAGTCTACCTAGTGTGATCTGATACACACTCTGGCCCCATCCAGACACCCCGTGTAGTCAAGCCCTAGTCGTCAAGACTGACCGGCCGTCTCTCGGTGTAGCATTGCCCGTTACAGTATACCGAGTTGACAAGCTGCACAAATGAACGATGGTCCCACTGACTGTATCCGATCCCTTAGTTGGTATTCATACACACTATTCGGAATACGTACATGTAGACTACAAGTATAAAGTCTAATGTGAACTATTGACATGCACTTGAATTATGTTACCACTCCTTTCATACATGTTATTAGTGCCTGTTATTATTGTTGAATAGAGAGAATATTAATAAACCAACCCCATTTGATTGTCACAACAAAGTTTGTGTCCGCCCTTATTATTGTGTTGACCTACAATAGTGGGAATGCAACACTTACTTATACATTTCACTCATCAATTTTTTTACAGAAGTTTCATTATACCCAGACCATACTCAGCACACAAAAATAATTTCAGTTTGTTATATGTACGGTAACAGTAAAAAGGATGGTTACTCATGCTGATAACATGCTTAAAATATCGCATGTTCTCTAATACATACCTGTAACAAACTTCTGAAATGATTATTTTCTGCTGAGTAAAGGTCTGGGTATAATGCAACTACTGTGAATAAAAACGATGAGTGAAATATATATTATGGCATTAAGAGTGGGCCAAAAACCTCAAAAATGTAACGTGAATAACCACTGAATTGCCCTTAATGAGAAAATGCATTCATAAGATTCTATCGGCACCCACTAACATTGTATTCACTCTAAAAACTTAACGCAAAACATAAACACAATTCAGACATGTTTACCTGGCAGAGAGAATGAAAAGTTGGAGTTGCAGAATGGGATTGGCACCCTGTAGTCCTCGATGACGTCGATGTCGAAGATGCATTCCTCACCGTTGGGACAAACAGACGCCCCAAAGTCAATCTCAAACACCTTCTCTGCATCCAGTTTGTTGATTGAGTAAGTCAGTGTAAAAGCACCAATCATTTGCTGCTCACTTTGCCCTGAAATCAATAATAGAGGATAGGGTGGGGGGGGGGGGGGCGGAGTTATAAATAATGAATTAAGTGTCATTCATATAGCGCCTTTTCCAAAGGTTACAAAGCACTTCGGCACATTTTATTGCCATTGTAGAAACACTGGGGGAAGCCCCTTTTCTTTCTCGATAAGAGTCAAGGATCTTTGACGTACATTCCTGAACCTGAACCTTCAGCATTACGCCTGTTTGTGGGACACAGGCTCTGATGATATTAGGGCCATACCACGCCCAAGACGAGACACACAACTGCAAACAATTCATGGAATGGTGTTCCATCCAAGTACTGACCATGGTATACTGGTGGCAAACTGCTTCTGTGACAGACGGATCTATGTTGGGGTTGGGGTGGGAGAAGGGGGGGGGGGAGGGGCAAAGGGGTGGCTTGTGCTTTTTTTTATCAGCATGCATGTAAATTTACCATATGGTTGTTGGTGTGCACCCCCTCCTTTCAACAGTGTGCCCCCTTTTTATGGCGTGTATCCACCCTGGATCCACCCCCATTGCTTTACTTTGCCAATCCTGCCACTGGCTTTTCCATTGAGCCAACTGTCTAACGTAAACGGAGACACATTTTATGAATCAGCTTTAACAGTTTGCTCATTAATTGCATTTCATCGCCCCAGTGCAAAAATAATTTCATCATTTTGTGTTGCCAAAAGTACTAACCCCAGTTGTAGCTCAACAACAACTTTTTGTACTGCAAGTGTTGAAAGGCAACAATGAAAGTAAAGTCACACGCATCCACTTCTACGGCGGCTTTGAACGAGTGGCGGAATTTGAATTTCTGGAGGTTCAGCTCAAGACAGCAGTCTAGACGGAGGCAGTTCTCGCTGAGGGAGCAGTACGCCAACTTGGCCAGCTCGGGCGAGAATGCCGGCAATGTGAAGAACCGACAAGCTGTAAGTAAACAAAACATCAATCAATAATTCCAAAATCAATAGCTCTCAGTCAAATTCCTTACTGACCAATCAGATTTGTTAAACCGTGTAACACGGTCGTTTAAAACGGCGGTGATTGTTCCGTGAGTGAAGAAACGTGCATAATACAACGCCATTATCTTCAACGATCTTCATTAGTGAATAAACCACAAGGGACACTGACTTAGGTACATACATTTGTTTGGATTGGAATGGACAAAGCAAAATCAACTAGAGCAGGATTTGAACCTGTGTCCTCCAGGTTGACGCGCCCGCGCTCTACCAACTAAGCCATGTTGGTGGTTTCCTTATTTTGTCAATATCTGATTATTTGTCAGGTTGATAAGCATGTATCTTATTCTATATACGCACATGTAGATTTTGTCCGAGTTTTCTAGAAGGTGTGGAATATTCCATCAGCAATTACTGTTGCACACTGTTTACTTTAAAAGTGATATAATATAGTTATTTCTCTTAAGGTTAATTAGAATGCTAACAAAATTTCACTTATGAAACATTTTCTCTGGACACACTAAATGGAGTGAATCATAATGTACTAGTTGGCTTTGTGTAATACACATTAAATGGAGTGAATCATAATGTACTAGTTGGCTTTGTGTAATACGCATTAAATGGAGTGAATGATAATGTACTAGTTGGCTTTGTGTAATACACAACTGTTGAGATTTTTTGTGTCCCACATACATTGAATTACTGTGGTTACTTTTCAGCAAAATTTACATAAATAATAATAATAATAAATTGTTATAGAGCGCCTTACATCAATGACAATCTCAAATCGCTTTACAGGGTAAAACATAAAAATACATGAAAAGAGAAATAGTACAAATACATATTTTTATACATATTTTAACAGCTAAAGAAGAAGGTAATGGAAAAACAATGGCTGGACAAGCTAAAAAAAAATGCACACAGCACAACAACAGTGAATGGAATTAAAAGGAAATGTTAAAAAGATGTGTTTTGGTTGATTTCTTGAAATATTGATGAATAAAAAAAAATCAAGATGTTGAAAATAAAATTGATGTAAAAGCTCTAATACAGGATAAAGACCTCGAGGGTGTGTCCATGGGTGAAAACAGACCCTTGTCATTGGATCAGTTTATCACCTGTGGCCATCCCCCAGCATGTCTTTATCATGTGTTACAGACCCTGCGACTAACTTTGATTATTATTATTATTCCCCCTCTGATTATTTTCCTACTTACTTCTCTCGTCTTCAGACAGCCTCAATTCACGCTCCACTCTAGATCCTGTGGTCACGAGACCCTTCTCCTCAAGAGCGCCAATAAGCCGTGAGTCACTCAAACTGGTTGGTTTTGAACACGGTTCTTTATCGTCTAAAAATTCCTGAAGGAAAACAGACAATAACAAATCGTTTAAATATAATTTTAAAAAATATATATTTTGATGTACTGTCACATGTAATTTGGCCTCTTGGGCCACGAATTGTGATTTTAATAAATAAATCTTTAAAAAAATACGAAAAATTAACATCAGGAAGGTTTGTGGTATAACAACACATTTGTACAACTCATTAGACAATTGACATGGTGCTAGCCGCAAATCTTCCTAAACCAGAAATTTGTAAGGGAGGGGCGGTGACCAATTCTTAGAAAAAAAAGTAACCCCCGCAAACATTTTTGGCAGTAAAATATTTTTATCGAGTTCACAGAACAGCTACCCCCACCCCCTTTTAAGAGTAAAAAATAACGTCAACATTTTTAGGTGGGGCAGCATTTTTGTTAAAAAAATACGAAAAAAATCCCCCAAAACAAATGGACTCAAGGGGGTGCATTGGGGTGGAGAGACTTCCTCCTTCACCTCACCCTTTGGCTACAAGCCTGGTTATACACAACCATGCATCATGTGCAAAACCAATTGTTTTAATAATATCCATATGTGCAGGCGTGAAGTTTTACCCTGGCACGCATGGTTTTTTTCAAATTTTCCCAGTTATCTTGATAAAAAGCTGTGATGTTCATTTCATACTTAGGTCCAACCCGTTCATGGCCCTTTTATGTGTTTTCACTGTTGATGGCAAAGAGAAGGTTATTCTTTTGCGGAGTGGGATGGGATGAATGGGAAAGGAAGGTCTTATAAGAATCTTTACTTTTGCGATGCCAAGTTGTTCCAGGACATAGTCCAAAGCCAGCTCTGCACCAGTCTCCAGTAGCTCCTCCCCCTTCTCTTTGATCAATCTGTTCAGGTTGGCTCGGCTGAAATACTCCTTGATGTCAACTAAGAAGGGAAACACGAAGAGTAGTTTTGTGATGTCCCAGCATCCAAATTAATCCCATCCTCATATTGTTTTCGTTTGTCTGTTTATCTCTTTAATGATATACATGTAGGCACAGAACATACAATTTTGTACTGATAATAAAATAAACATACAAGAGATTAAAATAACATTTAATGGCAACTATTAAAGAGAGTAACAGTTTGTTGTGCGGTCTTTACTGCAGGTTAACAACCGGTTTTGGGGGTGGTCACAGGCATTAAATATATTTTATTTTCAAAATGTACAAAAAATTTAATTTTTGTTGAATAAAGCCAAATATAAATGGGCAAATTCACCGTTTTGGGGGACACACGAAACACTTCCAAACTATAATTGAGTTCATTCGGGTACATGGTGTACCCGAAATAACTCAACTATCACCACCATGCAAAGCCTTCAATCCTACATCACTTCCAAACTACATGAGTCAGGTGCGTGATACCAATCTCCGTAAACTCTGACTGGTTGAAATCCACATCGTGCATCGCACAAAACAGCTGGTGAACATCTGTCACATACGCGCTGTTCTGATTTTGATAAGCCAGTCTATACCATCCGTTGATACATCCCTATGTAATTACATTTTGTCCAATCAGGTTGTCTGAACTGTTTGGGCATTTATGAATGGTAAAATAAAATAATATCAGGGAGAAAATTTGTAATGAATTTAAAAAAAACGTACTATCACCCTTACAAAATAATAATCTGATGATGAATGCATTAATAACTATGCATTTAATAAAGTATTAAAGGACCATCGTGACAGAACGGTGTCATTGCATCTATTCTCCAATCCCATTGCTTACAACAGAGCACCAATCTCAGCACCTAATTTTCTTTGGAATTTTTTTTCACATTCAGTTTTGGACGCAAAATCTAAGAATATGTCTTATTATAAAATATGCAACAAACTTCCATATTGAGTGTATGTGGGTTTAAATCCTGGCCATGACTATGGTACTTGTGTCCTTGAGCAAGACAATTCACTGTATAGTCCTCTTCACCCAGGAGTATAAATGGGTACATGTGAGGGTAGAGGTTGATAGTGTGGTTGAAAAAGCTTCCGATGCGCTGTGGTAGCTAGGGGCTGTATACTCCCCAGGGAGCTGAGAAGGTTTAAGGATTGATATTGCCTAATAATAATAATAATAATAATAATAATAATAATAATAATAATAATAATAATAATAATAATAATAATAATAATAATAATAATAATAATAATAATAATAATAATAATAATAATAATAATAATAATAATAATAATAATAATAATAATAATAATAATAATAATAATAATAATAATAATAATAATAATAATAATAATAATAATAATAATAATAATAATAATAATAATAATAATAATAATAATAATAATAATAATAATAATAATAATAATAATAATAATAATAATAATAATAATAATAATAATAATAATAATAATAATAATAATAATAATAATAATAATAATAATAATAATAATAATAATAATAATAATAATAATAATAATAATAATAATAATAATAATAATAATAATAATAATAATAATAATAATAATTATTTATATAGTGCCGGTATCCGTCAACCAAATAACACTCATGGCGCTTTGCAAAAACAACAACACAGTATAATAAAATATAATACAGTACATGTACAAAGCATCAGGGCCGGATCTACCATATGGGCACTTTGGGCACGTGCCCAGGGGCCCCTGGGCATCAGGGGGCCCTCCATGGTGGTCGGAAAAAAAAATGAAAAAAAGAAATTTCCAAAAAAAAAATTTCCAACATTTTTTTTTCCCAAAAATGTTTTTATCTAATTTATTTTATTTATCTAATAGATAAAAAAAAAGTTATCTAATCCGAATCCGTCCACCCCCCCCCCCGAAATAAATTAGTCAAAATGAGTGTTTTATTGTTGGTGAGAATGCTGCTGGAAAATTTTGCGCGCGGCCGCTTTGCGGCCGCACGCGAACGACCCGTGCCCGTGGGGGGGCCCTTGGAGTTTCAGGTGCCCAGGGGCCCTCAGAGGTGTTAATCCTGCCCTGCAAAGCATAAATCCAAGTTCAATCAGTCAGTTCAAATGACCAAGGATAATAATTTAAAAGCGCCTTGTATCCTTTGGCAATTTGGCACTCTATAAATCCAGTTATTATTATTATTATTATTATTATTATTATTATTAGGGGCATGCCTAAGCAGGTATACAGGGTATCCAAAAAGGGATGCGGGGGGGCACATGTATAATTCAACATGGATAAAACATGGTGGGTCACACTGACCTCCAAAATGGAAACGTATACAAAAGAAAACATGAAGGGAAATTTACATCCACCAATGGGCATTACTTTTATTATTATTATAAAACTTTGTAATAATGAAGGATTCCTCAAAAGTACCTATAGCACTGTTGCTCATAATCCTAAAGAAACCTGTGAAGAGAAGACGATGAAGGGATGTTCAGTTTGAGATGTGGGATGAAAACCATAGAAAATTAAATAATGAAACCAAGGATTCCTCAAAACTGTTGTTCATAATCCTAAAGAAACCTGTGAAGAGAAGACGATGAAGGGATGTTCAGTTTGAGATGTGGGATGAAAACCATAGAAAATTAAATAATGAAACCAAGGATTCCTCAAAACTGTTGTTCATAATCCTAAAGAAACCTGTGAAGAGAAGACGATGAAGGGATGTTCAGTTTGAGATGTGGGAGGAAACCCCAGAAAATTAAATAATGAAACCAAGGATTCCTCAAAACTGTTGTTCATAATCCTAAAGAAACCTGTGAAGAGAAGACGATGAAGGGATGTTCAGTTTGAGATGTGGGATGAAAACCATAGAAAATTAAATAATGAAACCAAGGATTCCTCAAAACTGTTGCTCATAATCCTAAAGAAACCTGTGAAGAGAAGACGATGAAGGGATGTTCAGTTTGAGATGTGGGAGGAAACCCCAGAAAATTAAATAATGAAACCAAGGATTCCTCAAAACTGTTGTTCATAATCCTGAAGAAACCTGTGAAGAGAAGACGATGAAGGGATGTTCAGTTTGAGATGTGGGAGGAAACCCCAGAAATTTAAATAATGAAACCAAGGATTCCTCAAAACTGTTGCTCATAATCCTAAAGAAACCTGTGAAGAGAAGACGATGAAGGGATGTTCTGTTTGAGATGTGGGAGGAAACCCCAGAAAATTAAATAATGAAACCAAGGATTCCTCAAAACTGTTGCTCATAATCCTGAAGAAACCTGTGAAGCGAAGACGATGAAGGGATGTTCAGTTTTAGATGTGGGATGAAAACCACAGAAAATTAAATAATGAAACCACGGATTCCTCAAAAGTGCCAAGAGCGCTGTTGCTCATAATCCTGAAGAAACCTGTGAATAGAAGATGATGAAGGGATGTTCAGTTTTAGATGTGGGATGAAAACCACAGAAAAGTATTCTAGGGAAAAACCCACGTAATGAGGTAGGGACTGAAAACCCAATCCACATGTCAGCTCAGGTCTGCGTGGGATTTGAACCCCGGTCCACAGACGTGAAAGTCAAGGAAAGTACCACTAAGACAACCTAATCCCTAATGGTCTCGAAAAGATCTATACTTCTGAAGTTTGTGTCCAACTTACTGTCGGGCCAAGTGAAGGTCCCGTCTGGATTGCAAATGGGTAACGGGATGACAGAATCACTCAGTACATTGATGAACTGTAGGCAGTCTGAATCTCCATTCTTTGGGCAGAAGCCGACTGACATACTGACTAAAAGTTGGGTTCTGGTCTTCTGAATGCCATACCTGAAATGAAAGTCCACAGAATTGGTTAAAGGGACAATATCGTCACAATCAACAGGGCATGGAATCAGAGTGTCAGTTTTAGATAAACTCAATGACTGAAAATAATGCCCACAAAGGTCGTATTACCGTTGAGCCGGTAATTTTCAGTCAATGTGTTCATCTTAAACTAGGATACTAATTCCATGCCCTGTTGAAAGTCTGCTCTGATTGTGACAATAGTGTCCCTTTAAGTAACTTCATTCTACTAAATTATTAAAGTGAACCCAGTTTAACCCGGTGTTTCTAGTTCACAAGCAAGCACCTTAGTTTCAGAAAATGAATTGGTTTTTCAGCAATGTATAAATATAATATTAATAATAGCCAAACTAGAGAGAATGATTGAAATTTCACAAATTCTCTACCTGAGGTGAAGTTCCATGTCGTCAACAAAAGGTATGTCAAAGGGCATTGGCACATCCCATTCTTTGCCTGGGGAGGAACAAAACAAAAGCTTAAATTTCAACCTCTTTGCCCTAACTGCAAAAACTTCTGACAAAGCCAACTTGAGCGTATTATAGAACATGTTCAACAAAGACACATGCTCAGAGAGCTTATTGGACTTGATGGTGGTATGGGCATATTTATATATGCGCTTATTCCTCTAATGAGAAAATAATGAAAACACATTCAGATTTGATTGTATGCATTAAATTATTTACAAATTAGCAAAATTTCTACATTAAAATGTAGAATTTTTGCAAATTTGCAAAAAATGACAGCATGTCAGATGGAATAATTTCTCAGAATGTTTGGTACCATCACTAACTTCACATCGAGTTTTTAGATTACAATTCAGTAATTTTTTTACCGGGTAATTACAAAATAATTGTTATTCGCACTGTGCATGAGTCGTTGAGCGCACATGTTGTTAGACCATTGTGGGCGAAAGGGCAGCAACAGTGCGTCGCGTTTGGCGTATTTTGCAGTTGATGTGCTTATGTGCGGAATGTCTCCAGCGATCACTGGCTGGCAGAAGTACACGCGCGTTTAGTACCATAACATACGCGCATAAAGTGTACGCACAACGCTCACATGATGCAAAAGTGGCTATCATCAAGACACTGGATGCAAATTCCCCGCTAGAGGGATACGATGTGCACTGAGCGAATACCACCACCCCTTCATATATGACTCACCCCATTCCGCATCCAGGATCTGAACTGTGTAGTTCCATGAGTTGACACCAAGTATAAACTGAAATTCACAGGGGTCAAAACGCATGAACGCCTTGAAGGCCAACGACACCATGAAGAGTTTGACGTTCATACAGCACTCTACGCCGAGACAGCTCTCATCAATCTTACAGTAGACGCTCTTTGGCAGGGAGACTTGTAACAAAGGACAGCCTAGAAAACGCCGTACACAATGTTATTTTAAAGCCAGTAAAAACCTTGGTAAAATGTTTGTAAATGTATCCATACTTTATAACATACTTCTAACATAATTTACCTGATATCTTGCAGGATATGTGGTATTCAGTATATCGTGAGACAAGTAGATTCATCAGACAAGCATGTTGACAAACATGTATTTTACAGAGGTGTGATTTTACAAAAGTAAAAGATTCTGAAAAATGCACAGTGGGCCTGGGTCTACCTTTGATCTAGCCTTGTAACGTAAAAATCCCACGTTTAGCAGTACAAAGCCCCCCTGAACCTCATGGATGTTTAATTTGGGAGGATTTACAGACTCTCCACATCCCCACAAACAAGAAACTAGAGGTTTGGACACAATACAGGCTACTTCTTTCTTTCAAGAAAATTTTGAGGCAAATTTTGAGGGAGATTTGTAAAAAATCTTGAAATCAGGAAAAATCCTGAGAAATCACAGGCTTAATATCAGATAATGTGGATATACGAAGGAGGAATGAAACTAGCCTGAAAATCTGACATCACGCTTTGAGCTAGAGGCGCGTGAATTATGCCAGATCCTGGCCGTGCAGCCGCAATATTTTTCCCGATGCTGAACTTTGACCTTGGTTGGTAGCTAACACGCGCAAACCTCGAAGCGTGATGTCAGATCTTTAGCACAATGCGTTAACATATCCAATAAAATCCTTTGAGTGGTACGTCTGGAGCCTGTCTATATCCTTGATAGGATATAGACAGGGGACCAGTCTAGAATGAAATCAACAAGACCAATAACTGACGCTTGACACTTTTCAAAAGACAGCTCAAAATCTTTTTTCAATAATTCCCAGACATTATTGGATGAGGGCGCATCACTACAAATCTTCACGGCAATGATAGTATTATATTCAGCATATTTTTGCTTTTGATGGGTGTAAACGCGATAATTTGTTTTGTAGCATAATGACAACATCTCTCAAACACTTACGATCCTCAGGCTGTTTGTATCGCTGAAGTAGCACCTTCCTGTCTCCTTGAGAACTCAGGCCTCTCTGTTGGAGTTCAATCCTTAAGGCATCGCTGGTCAGAGACTCTGGTAGGACACAAGGCTTGTCACTCACCAGTTTCTGTTACAGAAAGGGAATTTCTATCTGAGCGAGTTTGCAAAAGTTGCATGATAGTAAATCTGTGGGAAAAACTTATCAGCAATACCTCACAAATGAAAGTAAAAGTGAGTTTGAAAAAGGTCTTCACCGTTACATTCCGCAAGTTGTTTTTAAAAGGTACATAATAATTCAGGAATACAGTTCCATCGTGGAAATAACAAGTACAAGTAGAAACACTTCTGGTAGAAACATTTTTGTGGTAAATGATTTTTTGTGTTCATTTTAGTGGGACCACTGAACTTACAACAATTGTCCTGACAACTTTAAGCAAGTCGTCTGCCGTTTCCTCCAGTCCGAGCTTGCGGGCAAAAGCCAGAATGGAACTAATCTTCAGGTTCCTCAGGGTAAAGTTCTTAAAGGGTGATCCGGAGCCAATTTTCGGCTGCGGAAGATCCAGAGCCTCCTTAGTCTTTTCTCGATTACCTGTAGTAATAAAAAAATATATAATAATTCGTCCCTAATTTGCCATAGTGACCAACCCCGAATTAAGTTGGCATAGTGACCAATGCGGTATTGGTCACTTTGCCAAATTACAAAAAAAGCCAGTTAGAGCATTCGTCATTTGAATGCATGCTCCAAAATGCATCTCCAAAACTATAAGGAATACATGCATGTGGATTAGATACAATGGTAGGTCTCTTCCTGAATGTATTACTGGGCGGGAAAACTTAAAATTGAAAAAAGTCAGATTGGTCACTGTGGCAAATTAGGGACGAATTGTTATTATTATTATTATTATTATAGACCTTAATATGCATATAATGTCACAAACTGAAGGGCGCCCTCGCTCAGAGGCAAAAGAAGGTTACTCATTGGTTGATGTAAGTGCGCTCCACCTATGCGTGCCTTTCAGTGCATCTACCTGCAGTGCGTATACATGAACCAATGAACCCTTCTTTTGCCAATTGTACAAAACAAACGGAGTCTCTTACTTGGTGAGACGACCCGATTCAGAGACGATTGGCGCTTGGGTGCTCTGTTGCTAGGGTTAGGCCGGTTTGTTGTCGTCTTGGGAGGTGCTTTGCGTTTAGGACTGGTGTTCTCCTTTTGACCTTTCTTGTTGTTGCGTCCCAGCAACGAACCTTCCTTCACGGTCTTGCCCTGTCGAGTCAGAAGTTCCATGGAAACAAAATTAGGCCAGTCTTTTCAGCTTTCGAAAGTGAGAAACAAAAGCGAGACTCGGCAATCAGGACTCAGATAAGGACTCTAGGTTTTAGGACTTAAATACAAGTCTTTCAATCACTTTTGGTAATGTGCCTCTCTTCAGGATTCTGTATTCTTCACTGGTAATTGATGGTGGCAATCGAGGCTTCGAGTAATCATACTTTGGGTGCACAGAGTATACAGATCACCACCGAGAGGCAAAACCTATAGGAAACCTAAGCCTATACCTGCCATACTAGCCTGTAGTCGTCACACACTTGTATCCACTGTGGGATCTCCAGTGGCCGCTTTGCCAGGTAGTTGCTGGGGTCAACGTAGCCCTCCTTGGCCGCCTGGTCGGCAGCAGATCGCTCGTCATCAAGGGCGCTGTCTAGAAGTGAAGCCAGACGGTCTGGTTTGGTTTTCTTCATTGATAGATGGATGTAGTTGGGCGGTGTGCAGGTGGTGGCACTGCTCACTAGGCCAATCTGGGTACCAGCTATCACCTGTTTGAATAAAGTATGTGTAATCAATATCATCATTTTGCACATGAAAGGAAACGTACAACATTGGTAATGTTGATAAAACTGCTTTTATTTTTTTTAAATAAATATATACATTAAAGAACCAACCTTCAGCTCCAAGTTTCAGCTCAATATAGAGTCTAAGTCATGAGAAAGTGTCTAAAAGCATTTACAATTTTTACAGCAATGTTTTGCAAATGTGGATTTTTTTTTTTTTTTTTTTTGTCATCAGAGCCCTTCATTAAAATAATTATTTAGTTTTCTAAATTTGGTTTTAAAAAGTTTTAGACATTTGTGTGGCTTAAATTTAATATTCAGTCGGAATTTATGAAATCATTTACGGGTAATTGGAACCGAAAAATAGAAGTGGGTAATGGCAGTTTCAGTCGGGTAATACTAATACCAATACCAATACCAATACCAATACCAATACTAATACTAATACTAATAATAATGTGGACTTATAGCACACGTATCCACCAAACTGGTGCTCAAGGCGCATTATATTATTACCCCTGCTCATCAGGTTCATAAATCATTCCTGAAACCATCTCAGCTCCCTGGGGAGTATACAGCTTAATTGCTGCCATTACAGTGCATATAGGGCTAATCAAACACAATAACCAACTCTGCCCTCACAGGTACCCATTTACCCCTGGGTGGAGAGAAGCAATTATGGTAAAGTGTCTTGCTCAAGGACACAAGCACCATGGTCGCGGTTGGGATTCGAACCCACATTCTGACGACTCAGCCATCAGAACACAAATCCGACGCACTAAACTGCTCGACCCGGCACAGCCTTAATAATAATAATAATAATAATAATAATGTATAGATTTATATAGCGCACGTATCCACCAACTAAGTGGCGCTCAAGGCGCATTATATTATTATCCCTACTCATAAGGCTCATAAGGCTCATAAATCATTCCTGAAACCATCTCAGCTCCCTGGGGAGTATACAGCTCAATTGCTGCCATTTCTAGCGCATAGAGAGCAAACCATCTCTGCCTTCACAGGTACCCATTTAACCCCTGGGTGGAGAGAAGCAATTATGGTTAAGTGTCTTGCTCAAGGACACAGGTGTCACGGCCGGGGCTCGAACCCACACTCTGCTGCTGGCAACACCAGAACTTGAGTTCAGTGCGCTAGACCACTCGGCCACGACAATCCACTTTTCGTGCATTATACAACACACGGGACCTACGGCTTTACGTCCCATCCGAAGGACGAAGCAATTATGGTTAAGTACCTTGCTCAAGGATACAAGTGTCACGACCGGGACTCGAACCCACACCCTGCTGCTGGCAACACCAGAACTTGAGTTCGGTGCGCTAGACCGCTCGGCCACGACACTCCATTAGCTGCCTTAGCATCATTTATCAATCATTTCTAATTACCTCTTGACAATACAAGGGCTGTGCGTTTTCGGATATTTTTGGAACCGGATACCCAGAACCAGGAAACTTCGTATACCTGGATACCCGTTTTCATTTTGGTTGAAAACATGCCTCCAGTGGTGTACAAATACATGTACTGTAAATGGTAACAAATTGACTTTTATCATACAGAGGATACCATACTTAAATCGATATTTTCTTTATTGGAGTGCAATCTCTTGAATTTAAAGATAATTGTCTGTAAAAGTGTAAACATTACATTGTTCAAGAGTCACAGATTTCTGTTCACTCCGCTCAAATGTTAAGTCCGAATTTTAAAAAGTCGTTTACGGGTAATTGGAACTGAAAAATGGAACCAGGTAACGACCGTTTCGGTCGGGTATCCGGATACCCGGCACAGCCCTAGACAATACAAATGTGACTTACATTTGTTCCTTTGGTTGTAGAGAAGGTATTATTTGGTGTGATGTTGTCAATGAGAATCTTGATATTCCGGAAGGCGCCACCACGAGCTTCCAGCATGACTTGGTTGGGCTTGCCGACGCTCTTGAAGATAAGTCCCGAGAATGGTGCCACCAACTATAAAACAAATTGCTTCCATTAAAGATGTATTGCCTGTGTATTTCGCTATTTTAGTGGCAACTTTCGCTATTTTAAAAGGACATTTTCAATATTTTAGGCCAAAAAAAAAGTCTCCGGTTTCTGGTCTCCGCGCGTGTCACCTCAAGACCTGCACGTTGGCATTTTTAATTTTCAATTTTTTTTGCTATGAAACGATGTCCAATTGCAGCCAAAATTGCTGGATTGATTGGAATTCTGCTGTGCTGTGTTTCAAACAACTTTTTCACTGAGGGTTTGAACCTTTTGCCAGATTTGTGAGGCCTCTCTTAGCCACCATACTTTGTACATGGGAAATTTTGTACATGTATCACGTGTTTCACTGTGGCAAAAAAAAAAATCATATTTCAGACCAGGAAGTGAAAACAAATGCTGTGAAATGACATTTCTCAAAATAATCATGAGACACATGGTTTTACAGTAAATATGTATTGAAATTATTAATGGTGGGTAACGTCATGAATTAATTTTGCCACTTTTTTACTGACATTACACCAACTCTGACAACTGCTTTGAGAAATTTCATTTCAAAATATTTGTTTTACTTTCTAAAAGGAACTTATCAATGTTCCAATGAAAGTGATATCGTTACACCCCTAAATACAACTGAGTATCTCATTTTGTACCTTTACTCCTCGAGGCATCTCCAAGTCAACACCCTGGTCCTCGTAGTGCCCGGCCGAGTTAGTGGGATAGAAACCCCCAGAGGCACATTCTCCGGACCCAGGTGATCGATACTTCCTTGGGAAGAACTTGTGGGCCTTCGGACCAAAGAGTTTCATGACGAGAGTTTGGGACTTCTGGTACCTGAAAAGGTTATGGAAAAATATGTATTTTAGTTTTGGTGATCGATCCTTTGCATTAATAATAATAAAGATTTGTAGCGCGCACATATCCACCCTGCTGGGCGCTCAAGGCGCGGAAACAAAGAAAAAACATGAATACAAACAATATACAATGATAACATAGAAAAAAAATTATGTACCGAGATTCATGTACAATGCAATTACAAATATACATCATCTTTGAAGAATTGTGACATAAGTTGAGTTTTAAGCAGTGACTTGAATCTAGTTATACTATGACAAGATTTGAGTTTAGTTAGAAGATGATTCCAGAGTCTCGGAGCCGCAACAGAAAAAGACCTATCACCCCAGGTCCGTTTTGAAGTTGGTTCCTTCAGGAGTGACATGTTGCTGGAGTGCAAATTGTGTGATGGAGTGTAGACTTTAAGCAGTTCAGAAATATAAATTCTAAAACAGGAAGCCAGTGCAGTTCTTTCAAGATTGAAGTGATATGGCATGACTTTCTGGACAAAGTTACAACACGAGCTGCTGTGTTTTGTATGTGCCGAAGACAAGATATTTGATATAGACAAAATGAATATGAAAAAACAAAGAAATTATAATAATTCACATTGTGACAGGCAAAAGCTACAGCAGTCTATGTCAAAAAATCAAAAAATCTTTTTTGGTGGGGAGATGTCAACCGAATAGTTCTTAATTTTGTTATTTCAAAGTAAGGCACTACATCTACATCTGTAATTTGTTCAATACTTGGAACTTTATAAAAATATTCATAAATGCCCAAGACAGTTTAGACAATCTGATTAGACAAAATGTAATCACGTGGGGTGTATTAACGGATGGTATAGACTGGCTTATCAAAATCAGAACAGAACGTATGTGCCAGCTGTTCACCAGCTGTTTTGTGTAACGTGCAACGTGGATTTCAACCAATCAGAGTGACGAAGACTGCCATCACGCGTCTGACTCATGTTTTTTGTGTGTCCCCAAAACGTGAATTTGCCCATTTTTATTTGCCTTTATATTTTGTTACATTTTCAGAACGAAATCGAGACAGGTATTTATGAATGGGAATAACAGTTTGACACTTGGGTCTTTACTGCAGGTTAACAACCGGTTTTGTGCATCGTCATGGGCGATAAGAACCAAGCCGAAGGTGAGGTCCTTATCGCACCAAAACTGGTCGTTAACCAGTGGTAAAGACCAAGCGTCAAACTGTTATTCCCTTAATATTAAATGATGTACTAATCCACTATATACTTTTGGTAAAATGTCTGTAAATGCATCCATACTTGTAATCAAGATATATGTAAAGAAACCAAAGTTTCAGCTTATTTCACTGTGTCTTTCACAAGAAAATACAGAAAATGAATTCAGATTGCTCGTACATATATTCCAACGGAAAATTTCTGTTTTCGGATGACAGAAATAAATTTTGGAAATCAATTCACTAATTTTATTATAAGGCTGTTCCAGGACCGAAACTGTCATTACCCAGTTCGGTTCCAATTACCCATAAACAACTTTTTAAAATTTCGACTGAACATTAAAAATTGGAGACTTCTATTTGTGTTGCTTAAATCTTTAAGCCACACAAAAGTCTCAAATTTATTGTTAACAAAATGTGTGTGGGGAATGTGGATGCTATGAGTCGTTTTTAATAGAGGCGGGAAATTATTACAGTAAGTCCACATTTAGTGTGACTGTAACAAAACTAGAGAAATTTGTTTTCACATTGGTTATTGGAGTATTTATGCGTTTTTACAAAATCCAAAGATTTACAATTTTGGGTATCCAGTTCCCAAAATAACAATGGGGAGTGTAACGTGGTATATAATGTTTAGTGGGTTTCTTGTGGCAGGATGGCCTTGTACAGGCTTTGCTGGTCACCTGTTCCATCTTACCACTCACTGGCTTTGTTTAAAATGAATTTTTGTGTACTTTTCGTTTTTTAGGGTTTGGTTTTATATTTAATTGATGTAATCTGATTGCCAGTGTAAAATGTAATAAAATAAATAAAAAAATAAAATAAAAACGCACAACCTTATTTTATTAAAATGATAGCAACAGAGAGAGAAATATATCAAGGGACGTTTGATACTATCATAAACTTTATACCAAGTGAGTTTGATGTCAAACTGTGATCATTTATACCAAGTGAGTTTGATGTCAAACTGTGATCATTTATACCAAGTGAGTTTGATGTCAAACTGTGATCATTTATACCAAGTGAGTTTGATGTCAAACTGTGATCATTTATCCTTGTCGAGGAATATCAACGCTGGATTAAAAGTAGCATTAAGCTGTTGCCAACTATCTGGGTAAAAAAAGCAATCAATTATCATGACAATTTCTGCAAAACAGCTACTGGCAATAATAATTCTTACGCATCCTTGAGTGTTTGGTAGGCCTCCTTGATCGCCTTGATGGTGTTGAACACAAGATCGTAGATCTCAAAGAAAGGCGCCAGGAGATCTTGAATCGGTTGAATGGGGTCCATCAGCTCTCGGAAAATAGACTCGATCTCATCTTGTACCCGTCTCCTCAGCGTGTACTGATACATGTAGATAGAAGTAATGATGAGAGTGAGAACAAGAAAGAAGAGATTCATTGAACAACAGACAAGCCAGCACAATCTTCATACCAAGGGCTAATATCATAGAGCTACTTACTGGTAAGCAATTTTTTTTGCTAACTGTAGCAGAAGAAATCTGCTAGACGTAAGCGTATTTCACAGGTTAACAAGATAATTTGATGAGTCGTGTGAACATTCACCATGGATTTGCATTGTTACGTAACTCATTTGCTAGCAATAACGGCTGGCATGTTAGCATGCCCTTTTCTACACTTAACGGTAAGCTGTCCTTTGAAATGGATTTTGGCCACCCGTACTGGACCAACAATCCAGTGACATTTTCCTCTTTTATGAAAGAGTGTTGTAAATCCTTTCTGGTCCAGTGAATAATATACAAGTCCAGTCAAATGTGGACCTGCTGTGTTTATTGTTTCCCCAAATTAAACCCTGGCCTGGAATTTCACAGAGGCCGCGGAGACCTTGCCCTGGTCTTGGCCTTGGCGTCCCTTTGAAATGTTCCCAGAGACATTCTGATATTCTAATAAAAGTGTCCTTTAGTCAGGAAAAGTGGCTTTGCCCCTGCAAGGGTGGAATTCCAGGCCAGTAACCCCCCCCCCCCTGAGTTGTAGTGAACCTCACCGAATCAATGGCACCCCCTGTCAGCTTCTTGATTGGATCTGCGGAGCTCTTCACCTCATTCACCCAGATGGCAAGATCTGCTCTGATGTTCCTGAGGTTTTCTGTCAACTCTTTTATCATGTCGCCGATGACTTTGGGCAGATCAAACCAGTAGGGTCTCTGACCTGTGAACCATAAGCACGGTGGTGTGAAAGACATAAGACATACCTTTTGTGCTCAAAGTCAATTGTGTTCAATTATGTTGACTGTGCCTATGTAAAACCGTGTTCATTTCAACAATAATAGTTTATTTGACTTTGCTCTTACACCGACGTAATGTATGAAGCACTGTAGACTCAGTGCTTTCCAAGTGTCTGTGAAAAACCCACAGGTGACTTGGGCAGGATTCGAACCCACGACCCAGCTGCTTACTAATGCAGATGTCTTAATCAAGCTTGCCCGTAAGAATCCTATACAGCAGCGGGTACTGCAGTTTCATCTATCTATAAATAATAACTCGATTAAATCTATTACATACATGAAGTGTGCCAACCCAGTCCATAGCATTGTACTCTGAATGCGTGCATGCATTTAGTTTGGCTACGCTGCATCACAGGAGAAATGCTCGTCACCGCTTGCTATAGTTCCAGAACTACGCGGGATGTGAACTATGTGACTGAGCTAACATAACTCACAAGTCACGCACACCGGCAAGTCATCCAGGATGCACGTACTGCTTTTTAAAAAGATTTTGCGCGTCAGTCTGTGGCATACAATATCATGAATGGCTCAAATCCATTGTTTGGTGGAGTACTCTGCCTATGACTAAGTTATAACACAACTGGCATGGCAAACTTTATGTAGGAAATACACATCTGATAATATCAGTGGCGTAAATCCGTGTCTAAAAGTGTGGGGATGATATTGCAATTTGTTTGCATGCATAATGTAGAACAAGTACTGAATATCGAACCTTGCTCAACGAGGGGAAATCCCCTCCCCCAAACACTGCCAAAAAAATCACTTTATGTACACAACTAAGTAACAAACAGACAATACATATTTCAACAAACAAAATTTCTCCTTTTTTCCGCAAATTATTTGACTTTTATTATTTTTTCCGTATGACAAATTCTGGGGGGAGGGGGGGATGATCCTATGGACCATCCTCCCGGGCCAAAAAGTGGGCAGTACATATCCCCCCATCTCCCCGGGATTTACCCCCCCCCCCCCATGGATAATATCCTCTCCTTCTCTCTGTTTCCATCACTCATCTTACCCTCCTTGAAGAAGTTGGCCTTCTCCACTTCCATCTTGGCTTCAACAATGGCATCAACAGCTGTCTTGATGCTGTCAAAAGAGAAACAGAACAGGAAGGAATAAAATACCTTCATCAGGGCGCGGCCGTCTTGTTATTCTTTAACAGAATTCCATGAGACCAAACTGAGGCTGGAAGTGAAAATAGTCTGGCTCCTTGTACGAATTGGCACTACAGTCGCACTAACAGTACAGGGAATATGACCAAACAAGATGGCCTCAGTCATGATAAAGGTATATACTAAATATCATCAGTGCAAAAATGTTAAAATTGTCACATTATTTTTGGTTGAGAATCCTTTTATATCTGAATAGACTGTGATCGTTTAGTGTCGGAAATATTGGAACACCAAAGCAAACTTTCCATCACACTAAATCATCACAATGTCTGTATCCATATACCATTCCTCAGTGGAATGCCTTGCCACCTGGTTATAAATCAGCACCTAATTAATGATGTCCCAACATTCAAGAGAATGTTAGTTAACACATCATCAGCATACAAGTAAGCATTGCAAGAGGGAATGCACCTCAACAGCCACAAAACTTATGCACTAACACTATCAAGATCATGCAAGATCGACTACTTTGGGCCCGAAATTTGATGACTTACTTTATGACTCCTTTGAAGATATCTCCGATGGCTTTTAACGGTGACTTGAGCAGATCACT
The DNA here is from genome assembly GCA_029582265.1 of Zoroaster sp. YZ-2022. Classification (NCBI taxonomy): domain Eukaryota; kingdom Metazoa; phylum Echinodermata; class Asteroidea; order Forcipulatida; family Zoroasteridae; genus Zoroaster; species Zoroaster sp. YZ-2022. The sequence continues at coordinate 2,749,059 of CM055829.1, forward strand.
GATAGAATCTGAAATTGCATTGATGGACATCCAGATTTGCTCAACAGCCCAGGGTAAAGTGACGGTAATTGCCTCATTAACAGCCTGTGAAAATTGAAATTCAGAATATAACCTATATAATGCAAGTTCACATGATCAGTCTTCTTGAAACACTTGTGTTGCTGATTACCTTACAAGCAACAGACAGTGAAACATCTGTCAAATTTCACACCCTGACGCAAAGCATCAAGTCTACTTGAAACACTTGTGTTGCTGAAAATGAAGTTTAATGAGATTAATAGTTGTGACACAAAAACCAAATAATTTTTGCTGGTTTAAACCCCTATACACTATTGGTAATTTAAAAAAAATAAACCTAAATCATACAGCTATAGATAGGCTTGGGTGATATCGATTTGTTTTCATACACAATATATCGGCAAACATATATCGCAATTTTCAATAGTATCGTGATTATATTTTTCCTTCATGCATGATTGCTTAAGAGCCAATAACCACAGGTATGTACCCCAGTGAACGATTTCCCCTGTATCGCATCGCAAAATGCGACGTAATTTGGACAATCTGCGATGGAATTTCAAACAATACATCGCAGATTCTGCGAAACAAATTGCGACTGATTTTTTCACTATTGTGGTTTAATAATAAACAGTTTTGAAATCACGTTTACATGTATATTTCCGACCAAAAAATATCAAGGGATCCGTCCCGACTGGGTTTGTTTCCACGTGTCCAGACTACGCCGGGGGTACGTCCGTGTGACGTACGTGGTCAACAATGACATCAGGACGTGACGGTGTTGATGCAATAGTGAACAGGTGCGCTGGTTTTACCTATGTGTATCCTTACACACAATGCCTAAAATTCTATGTGCATGCATTATTTTTCTGCTGATGAATTAATTACGGGCGAAATTCCCGAAATGGAAAACTTATAATAAAGAAATTGGCCTAGAAGACAGAAACACGTGAATTTTTTTTTAACACCTGTGGCTCAATTTCCGGACATTAAAGATGATTATTTCTGAAAGCTGAAAAGACTGGCTTAATTTTGTTTCCATGGAATTTCTGATTTGACTCACAATTGTGATTTTTGTTTTTTAATCGCAATATATTTTTTTAATCATGATTTGCCGATATCTCGATAACATGCAATGGTCTCGATATCGTAATCGGATAAAAATGGTATCGCAATTATTTGATATTATCGTGTTATCACCCAAGCTCATAGCCTATGATCACTGAGTTTACCAAAAAATTTCTTGGTGTAAATTTGATGATGCTAGAAAGAAACACTTTCTGTCTGAGGTGCTATGATTTTTCCTAGCTGAATTTTGGACTCTTGTTAACCCTAACCCTCCCAAATCCTCCAAAATCCTCTTTGCTAAAGTGAAGGATTTTGAAGGATTGAGGTTACATGCTACATGCTCTTTGCTAAAGTGAAGGATTTTGGCAGATTGAGGCATACTTGCCTTTCCGTGGTACATGTACATCCATGTTTGTTGTAATGATTGCAAGGTCAGTGCCAGTGGGTCAGTGGACACTGTTTATTGCTCCATGCATGCAGGGAGGGTCCCTGGCCATGTACATGTATCACAGATTAGAAACACATGTGTGCATACATGTCATATGTGCTTGCTTTACTACTGAAGGATTTTGGAGGATTCAGGTTATGTGAAGCAAATGGGCCTAGGGAGTTAGGAAGGATTCAGGTTATGTGTAAGCAAATGGGCCGAGGGAGTTAGGGAGGATTCAGGTTATGTGTAAGCAAATGGGCCTAGGGAGTTAGGGAAGATTCAGGTTATGTGTAAGCAAATGGGCCTAGGGAGTTAGGGAAGATTCAGGTTATGTGTAAGCAAATGGGCCTAGGGAGTTAGGGTTAATGACACTACATAATAAGCAGAACCTATTGCCGGTTGGTTTCTTTACATACATGTATATCACTTGATTGTTACAAAGAATGGATGCATGTGCACACATTTTACCAGGCTTGTATACTGTGAGCAGGCTTGTATACTTTTGAAGTTCTGAAAACCTCTACAACTCAAAAGAAATTACTCTGTCACATGGATCGAGACACTGTAATAATAATAATAATAATGTGGATATAGCGCACGTATCCACCAAACTGGTGCTCAAGTCGCATTATATTATCGCCCCTGCTCATCAGGCGCATAAATAATTCCTGAAACTATCTCAGCTCCCTGGGGAGTATAGAGCTCAATTGCTGCCATTACAGCGCATACAGGACTAATCAAACACAACAACCAACTCTGCCCTCACAGGTACCCATTTACCCCTGGGTGGAGAGAAGCAATTATGGTAAAGTGTCTTGCTCAAGGACACAAACACCATGGTCGCGGTTGGGATTCGAACCCACATTCTGACGACTCAGCCATCAGAACACAAATCCTATCCTATGCAGAAATAGCCTTTGAGAAAATCTGTTAGGTTCGAAACATTAGACCACTAACACTTATTTTTGCAAATATCTTATCAGGCGCAAAGCCAGAAATTTGTCAAGGGAGGTCCTAGTACAATTCCCCTCCCCTCCTTTTAAGGGAAAAATGGGGTCAAATATTTGGCTGTGCAGCATTTTTTATCCCATTAAAAATACAAATAAAAATTGGGCTAAGGGGGGCAGTGGGTAGGCCCAGGGGGAAGTAGGTAGGAGTTGAGCGACAGCCCCCCCCCCCTCCCCCCGACCCTCGCCTTGGCTATGCGCCTGAATATTATACTCAGAAACATGTACTGCACCTGGTAAAACTCCATAACGTCCGTCTTGATATCACTGAATAGCTGAGCCGCCTTATTGACCACGTTGATTACGCCCCGGATGGAAGGCGGGAGCTGATCCGGATCAAAGCGGGACAGTCGGGCCACGGCATTGGATGATATAGATCTCATATTCTGTACATGGTAATAAGAAAAACAGGTCAGGTGCAGCAGGAAAAAATTAACAACCAGTAAAGGCATTCAAAATGCCTGTGATGTTTGAAAGCCACAGTGAATTTTGTACAATGAGGAATGTTCTTATTTTTTTCGCCCCCTAAATTCGCCTTTAGCAAGGCTTTAAATAACCCAATCAAGTAAGAGTCTACTGGAAAAATACAATATTAATGAAAGGACAATTAGAGATACTAAGACATACAGTATACACATAAAATGAAAGAGGCGGAAACACGTAAATCACCTCGAGAAATAGGCAATATGAGCAGCTCAGTTGCATGTTGTGAGTCTTGGTTCAAGACTGTGTTTTTATGATTTTGATGCACGATCCGACAGCGCTACACAAACGCTACAATCACGAACACTACAATCACTAACCGCTACCACACACAAACCGATATCAAACACAGTCACTGATCTACATCTTCACGGCAGTCCGTTGTTGTTTATGCGCGTGCGCACCAAAAATATAGGCCACGCTAGCATTTCAAATTGACACATACATAGTAGTTTCCCCCCGTTTTCGGGGGGAGATTCTACAAAATTGCAAAGACTGTGTTTGATTATTACCAGTACGTGAACATTCCAACGAGAGGACAACATACACTTGATAAATGTTATGGTAATATCCCTCATGCTTATCAGGCTTTTGGAAAGGCACCGCTTGGAATGTCGGATCATGACATTATTCACCTGCTTCCGAAATATAAACAGAAACTCAAGCAATCCAAACCTATCACCAAGACTGTTAGGAAATGGAACAACGCTTCAGTTGAAGCTCTGAAAAACTGTTTTGAAACCACAGACTGGGATGTTCTCATGGATCCTGATTCCATTGATAAATCCACTGAGGTCATCACCGACTACATAAACCTTTGTGAATATCTTATTATACCTGAGACTCAAATTAAAAATTTTCCGAATAACAAACCATGGTTAAATAAGGAGTTGAGGTGTTTAGTCAGACAAAAACAGACAGTTCACAAAAATGGAAATCTTGAGGAAAAACGCAAACTACAGAAAGAAATAAAAACTCTTATTCGTCGCTGCAAGAAGCAATATGGACAGAAAATTAAGGAAAAATTTAAGAGCAACAATCCTAAAGCTGTATGGAATGCCTTGAAGGACATCACAGGATACAATCGGCGAAACAAATTGATTTTGCCATTTGGTGACCTTAAGGAATTCGTAGAAGAGTTGAACCAGTTTTACAGGCACTTTGATCTGGATGGTCAGCATCATAATCCTGCACACGAACAGTTGTGTGCGCATCTGGTGTCAAGTTTAACAGACAGTAATAAACTTCAACTCTCAATCGGGGATGTTGAAAAATCTCTCAAGGCCATTAAACCAAACAAATCGGCTGGTCCTGATGGGATTTCGGGAAGGCTCCTGAAATCTTGTTGTAAAGAGTTGCAGGGGTGTTCCGACACCTGTTCCAGTGGTCATTGAACAGTCACACTGTACCAAGTTTATGGAAATCATTTATCATCGTCCCTGTTCCTAAGAAAACCAACCCGGCAGTTCTCAACGACTACAGACCAGTAGCATTAACGGCCGTAGTGATGAAGTGCTTCGAAACAATTGTTAGAGACATTCTGACTGCAGAAACACTCAATTTCGCAGATCCTTTTCAGTTTGCATACAGAGCAAAACGTGGGGTAGTGGATGCCATGATCACTTTTTTGCATAATATTTATGATCATCTTGATAAACCAGGAAATTATGTTCGTACCTTATTTTTAGATTTTTCATCTGCTTTTAACACTATTAAACCGTATGCTCTCCTCAGCAAAGTGCAAAACATTAACCCTTATCTTGCACTCTGGATTAATGATTTTCTATTGCAAAGATCACAAAGGGTTAGGTCTGATAATGTAATGTCAGATGTTGCCCATATCAGCACAGGAGTACCTCAAGGCTGTGTTTTGTCACCTTTATTGTTTTGTTTGTACACTAGTGATTTTCGTCCTGAAAGCAGAGCATGTGTTATGACAAAATATGCTGCTGACACCGCCTTATCTGGACTGATTACTAATAATTCTGAGGTGGAGTATAGGTGTGAAATTGATAAATTTGTGGACTGGTGCAATATAAATCATCTGATTTTAAACGTACAGAAAACCAAAGAAATGATTTTTGATTTCCGGAAAATTAAAAATATGAAGGAACCAGTTGAAATTGATAACACTGATGTTGAGGTTGTTCAAGAGTTTAAATACTTGGGAACAGTTGTGGATGATAAATTAAATTGGAATGGAAATTAATACAACTAGGATCCAGAAAAAAGCCAATCAACGGCTTTACTTTTTAAGGAAACTGAAATCTTTTAATGTGGATTGTCAGATTTTAAATCTGTTTTATCAGAGCACCATCCAGTCGACTGTGATTTTTTGTTGTATATCTTGGTTCAACTCACTTACATTGTGCAGTCGTAAAAAACTCCAACGCATTGACAAGCAAGCTATGAAGATAATTGGCGCTGATGTTGAGAATATTCAGCAAATTGCAGAGAATCACCTTATCACCAAATTTAATGGCATTCTTTCCGATACAACCCATCCTCTTAATCCCTTCATTATTTGCAATCGATCTGGCAGAGTACGTCAACTTAGTCTGAAAACCAACAGGTTTAAATGTTCATTTTTACCATGGGCCATTCAGATTTTTAACTCAACCTTCACCAGATAGTTTTATCCCTTTCCCTTGCTGTGCTTTAACCCAACCTTCCCGCTCCCCATATCCTACCCTGCCTTACCCATTTCCTTTTCCCTCATTTCCTTCCCTAATCACCCCATTGCCCTGAATCCCTATTGCTTCCTTAGTTTTATGATTGTTTTGTAAGTAAATAATTTGTTTTTTCATTTGGATCTTTTTAAATGTATTGTATTTTTAAATCAGTGTACACTGGGAAATCAATTTTCATGTGATGTTTTGCATGACAATAAATAAAATCTTGAATCTTGAATCTTGAACTTGAATAGCGGTTTGTGAGTGATAGCAGTTCATGATTCGATTGTTGCGGTTTGTGATTGTAGCAGTGTAGTACCATCATGCGGCATGCGGCATGCGGCGTGCGGCGACGAATCGTGTATCAAAAACGTATCAAACAGTCTTGAACCAAGACTAGTTGTGAGACAGTAAATTAAGGGGAGACATCGAATTCTAACCTGCGGTTAAGCCTTGCGGGCACTCGCGGTAACTCAAGTTACACGTCTGCTGGAAAGTAAGGAGCTCATTATCTTCGGGTCACTGCACATTGAGGGGTTTCGTCATGAGCATATTCCTAGCTCTAGCTGGAGCCAGCAAATCCTGCCGGCAGGACAAAGGACCAATTTATTGGGCTGTAATCCCCTACTTATCTGCAGTAAGTTGACAAAAGGTTGACTATGGCCTTTGTGTTTGGATTTTGGGGAGAGTTGTGGCTTTTGATACAAGTGTGAAAACGGACATGACCACTCTAAAAATATACATGTATATTTTGTACAATGTACATGTACTGATAAGTATAACCGTTCAGTATGTCATTGAAAACAATTATCTAATTATTGATAGTTTCTTTTTTTCAGATTAGATTTGTCATGTCACCACCCCTGGAGTCTCTTTAATAATTTCGACAATTTACGCAATTATATTTGGAAAGCAGCTTCTGGAAAATGTCTTTTTCATCGGAACGTTGCTATTTCACTTGAGGAAAAGATAACAAATGAGTAAAATAATCATGATCAGCATGGTTTCACAGTAAATTATTTTTTTAAAGATAAAGTGATGACAAATGCTGTAAAATTTCTCAAAATAGTTTTGAAAAAAGCATAGTTTTACAGTAAATATGTACCGAAATGATATAATGGAGGTCCCGCCAGAAATTTCTGGCACATCTTTATTGCTAATCAACTGTATTCAAATTCCCCTGAAGACGATCACAGTATACTGATTGAAAAGTCGAACTATCACACCACCAGTTTTTCTCAGAAACGGCACTTACTTGAGAGATAGTTCAAACCTTACTCTTAAAATCGTACTCAAACATGAATTAAAGGTCCCTCTGCAATAATAATAATAATAATAATAATAATAATGTGTGGACTTATATAGCGCACGTATCCACCAACTAAGTGGTGCTCAATGCGCATTATATCATTACCCCTGCTCATGAGGCTCATAAGGCTCATAAATCATTCCTGAAACCATCTCAGCTCCCTGGGGAGTATACAGCTCAATTGCTGCCATTACAGCGCATATAGGGCTAATCAACCAACTCTGCCCTCACAGGTACCCATTTAACCCCTGGGTGGAGAGAAGCAATTATGGTTAAGTGTCTTGCTCAAGGACACAAGTGTCACGGCCGGGATTTGAACCCACATTCTGCTGCTAACTTGAGTCCGGTAAGCTAGACCGCTCGGCCACGACACTGCAATGGCAGAATACTGCAAATATTACTACATTCAAATGTGATAGCTCTATATGGCTGTATTACATTTTCATTAAAGCAATCGTTGAGTTAAAAGACAAACAATTTGCCATCACCTCACTGAGCAAAATACAAAAATGGTATTATTCAAAAATTAAGGAAGTGTTTAAGTTATCAATATATTGAAACAATGGTTTGTATGCCAACTGAATTATTTATTTGAAGGCCAAAATAAATTATCATTGCTATCAAATGATATATAAAACAGTTTGTCAAAACAACAATCTGAATTTAGCGGATGAATTCTGCCACGGGCACGGTTTAGCCGTAGTCTGGTACACAGTCAAATAAATAATTCAAAAAGTTTTTAATATTAATCATCACGATTTTATGAATTCTGTAATAATTTTCGTCTAGTTATTTTCGTTTGCGCCATCTTGGATCTAGCACGTATCCGCTGCGCGAGCAGGATCAGCAAATACAGGATCCGGATCAGTAACCTGTCTAAACCGTACGGACTGTCTGGTGATCGAGATCCGGATATGTGCGAAACAAACAGACCCTCAGTTGTTCAAATGAGTATCATAGATATGTAGATAACCTCGTTCAGTTAAATATGTACTAAATATGTGGCAGTTATCTTGCATTTCTATTCGTTCGGTAAAACAGTTTTAACGGCTTTTAGTAATTATAATAGTTACTTGTAGCAACAATCCGTTACGCTTGCGACGGCTTTGTTGTACATGTTGCTAGACGTGACAATGCACAAACTGCCTCCAAAAATTCACGCAGGAAATTAAAAATAGTTTTTCCTTTCAGGTTGGCTTATCAAAACTAGCAAATTCTATGTCATCGCTCCGCCAAGTAGCCTACCTCTGTTAGTTTAGATAATACTAAACGTAGCGAACGTAGTAATACAGGAAATTAAAAACCAGTTTCTTTCTGAGGTTGGCCTTGCAAAATGAAGAGTGTCTCATCGCTGTATGAAATGGATGCTATCTCTATCAGATAGAGATGTATAATAGAGCAATGGGTAAAATATTAGACGGCCTATAAAATACAATTTTATGTAGATACGTACATATGTTACCAAATATCCATGCTTCTGACCATAGAACCAATTGCATGGTAACTCAAATTATCCAGATTCGAGGATAAAAGTATTATTGAATGTTTTGCAAATTCAGTTGGCATACAAACCATTGTTTCAATATATTGATAACTTAAACACTTCCTTAATTTTTGAATAATACCATTTTGGTATTTTGCTCAGTGAAAATGTAACACAGCCATATCGAGCTATCACATTTGACTGCAGTAATATTTGCAGTATTCTGCCATTGCAGAGGACCTTTAATTCATGTTTGAGTACGATTTTAAGAGTAAGGTTTGAACTATCTCTCAATTAAGTGCCGTTACTGAGAAAAACTGGTGGTGTGATAGTTCGACTTTTCGATCAGTATACTGTGATCGTCTTCAGGGGAATTTGAATACAGTTGATTAGCAATAAAGATGTGCCAGAAATTTCTGGCGGGACCTCCATTATATCATTTCGGTACATATTTACTGTAAAACTATGCTTTTTTCAAAACTATTTTGAGAAATTTTACAGCATTTGTCATCACTTTATCTAAAAAAAATTATTTACTGTGAAACCATGCTGATCATGATTATTTTACTCATTTGTTATCTTTTCCTCAAGTGGTCATGTCCGTTTTCACACTTGTATCAAAAGCCACAACTCTCCCCAAAATCCAAACACAAAGGCCCTAGTCAACCTTTTGTCAACTTACTGCAGATAAGTAGGGGATTACAGCCCAATAAATTGGTCCTTTGTCCTGCCGGCAGGATTTGCTGGCTCCAGCTAGAGCTATGAATATGCTCATGGCGAAACCCCACAATGTGCAGTGACCCGTAGATAATGAGCTCCTTACTTTCCAGCAGACGTGTAACTTGAATTACCGCGAGTGCCCACAAGGTTTAACCGCAGGTTAGAATTCGATGTCTCCCCTAACATGAATTTACCCAGTTAGAAATGTTGAAAACGAAATCAATACAGGCATTTATGAATGAAAATACAAGTTTAACGATTGGTCTTGACCGCAGGAAGATTACCGGTTTTGGGTGTGGCCACCCCCATGACCACGCCCAAAACCAGTTATCATCCTGCAGTCATGATGTGATTTAGTCAAAAGACACATCAACACTTGGAAATTGAATCAATATTTCACCAGGATTTCAAGGTTAGGATTTATGATGACAAAACTGACTATGATTACAATGACTATGATAAAGATAATGATTTAATACAAAATGATTATGATTATGAAACAACAAAATCTAGACACGCTTACACTGATGCGGCTTGGGATGGCTTCCAGTGTATCCACAAAGGTATCAAAGAGCTTACTTATACTGCTGTCGCCATTGAAGAGATCAACGACGATGTCTACCCCCCTCACAATGTTACCGACAACTTGTCCGATGATGAGATCGTATACTTTAACCAGGTCACTTATGCGTTCAACCCCAAATTCCTGATTGTGGGAAGAAAAAGGAAACCAGTCATGATGTTATATCATATGCAATGCCAATGATTTTGATAACATATGAAAGGGAATTTCGTAAGCAACAATCATTTCATTGAATATATCTTTCTCCAACATATTCTTCATGATGAAAAACGAGTTTAGAAAAAGTGCCTGTAAATGGATGCATACTGTTGTGCAATAATGTGTGAATTCATGCATGACTGGGCAAACAATTCGGTAACCAGTGGGACATCCTGTTGAAACAAATCGATAATGAAAAGGTTAAGACCCTTTTTCGTTGATTTTCTTTCTTAACCATGAAAAGGTAACTCCATACACACTTACCTGCAAAATATTAAGGTTGTATTCAATGCCGCCATTGAAGCAGAAACGGGCCCGGGCTACATCCAGTTTCTGATTAATTAGACCAACCAGGACAGTGGCATACGCCTCATCAAAAAGATCCACACGCAAATATCCACTCAGGGGAGCTATGGGAACAAATGATTAATACAAGTCATTATTAGTTGCCAATATGGAATGAATATAAGAGTTAAAGTCACATTACACTAGTGGTAATCACAGTTTTTACAAACAACTCACTTGGTGTAAGTGAAGTTCAGAGTTCATTTATTTCCACAGTAAAACAAATAAATACAGAATTTATTCAAGATACATATTTATGAAGAGGTGTATTACTGTGGAAGGACCATTTAAAAAGCAAAGCTTGAGCATGGACCCCTAGTGCATGCATGCATCTTGACCTGTTTTCAGTACAATATTTAGCATTTCAAAAACAAACACTGTGATGAACAGCTCAATGCAGCATTCTGTAAGTTGAAATCTGTCAGTCTGTAAGTTGAAATCTTTCTGTCTGTGGTTGAAATCTTTCAGTCTGTGGTTGAAATCTTTCAGTCTGTGGTTGAAATCTTTCAGTCTGTGGTGGAAATCTTTCAGTCTGTGGTCGAAATCTTTCAGTCTGTGGTCGAAATCTTTCAGTCTGTGGTTGAAATCTTTCAGTCTGTGGTTGAAATATTTCTGTCTGTGGTTGAAATCTTTCAGTCTGTGGTTGAATTTTTCTGTCTGTGGTTGAAATCTTTCTGTCTGTGGTTGAAATCTTTCTGTCTGTGGTTGAAATCTTTCTGTCTGTAGTTGAAATCTTTCTGTCTGTGGTTGAAATCTGTCTGTCTGTGGTTGAAATCTTTCAGTCTGTGGTTGAAATATTTCAGTCTGTGGTTGAAATATTTCTGTCTGTGGTTGAAATCTTTCTGTCTGTGGTTGAAATCTGTCTGTCTGTGGTTGAAATCTTTCTGTCTGTGGTTGAAATCAGTCTGTCTGTGGTTGAAATCTTTCAGTCTGTGGTTGAAATCTGTCTGTCTGTGGTGCTACAATTGTTAGCAAAAATAGTTTTCAAACTGTATGAAAATTCCATGTTGGAATGAATACGACAAATCTAGATGCATTTTAACTATTTACTTGTTTACAACACAACAATATAAGTGGAAGCTTTCACAGGTTTCTTTACATATCTGTTGATTCTAACAAGACTGGATGTATTTACTGTACATACTTGTTATTTTATGTTTTACATTTTAACTTAATTCACGTTTTAAGAAATGCACTAAATATTGTTCCCCCCCTTTTTTTTAAAGCCAGTGGTATTAGAACTGTATAGCGCCGGTATCCGCCGTACAAAACGGTGCTCATGGCGCTTGCACACATAACAATATCAACTGTTAGCAGGAGGAAATACAAATATTCAGAGTCAAACAAATATAAAAACAACAGAGAAAGCAAAGCAATGCAGTTGATGAAACTGAAAGTTAATCATATACATCCTTATACAAATAAGTTCTCCTTCAATACTGAGATGCTGCTTGAAAGCCTTGATTCAGGCAAAGAGTTCCACAGTTTGGGGGCTCCTATCTGGTTGTGTGGTATTTGTTGTCTCTTCCTGGTATATACCACTGGCTAATTCTGTTTTGTATTGTGTTGTATGTGTACTCTACTTATTACTGTGGTGTTTTGTAGTCTACTGTATGTGTACTGTACGTAGGTATTAACCATAACTCCCTAGGCCCATTTGCTTACACATAACCTGAATCCTTCCTAACTCCCTAGGCCCATTTGCTTACACATAACCTGAATCCTTCCTAACTCCCTAGGCCCATTTGCTTACACATAACCTGAATCCTCCCTAACTCCCCTAGGCCCATTTGCTTACACATAACCTGAATCCTCCCTAACTCCCTAGGCCCATTTGCTTACACATACCCTGAATCCTTCCTAACTCCCTAGGCCCATTTGCTTACACATAACCTGAATCCTTCCTAACTCCCTCGGCCCATTTGCTTACACATAACCTGAATCCTTCCTAACTCCCTAGGCCCATTTGCTTACACATAACCTGAATCCTCCAAAATCCTTCAGTAGTAAAGCAAGCACGTGACATTTATGCACACACGTGTTTCTAATCTGTGATACATGTACATGGCCAGGGCCTCCCTGCATGCATGGAGCAATAAACAGTGTCCACTGACCCAAGCACTGACCTTACAATCACTACAACAAACATGGATGTACATGTACCATGGAAAGGCAAGTATGCCTGATAACCTCAATCCTCCAAAATTCTTCACTTTAGCAAAGAGCATGTAGCATGTAACCTCAATCCTTCAAAATCTTTCACTTTAACAAAGAGGATTTTGGAGGATTTGGTAGGGTTAGGGTTAATAAGGAATAAGTTTGTCATGCGGTATTGACTGCATGGCCATGCCCAAAACCAGTCATCTTCCTGCAGTAAAAACCAGAGCTCTCAAAAGTAGCCGGTCACCGGCGGCAAATCGCCCCTGCGGCAGGTTTTGCCGCCGGCTACTTTTCACCGGATGACCAAAAATATTTGTGTCACCTTTCTGTGAACTTCTCTGCAAAAAACTGATTCGCACGCGGTGCGATACGAAGTTTTATTTACCTGAAATCACGTCAAAACTAGTCAGTTTTCTCAGCGACACGGCCGCAGCCATTATGTTTACGCTCCCTTGCGCTTTGTGTAAGCTGTATCCTGATTGGTTAACGATGTTTCCTGTACTGTGATTCCATACACTTTTGTCAAACTGTTTGTGATACATTGTATCCATTCATTATTAAAGACTCAAATAGACCGGCTGCGGCACGTATGCTACAAACAAGTATCAAACTAGCTGCTCAGGATGGAATGTTTGCCTATTGTTCACAGTAATTGGATTAGTTGGACCTTAAGTGCAGCTTTATGTCTGCACTGGAGTGTGCACCACGATGTGTGAAAAAAAAGGATTTTATTTATAGGGGATGTCCACATTAATTGTTGTCCTAATAAAAAAGTGGTGTTGAAATTGGTTTTGTTGTGTAATTATTTTGATGTGCCACCGACCATCCCTCAGCATATCACCAACATTAACATTTATTTACCCACCGATACCAAGCTTTCTTGTGTATTACATAAATTTGCCGACAAAGTGACAGTTTGTTTCAAAAGAAATACCTAAAAAGGGAGGTGTTAAGTCGGTCATTGTCGAGTTCAGTAATGATCATGTCATTGGTGGCTGTCAATTTCCGATCGGTTCAGTCGCAAGGATCGGCAAGAAATATCTTGATATTCCGGCAACGTCAGTGCCGTACAAACGCAGTTTTCCGCACCGTGGGAAATGTCGTCACGGCAAAGCGGAGCCGCTTACGGCCTGATAACATGAACATGTTGGTACTCCTGGCAATGAATGCTCGCAAAACTCCCACCCCACCGAAGTGAACATGATTTATAACTTATCATTAACTGACAATCAGGACACCGCAACCGATTTTGAACGAGAAATATTGGGTTCTGAAAATAATCTTAATTCTTAAAATCGTTGTTTAGTAGTAGCAGTTGTTGTTTTTAATTATTCCTAGCTAGGTCTCTTATAAATTCATTCTTTCAGGAAACAAGGTTTATTGAAATTTAACTAAAGTGATAGAAACAAATTAACATTCAAGTTCTGGTTTTACATTCGTAATATTTTGCAGTTTGTTAGTTTCGTAATATTTAAAAAAAAATTACTACGCAAAGTCATGTCCTTATCCAAAGCCAACATAACTTACGGGATATCCTTATTTAGAAGGCAGGGGCGCGGCATGCACAACGAGTTAGTTCCGCCCACATCGCCTTTGATCGACCAATGACATTCTTCAACACGTGTTTGTGACATGAATGTCCATGTCAACTTGCTATATGCATGCGCTCTGATCACACACATACCTGTACTTCTGACACATACACAGTCACGTATACGTGGGCCGCTGAATGTAGCTCGCTGTATGATGCACCAGCCGTGCGTGCAGAAATGGCAACAAAGCGAGAGAGAGGCACGCTAGATGCGTGGATTACGGGGAAAAGGCCCCGGACAACGGGTAAGTACGACTTCAACTCAAATTTTTGTTCATTATCATGTTTACCTGTGAAATATACCTGCGTGTATGCTGGACGAGTGGAGATTTCCCGATCACCACAGATCGCAAAAACCAGACAGTCTTGTCGTAATCATTAAATATGCAACACGGTCACGAAGGTCAAGGACAGGTTTTTGTTTACACCACGTGGTCTTCTTGGAAATCAGCTGTGGCCATGGTGTGATTTTAATTTGGATGGTTAAAACGACTTAAACACCCACGCTGCTTATAGCACGGTTTCAATTTTTTTAAAGAATAACTAGCTATGCCTCTTGCTAGATTGTTTTGCTATGTTTTTGTTCAAATGAACCTGATGAGTAATGTGGACAGTAGTCCCAAGTTGAGTAGGCGTGTAATGCACAGCCTCAATTTTTTCAGGATCTCCAGCTGCTGGTCCAGTTTGCACTGCTAGTGCTGACTCCTCCATTTCTGTGGAGTCCACAGATGAACAGGTATCAACGGCCACTTCCATGCGATCCGTCATCACCAGTCCAGCCACTACTACTGTTACACAAGCAAAACCAGTTGATTCTGCTGAGATTCTGCTGGCCTATCTTCAGATTTACGTGTTTTTTTTTATTCAAACTGATTTTGTTGAGTTCTTGAGACTGAAGTGAACATGTTGAGTGTGTTGAAACTTTTTAATCCAAGGTTCATCAGAGACTGGCTCCATACATTCATCCCATTAGCCTAGGCATACCAAATTTACTTTACTACAGGGGGCATCCCAGATCAGGAAGCTTAGCATCTTGGGATGCCCCTGTAGTACAAGTTACCACTTAAATTGACCAATTACCATTTAACCAAGATTTGATTAAATGGAAAAGAAGAGTTGAAACAGAAATAATAAAACAATAAAACATTTATTTTAACAACAGAACTAAAATTACCATGTGTGTCTTCTTGTGATTCTAGTCTACTGTTCACTATACTACAATAAAGATACAGTTTTTCATGGAATTGATGAAGTTGAGATTGTTTTTTTTTCTCATTTTGTCTTATTTTTGCCTCAGTCTGGAAAGTGTACTTCAGACTCTTCATTTTTTCTGTTTTCCACGGGTTGGAAATAACCCTCCAAATGCCTCTTGAGGGCCTCAAACATGCACCTCAGAGAGTACAATTTTAAAAAATTTCCGGGGGAGTGCCGCTGGACCCCGCCTTTCTCGGAACGTCTAAACTGTCTTGCGAATTTATGAATTGTTGTTTTAATGCTGTATAAATAATAATAATAATTTACAGACATTGGGTAGAATGTCGTATCTGGGTAGAATGTCGTATCTGGGTAGAATGTCGTATCTGGCCGCCACTAATATAACCAATAATGTAATCTTACCTACCTGGTAAGGTGGAGAACATATGGATGATGATGGACATAGGCCTATACTTCAAATTATTCCAGGATATTTATTTCATGAAAAATCAGGCATTTTTGGTATACGATGACTTCCTCAGTCATGTCAGTCTGATCTTGTAAACTCCACAATTAGTGACCAACACAGTCATTGTACATGCGTAGTGGCAACTATAATAGGATCCTTCTATTTTCTGAAGGGGAGGATTTTTTTAGAAGGGAAATCAAGTCCGAAAACCATCATAAAAGTGGATTTTAAAGATAGTTTTCGCTTTCTGTACCACCAAAAATTGATAGAATGATTTTTTAACTGGTTAGTGGTTGCAAAAAAATTCCAAAAAAGCCCTTAAAAAGTGGCGGCCGGATACGACATTCTTTCCTAGACATTTTACCAATAGTGTACAGTGGTTTTAATAAATTTTTGATGAGGAAAATGCTGGACAGCCTCTTTTTGATTTATATCACTGCAGTGGTATGGAAAGTTTGCCTCACCTATTTTCATGTTGAGTTCATTTCTGACGGTCAGGCCAAATTCTGACCCTGTCTTTGGGCTGCCGATGAG
This sequence comes from Zoroaster sp. YZ-2022, assembly GCA_029582265.1. Taxonomy (NCBI): domain Eukaryota; kingdom Metazoa; phylum Echinodermata; class Asteroidea; order Forcipulatida; family Zoroasteridae; genus Zoroaster; species Zoroaster sp. YZ-2022. Next base: position 2,765,323 of record CM055829.1, read on the forward strand.
CTTCTTCCATTCTATGGACGGGCTAGCTAATTTGAACTGAATGCCTTGCCAGAAACCACGCCGCACACGGTGTCTGGACGGGACACTTGCAAGCTCTGTGGAATTGGAATCCATATACCTGTGATGATAAAGTTGATGATAAAGTTGTTATATTCAAATATCAAAGATATTTCATTATCGGTTCGGTTGGCGGTAACATCATGTGGTTTGTATCTCAACTATCACTATGTGAGACTGTGGTACTGATAAGAACTGTATAGGTCTTAACCTTGAGGTCTTCTCTCTGATATTCAATATTAGGTGAAACACAATATTTGTAATTTCAACTTCCAACTCCTTGGAGAGTTCATACTTCAGGCGAATGCAAAAACAAAGCAAATCTCAGGTCAAATAGCTAATAATCTCAGGTCAAAGACTGGAGATAGACAAGTGTTCAACTTCTGCAAATCATTTTGTGAAACTAAGTTTCTGATGCCACAAGGGCAGGTTCTTACTGGTTTTTCTGATTATATTTTTGATTAAGCCAAAACCCACTTAAGATCATGCAACATAAAAACAGGATGGGGAAACAGATAACAAGAAGATGAAGTACTATAGGGAAGAAGAGGAACGCCAACGACTTCATGGATGAAGGACATCAAAGAATGGACAGGAAGAGGGATGGTCTCAGCAACATCTGTGGCAACTGTCAAGGAAAGATAACGTGCTCTGGAGGTGATCATGGCAGTCCTCACCAAGTGATAAGAGAGATGAGACAATGCAGGGGTCATTTTCAGTAATTTCTTTCAAATCATTTAAGTACTCACTCCTCTGGGCTGACGAACTTGGAGACATTTTTGTAGACACTATTAGGATGAGATTTGTAGAACAGCGATGCCTCGTATCTCACATGCTCATCCTCATCTTCATCCAGGGCGGATTTGAGCAGAATGTCTGCCGCCTGGGAGGGGTACAAATTTAATTAGTTTCTTTGGCTGTGAAATTTCAAGAGGAAAGCTTGCCAATCATAAGTATTTAGGTAAGTTGACTGTAAAGTTTCTTTGTTGCTTCAAGCTGTAGTTTACTTCTTCTGCCAGAAAACCTCTACAAATACAATTATTATAATTGATTTAATTTGCACTGCCAGAAAACCTCTACAAATATAATTATTTATTTCATTTCATTTAATTGATTTAATTTGCCCTAATAATTAATATACTACAGGTCCTTTAGTTTGGTAAAGCAGTTTGGTATAGCTAATAATCTATTTACTGTAATTATCATTTGTTAAAGATGTATTATACAGGCAATTTCCGGAAATCTTGTTTTTCATTGGAACATGGATTTTTTTCTTCTTAGAAAGGAGAACAAATTTGTCAGAAGCTTGGTCTAACAGTCAGCAAGTACCCAAATGATTAAATGACGGGACCCACCATACACTAAAACCATGCTTCCTCCGATTGTGTTGAGAAATGTATACTGTGATGAATCACGAACTGCAGCTTATATTAGTTTCAACTGTATGATACAAAACCATTGTTATTCAGTTTGCGTCGGAGGCCGTGTATACACGCAATTTTTTTTTGCACCACGGATCGGAAAGCGTCTAAACACGCCATAGGAAACTCCGATATATTTGTATGCATGCTCGGTTGAGCCACGCGTGTACGGTGACATGCTCGGAAGACGTGGCCACGCGCTGTGGAAGCTTCCATTAACGTGTGTGTGGGAAATAGAAACCCGCACAGGGGCCCAGAATTTTTTTTAAATTCCCGACGCAAACTGGTTAAGTGGGTGTGTCTTAAGTCACCTCCTGGGATCTGATTGGTTAAAATATTTTGTATACTCGATGTAATGTTGACCACTGTTGTTATAGGGAGGTTGCCCTATAAAAGGCAGAGCTGATGAAAATAAACCTCACTTCTTCATCAGGTGGGACCAAAGAAGTCAAACCAATCTCATGTGTCTAATCTCTTGATTGTCTGATTATTTATAGTTGAGTAAAGGGGTTCATCCACTGTGATCCACACAGTCCCCCAGTAATCCACCAAATCATCCAGTAATCCACCAAATCATCCAGTAATCCACCCAATCATCCAGTAAAACACCCAAGATCCATAGGGTCATCCACCTCTTCCACTCAATCCTCCAGGGATCCACCCAAGCCCATAGGTTCGTCCACCCCATCCTCCCAATCTATAAGGCTACACAGCCCAGATCCACCCCTATCAATCCACCCTATGCTGATGTATCAGAAAGGCCCAGCAACACAGTGTGAAAGCTGAGCATCTATCACATCACACGAGCAGTGGTATTCAACCGCAGGTGCTGACGTCATTGGACCTGGCTGGGCCAGGAAGACTGATTGGCTATGCACGTTACAATACTTTTAAAGCACTTTATTTTTGCTTTTCTCAAGTAAAATAGCAATATTCTGATAAAAAATGAAAATTGAGTTAATTCAGTTACCATGTCATGGTGGTAGTCTCTCATGGAATGTAAGCCAGCCCTCTTCAACAGTGGATGAGCGTTGCTGGAGTTGGTATAGCTCTGGATGTGAGAGAAGGAGCGATGGAGTGCAGCATTGCCGAGGGCCTCAATCCATGCTACCGTGTCGTGGTGAAACTCTTCTCGCTGGTTTTCAGAGAGGGATTCCAGGACATTGTTATAGGCCCAGGGATCTGGTGGTTCAAAACATATCACGGTTTTTATTTCATGCTTAACGGGACAATATCATCACAAATCAACAGGACAAGGAATCGGAGTGCTCGTTTTAGATTAACTCAGTGACTGAAAATAATACCCCACATGATAAGGTCATATCACCATTGCTGCATAATTGAGCCAGTAATTTTCAGTCAGTTCATCTTAAATTAGGACACCGATTCCATGTTGTCTGCTCTGATCGTGATGATACTGTCCCTTTAAAACATTAATACAACACGGCCCAATTTCATATAGAGCTGCTTAGTAGAAAATATTGCTTAGAAAATGTATCTGCTTAGCACAAATGAGTTGACAACCTGTCAGAAGCAATATACCTTATGTAGCTATTTTGCTGGTGCTCAGCAAATTTGTGCGTTTAGTCCCTGCCAGCCCTTAGCAACACTGACAAAACATTTCAGTAATGCTGTCCCCTACAATAGCGTTTAGTCCCTGCCAGCCCTTAGCAACACTGACAAAACATTTCAGTAATGTTGTCCCCTACAATAGCGTTTACTCCCTGCCAGCCCTTAGCAACACTGACAAAACATTTCAGTAATGCTGTCCCCTACAATAGCGTTTAGTCCCTGCCAGCCCTTAGCAACATTGACAAAACATTTCAGTAATGCTGTCCCCTACAATAGCGTTTAGTCCCTGCCAGCCCTTAGCAACACTGACAAAACATTTCAGTAATGCTGTCCACTACAATAGCGTTTAGTCCCTACCAGCCCTTAGCAACATTGACAAAACATTTCAGTAATGTTGTCCCCCTACAATAGCGTTTAGTCCCTGCAAGCCCTTAGCAACACTGACAAAACATTTCATAAATGTTGTCCCCTACAATAGCGTTTAGTCCCTGCCAGCCCTTAGCAACACTGACAAAACATTTCATAAATGTTGTCCCCTGCAATAGCGTTTAGTCCCTGCCAGCCCTTAGCAACACTGACAAAACATTTCAGTAAATGTTGTCCCCTACAATAGCATTTACTCCCTGCCAGCCCTTAGCAACACTGACAAAACATTTCAGTAGTGTTGTCCCCTACAATAGCATTTAAGACATGTTCCTGTTCTAAAGCCAAAACAAAAAGTCTCTGGTTTCTGGTCATAGGTCGGCTTCAAAATCGGTGCGGTGCTTCTTTTTTCTTTTTTGGTAATCTTTTTGTTTTGCCAACCAGTGAAATTCGTGATACATGTATATGTGTTTATTGGAACCAGACCAAATTTCCCATACACAATGTTTTATGGCTAAGAGAGGCCTCACAAATCGGGCAAACATTCAAACCCCTATGTGAAAAAGTCATTTAAAACACAGCATGGCAGAATTCAAATCGATCCAGCAATTTTGGCTGCAATTGAACGTAATTTCAGAAAACTAAAAATGCTGATGTGTGGGTCTGAGGCCATGTGCACACGGAGACCAGAAACCAGAGACTTTTTTTTGGAGTGGAGGGCCTAAGTGTTTGGACAGTGTTTCCATGAAAGTTTTGAAACTGATAAAAATTCTGATTTGTTGATGATTGCCCATTACCGTGAATGCCAAGTTTGTCCTCAATCTTCACGACAATCAACTCAGACAGCTCTTTGTGTCCAGCATTCCACAGGTGACCTGCTAAGGCGCCGAGTACCATCACTGCAACTCTCTGTATCTCAGGGTCTCTTAGCGTTTCTGAAACAAAAAATTCATAATTTGTAAATCATGATACAAATATAATTTTGTTTACTTTATGAGTTTTTGCACCTATTGTGTTCCTGTATCTCAGCTTAATCTAAGACAAATAAACCCTCAAAACTGAGCAGGAAGCTTTCCATGGGAGAAGACAAATATTTATTATAAACTGGGTTCCCAGACACATTTAAAAATGTATTGAAAGTTGTTGTACTCGCGCATCGCATTCCTTTTTCTGAGTCCACTCTAAGACAAATAAACCCTTAAAACTTACCAGGAAACTTTCCAGGGTAGAAGACGATATCCTCAACAGTCTCCAGATAATGCTGTCAAAGAGATAAGAAAAGCAAATTTCTTCCAGAAATGTTACAAGGGAACAATATAAACAACTGTCAATTATAACCATTTGGGGCTTCAATATTAACTGATGAGGGGGAAAATGGCAGTGGATAAAAATTACAAAGAACGCCTTAAAATCAGACTACCAATTCAAATTTGTACCCATGACATATAGTGTGTGTTCACCCAATGGATGCGATGAGTAGTCTCTCCGGCAGGCCAATGTTTGTTTTTCAGGTAAAACATAGGGGTGGTTAACAATCCCGAAAGGCACCTTGAAATCAGACTACCAATTCAATGTTATTACCTGTGAAATAGTGAGTGTGAACCCAGCGGAGGCGATGAGTAGCCTCTCTACCAGGTCCTTGTTTGGTTTTGGAGACAGGAGGATAATATCTGTAAGAAGAGACTGAGATGCATCAGTGTGCATCCCAGCAACTGCATCCAACATGTTGAGCATGTCCTCCTTGTCCCGGATACGTCTGAGTAGAGAAATGATGTCATCATTTATTGAACTCTTTGATAGAAAATCAAATCACACGTACATATCCTCTGCAAGCAGCCAATTCAAAGTTTACTAAGGGAATAACAGTTTGTTGCAGTTTTGTCTTTACTGCAGGTTACACCGGTCATTAACCTGCGGTAAATGTCCATATAGTTTTCAAAATGTAAATTTTTGTTGAATAAAGCCAAATAGAAATGGCCAAATTCACGTTTTGGGGACACACGAAACTTCCACAGTACATGAGTACTCTGATTGGTTGAAATCCACATCGTGCTTCGCACAAAACAGCTGGTGAACATCTGTCACATAGGCGCTGTTCTGATTTTGATAAGCCAGTTATACCATCCGTTAATACATCTCCATGTAATTACATTTTGTCCAATCAGGTTGTCTGAACTGTCTCGGCCATTTATGAATGCAGGTAAACCCTCCTACTGCTACAAGGGTCAAAATCAGTCAAAATGTTGATATACTTGCCAAGGTATATCTAGTGCACTTACAAGTCGAACACTGTCAATCCTTACGTGTAGTAAGTACATTTACAGGTCAAAATGAGTCAACCGTTTTTGACTGGTAAAAACATTGTCTGGTATTGTTGAGGGTGGTCAAAATGACAGTAAAACCAGTCAAAAATGCCCCTCTGTGCACATTTGGGTCAACAGTCAAAACAGGCAGTTGATTGGTTTTGACCTCTACAGCAACTTCCCACTTAAGTGCAGCTATAGTAGGAGGGTTAATGATGAGTTTGAGGTTTTGCCATGGGCGATAAAGAACCCAGCAGAGGTCGTTGATTGCTTGTGGTGATCATTATCCTGTGGTAAAGTGTCAAACTTATGTATTGTCATTCATAAATACCTTGGGCATTTATTAATATGAGGTAAGCATTGCCAGAACATTTTAAGCAACTTAAAAGCACTCAGTAATGTTATGTAAGTGACAGTCCCTTTAACTTTCTGGAACTTTCTTTCAGTAATAAATCTTGCATGGAGAAGATTCTGGAATGTAATGTTAAAAATAGATTTTCTGAGAAAGCTTAATTGTACACGTCTACAATTTGCTAGAAGGATGATTTTGGTATAAAAGTGGGACACCTCACGTGTGTAGAGGTGGGTGAAGACGTGGGTGTATTAAGACAAGTTAAGCTGTGAATAATGCAGTTAAAAGTCCATGAAGAGACTCCATTATTGAAGTTTGTGAACTAGACAGTTTTAGTGTTTCCTGTGTACGTTTGGAAATCACTGTATTGAAGTCACCAAGCTAGTCAATAATCAAACTGTGAGCAGTTTCGAGAAGACAGCCTCTGATGAGTGCATAAAATAATCGCCAGCCAGAAAAGAAAGGACCTACCATTGGTAGGTATTATTTACGATTATTGTTTAAAGCTTAATATAAACTCTGTAATAACCGTGTAAACTTGATTACTCTGTGTTAATTAAACCACTTGATTAATTGTTGTTGTTGCACATATTGAGTGTAACCTTGTTTGAGTTCTCTGTTGCATCTAGAAGTTTCTGGAGCTTTCAGGAATCGCAAATGATATAACTGCGGGAATCGCTGTCCGAAACAGTAAGCATGTGCTGATTTTGTTCAATAGTTCTATCAATTACCTTGACAGTGGTTGCCGATACAGCGGAGCCACAATCTCAGCGAGTTTCTGACTGTCGGGTACCGATCGCAAGGCTGTCACAAGCCCCTGGTAACAATGTGTCCTTTCATGGGATCCTGTCCACAGAATTTAATAATAATAATAATAATAATAATAATAATAATAATAATAATAATAATAATAATAATAATAATAATAATAATAATAATAATAATAATAATAATAATAATAATAATAATAATAATAATAATAATAATAATAATAATAATAATAATAATAATAATAATAATAATAATAATAATAATAATAATAATAATAATAATAATAATAATAATAATAATAATAATAATAATAATAATAATAATAATAATAATAATAATAATAATAATAATAATAATAATAATAATAATAATAATAATAATAATAATAATAATAATAATAATAATAATAATAATAATAATAATAATAATAATAATAATAATAATAATAATAATAATAATAATAATAATAATAATAATAATAATAATAATAATAATAATAATAATAATAATAATAATAATAATAATAATAATAAAGATTTGTAGCGCGCACATATCCACCCTGCTGGGCGCTCAAGGCGCGGAAACAAAGAAAAAACATGAATACAAACAATATACAATGATAGCATAGGGAAAAAATTATGTACTGAGATACATGTACCTACAACGCAATTACAGATATACATCATCTTTGAAGAATTGTGACATAAGATGAGTTTTAAGCATCGACTTAAATCTAGTTATACCATGACAAGATTTGAGTTTTGTTGGAAGATGATTCCAGAGTCTTGGAGCCGCGACAGAAAAAGACCTATCACCCCAGTTCCGTTTTGAAGTTGGTTCCTTTAGGAGTGACATGTTGCTGGAGCGCAAATTGCGTAATGGAGTGTAGACTTTAAGCAGTTCAGAAATATAAATTGGAGCAATGTTATTAAAAGATTTGTGAACAATTAGCATAAGTTTAAAAACAATTCTCTGTGAAACAGGAAGCCAGTGCAGTTCTTTCAAGATTGGTGTGATATGGCATGACTTTCTGGCAAAGTCACAACACGAGCTGCTGTGTTTTGTATGTGCTGAAGACGAGATATTTGATTCTGCGGGACACCGTAGAGTAGAGCATTCCCGTTATCGAGACGTGATGTGACAAACGCATGTATAATTTGTTCAGCAGCACTTTTATTCAAGTATTTCCTTATTCGGCTAATATTTCTGATATGAAATGATGATATGCGAACAATGTTGGAGATATGAGGTTTTAAAGTCATTGTCGAGTCAAATATAACACCCAAATTACGTGCTTGTGATGAGGGGGTTATCTGCGAGTCACCAATTGTAATAAATGGAAGAGAAACTTTAGACAATTGCTGACGTGATCCAAATAGAACAAATTCTGTTTTTTCATCGTTCAATTTCAGGAAGTTTTGTCTCATCCAACTTCGAATCTCTTGAATACATTTCTCCAGTGTTGTAATGCAGGAATCGACATGTTCTTGAGAAGATTTAAAAGTAATGTAAAGCTGCGTGTCATCAGCGTAGACATGATAATTTAAATTATACTTCAAAATGATATCACGAACTAGAAAGGTATAAACAGTAAACCACTGTGGGCCGAGCACGAAGCCTTGGGGTACAGAATAGTAAAGAATAACAGGCTTGGAGATAGCGTTACCAATACAAACATGCTGAGGCCTATTTAAAAGGTAGGACCTACACCAATCCAGGGCTGTGTCATGTATTCCAAGATGATATTGAAGGCGGGAGAGAAGGATTTTGTGATCGTCTGTGTCAAAAGCGGCACTTAAGTCTAACAAAACTAATGCAGTGATTTTTCCATCATCCATGGCAGATAAAATGTCATTGTTGACGCGGAGAAGAGCAGTTTCCGTTCCAGGAAATGGTTTATAGGCTGACTGAAATGTGTCCGACAGGTTATTAGCACGAACATGGTCAGAGATCCGTGATGAAACAACTCGCTCAATTGTTTTTCCAAGGTACTTTAAATTCGCTACTGGTCGGTAATTTTTGAAAACTTCCTTGTCCAAATTGGGTTTCTTCAGGAGAGGATTAACATGAGGAACCTTCTGGCTATCAGGGAAGCAACCGGAAGAAAGAGATCTATTTACAATAATTGTGATATACTTAGCAAACACATCAATATTTTGTTTTATTAGCGAAGTTGGTACTGGATCAAGTTCATATGATTTTGATGGCGATTTCATGATGAGTTTCTTGATCTCCGTAACACTAGTAGGCTCAAACAGTCTAACTTGTGGATCCTTGCGTGACGGTGTTTGTGATAGAATGGCAGGTACTGGGGGAAAAGAACGACGGATATTCTCAATTTTTGTGACTAAAAAGTTTGAAAAAGCATTTGCGAGAAACAATCAATTTAGTTGATTTCATTCGTACACGTTGCAGTAAGGATAGAAAATGTATCATGTACTCCGATTGATTATGGAGTGCCATGGTCGAACGGTTTATTAGTGCATCGGATTTGTGTACTGATGGATGTGAGTCGTCAGAATGTAGGTTCGAATCCCAGCCGCGACCGGGGTGCTTGTGTCCTTGAGCAAGACACTTTACCATAATTGCTTCTCTCCACCCAGGGGTAAATGGGTACCTGTGAGGGCAGAGTTGGTTGTTGTGTTTGATTAGCCCATATGCGCTGTAATGGCAGCAATTGAGCTGTATACTCCCCAGAGAGCTGAGATGGTTTCAGGAATGATTTATGAGCCTGATGAGCAGGGGTAATAATATAATGCGCCTTGAGCACCAGTTTGGTGTATACGTGCGCCATATAAGTCCACATTATTATTATTATTATTATTATTGTTATGTGTTAATAGATTTATACAACAGGTCTTCAATTTTTGTTTTAAATAATAACATCGGTTCATTGCTTAATATTTGTCAAGTTGGATTATTTCCTGGAGAGAACAAAGACATATTTACTGAAGCAGGAGTTGAACCTGCGACCATCAAATGACCTTAATGGCACTCTACCAACTGAGCTATGCAGCCATATAGTTGGTGTTCTACCAAATATTAACTTATTCTTTGTTCTAGGGACTCAAACAGAATCCATGAAACATACCTCCCAACTGACCCTCGAATCACGGGTTTGGCCCGCGAATCAAGCTCCAAACCTGCCGATCCATTGGGAGCTGTGATTAAAACCATATGCGTGCTGAAGGGATTAAAGGGGAGGGGGAGGATCACAGAGAGAGGATACTTATCATATAATTTCCTCACCTTTCAAGGGTGGGGAGGATTACTCAGAGAGGATTCGTTACCTTTCAAGAGGGTGGAGGATCACTCAGAGAGGATATGCATCATATGAGTTCCTTACCTTTCAAGGGTGCATTCCTCATGCATGTCAAGTTATTAGAGACGACCTCCTTCACTGACGTCATGTTGTAGTTCAGGTGATGACTATTTGGTAACTGTCAACCAAGAGGATGAAATAATCTTCCAATAATGAAATAATCTTCCAAGTTGGTGCACTGTCATAAACCTCTTTGCAAATACCGGCACTAGCACATAATGCAAATATTGACCTTACATCTTCAGATATTGTCTGTCAATGTTATAACCACACTGAATAACAGTTAGCCATGTTTTTCATCCCTTTTTTGTGTTCAGTTTAATAATGCAACTACATAGATGGTTTGATTACAAATTACACAGTAACGTATGGTGAAATGTGAACAGTGATCAGCAGCTAGACCGAGATGCAATACGTGCGTTTATTTGTGAACATGACCCTTCATGTATCAGGGGCAGATCCATCAATTGGAACACCAGGATAAGGGGGCAGTGTAAGCATGCCATTTATGTTTTACAAGAGATTAGATTAGATTAGATTAGATTAGATTAGATTAGATTAGATTAGATTAGATTAGATTAGATTAGATTAGATTAGATTAGATTAGATTAGATTAGATTAGATTAGATTAGATTAGATTAGATTAGATTAGATTAGATTAGATTAGATTGTCACCTGTTTATTGTCAAGATTTTTTATAAACAATAATACAAAATAATTCATTTTGATACAGTGCATTTCATTGTACCATTACCTTATTTCCCCTGGTCACTGGACCAATATCATTCCTGTAACCTTTCTCAGCTCCCTTTGGAATATACAGCTCATTTTTAGCAATCTTTGTTGATGTTACAGGGATAATCGAACACAATAATCACCTCTGACCCTCACAGGTACCCATTTTTAGAACAGGGTCAAAACAACTGCGACGGTCACAGCCAGGATTTGAACCCACATTCTAATGACTCGGCCATCAGAACACAAGTCTGATGCGTGAAACCGCTCAGACATGGCACCCCTCCAAAGTTTAGGATTGAGTACGTGGTCAAATTTACAAACTAAAGTTCATGCCGAAAGATGCATCTCCTGTGTTTTGACTTTTTCACCAGTGATTTCTGGCATTTTTTTATTTTATCTGAAAATTGCAGATTTCCTTGAAGAAAGAAAAACAAATAAAGCATGCAAACAGGCAAGTCATCTTTAAAATGTATAACTAATGACATTTAAAAAAAGAAAGAAGTAGATCTAATCCTGTGAGCTAGTATTACCTTCTTCATGTGTATTGAATCCATGATAATATCTTCATCATTGGGCGGAGTTGGGGAGGGATGGTACGTCTCACGCACAAATGTCAGCTGTCCTTCAGAAATACTTTGCATTTCTGGAAAAACTGAGTCAGATTTAAAGGGAAGGTACCACATTGGTTATTACCATGGTCCAATTTCACTGAGCTGATAAGCACACAAATTTGCTGCGCAAGGAAACGTTAAGCTTAGCAATAAACAGTTACCAGCCAAACTGTCACGTAATGTATGTTTCTGGCAGGTTCTCAGCAATACTTCCTGCTTAGCAGCTCTATGAAATTGGGTCCAGATTATCACATTAACAAATTATTATCTAAAAGCCTTACATGGTGTTAAGCTAGTACACGTATCAACCAGCCTGAGAAAGAAAGAAAATTCCAAAGTGCTTTCTTCTTTAATAGGTGAAAAAGGAACTATTATATCAAAACTTACAAAAAATTGCCATTGGAAACCTTTTGTAAAACATACAAATTTCACAGGTTAGTTTTTGATGGAAGCTAGATGGTTGAATTAAATGTACATAACAATTAGAGGTTTAAAATGTGGGCAATCCTCTTAAATTATGCTGGTTGAAGAAAACAAATATAAGTCAAATAAGTTGAATTGTTAATTCTCAAATTTTATACAAATGAAAATCTTTTTATAAGATTTGAGGCTTTGCATGGTAGAATATAAATATCGTTTCAGTTTGCGGTAACACCATGTGTTTATCTCAACTATCGCAAAGCTCAGGTACAGGTTCTGAAAAGAACCTTACCGCACAACTAGTATCTCAACCTTTGTTAAGTGAGAAAGGTTCAAGGGAGAACCATATCGGGCAACTCATTTTTCTCAACTCATTTTTCTCGCTAAGTGAGAAATACGGTTCAGGGAGAACCATGGGGAATTCACAGGTTAATATGGTTCAGGGAGAACCATGGGGACTTCACGGGTTATTCTTCACAGGAAAATCTTTTTCTGTTATTCAAGCAAATTTGTCTGGTTCATTCCCAAACAGAATTAAAAGACAATTACAAAATTATTCAAATGTTGGACAGGAAAAATAAAATCCAATAATAATAACAAGGATAATTACCAACGTCATCTTTTTCTTCATTCTTTGGAATGTGACTCTGAAATCTGTGAAAATTAAATAATGTAGTTAGTAGATGATAAAAAGATACGTTTGTTTGCTTTATATGCAACAAGTGCATATAATGAATGCTCACAAGAAAATAAAGCATCCATTAGTGACTTAGCATGTATCGCCCACATTTTAACGGCAATTTTTGCTATTTTTAACAGAAATTTTAGTATTTATCAGAACATTGCTTATTAACTTAATTTACTTTAGGAAATGAATACAAATGCTGTAAAATGAATCATTTCTCAAAATAATCTTAAAAAACATGGTTAACAGTAAATATGTACTGAAATGAATTGATGGTGGATCCTGTAATAAATTAATTGTGTAAATTTTTTTAAACTGTTAAACCAAGCTTCTGACAACTATTTTCTGAAACAAGCCATCTTGAATTCAATCATGTCCATCCCAATTGGCGGATTCAGTGAAGTGGGACAGAGGAAACATTATATTCAGCATACCTGAAGGGGTGGATCTTGGTAAGCTTGGGCAATATCAATTTTTTTCATCTATGATATATTGTCAAATACATATCGTGATTTTTCGATAGTATCGCGATTATTTTTTTGTTCATTCACCTATAATTGCTTCAGGGCTGATAACCACAGGTATGTATATAAATCACCAGTGCTGAGCTGAGAGACACACGAAATTGTGCCATCCGTGCATGCACCATGGACATTAGCAAATTCGTGGGCCAGCTCCTTTGTGATGCAACATCTCACTGAAGTAGTTCACTTTTGTTTCTCACTTCCGAAAGCTGAAAAGACTGGTCTAATTTTGTTTCCATGGAATTTCTGATTTGACTCACAATCGCAATTTTTGTTTCTTAATCGCGATATATTTTTTAATCCCGATATATTTTTTCATCACGATATATTTTGCTTCATCACGATTTGCCGATATCTCAATAACTTGAAAAGTTCTCGATATTGTAATCTAATAAAAGAAAGTTATCGCGATATTCGATATTATCATGTTATCGCCCAAACTTAGATCCTGGATCTCGAAAAGGGGAGGGGGAGCACACAGCAAAAAACAAAAACAAACAAAAAACAAAAAAACAAAGGAGGGGAGGGGCACTCTGTCAAAAACAGGGCACACACACAAAAACGTATAAATTTATATGCAGGACAATAATAAAAAAAGGTGGAACATGGCCCTCTTTTCTCCTGCCCTGAATCTGCAAAAGTTTTGAGATCTTTTCCAAATTATACCATTTTATTTAAAAAATGTAAAAAAATTAATGTTTTATTTTTCAAGATTAATAACAATTTTACAACCATCTGGAATAAGATGAAGCATGAATTGGTTCAACTATTTTTTTTATTTTTTGTTTGGGGGGGGGGGGTACATTTTCTGTTCCCCCATAAAGTTTTCCAATTTGGGGTCGAGTCATGGTTATTATACCAACAATGCTTTTTTGATGACCACAATTCTGTGCATCTGAAAAAAGTCGCTCAAGATGTCCACGGGTATGATTCCGCATTTTACAAGAGAATCCTTCACTGAAACAAAATGAAACACCACTTCTAAGTTTTAATTTCATTTGTTAAGTTGCTGTCCAACTGATTATACCCGAGGTGTGTCATTTAGAGTAAATGGGGGATACCATGTATTGCACGACCCCGTTGGGAGGGTTGGGAGGGTTGGGAGGGTTGGTGGGGTTGGTCACTCCCGGACTCCAATGAACTCGTGTAACATGTAACTGTGTTAGCATTACTAACACTGTACTGTGTTACTAGTTTGTGTTACTAGTATTAGTAACATAAACTTGCTCTATGGTGTTAGGAAGTTTCCACTTTGCGTTCTGACAGCTGCTTAGTGTTTTATATATTTTCTTGTGAATGAAAAGACCAACGACACATTGACATTACTACAAATGAAGTTTTTGTACCTCACAAATCACAACAGAAGTGACACTTGTTGTAGGCGTCCACATTATTTGTAGCTACGCGCGTGTACTTGTCACAATGCAATGTTGTCCAAACCTTTCTTTAATTGCATGCACGGACGACACGGCCGGCTCACTCTAGTCCTAGACTTCATGAGAATAATTTCGTGTTGCTAACTCATTTGGTGCCAGACTACCCAAATATAAAACGTCCTTGTTCGAAAGGGGGCGGCAAACTCGATTTCTCCAAGGGTCACTTTTTGTGTTCTCAATCATCTCCCGAATTATTATGGCTAATAATACAACATGCTCTTTGATTCTATGGAGGCGGTCCAACGTGGACTTATTTGAACATGGGGCAGTGTTACTGTGCGGGGATTGTGGGGAACAAAATTTAAATTTAAATGGATTCCAAACTCATAAAAAAGAAAAAAAAAATACATTTTTATAAATGGAGTGCCATGGTCGAGCGGTTTAGTACATCGGATTTGTGTTCTGATGGCTGAGTCGTCAAAATGTGGGTTCGAATCCCAACCGCGACCATGGTGCTTGTGTCCTTGAGCAAGACACTTTACCATAATTGCTTCTTTCCACCCAGGGGTAAATGGGTACCTGTGAGGGCAGAGTTGGTTGTTGGTATTTGATTAGCCCCTATATGTGCTGTAATGGCAGCAATTGAGCTGTATACTCCCCAGGGAGCTGAGATGGTTTCAGGAATGATTTATGAGCCTGATGAGCAGGGGTAATAATATAATGCGCCTTGAGCACCAGTTTGGTGGATACGTGCGCTACATAAGTCCACATTATTATTATCATTATTATTATAAATAATTAAATTTAGTTTCATTTGTTTATTTGTTTCTCCTAGTAATGTTGTCTATTTGCTCTTCACCGGCATCATTTAGCATTTGTGGGGATCTATTTTCATTGCTTTTGAGTATTTGTGCGAAAAATGCAGCGGACGACATGTAAAGGGCTGGCCTACAGCCAACGACAGTGAGTCGCGTTTAGTGTATTTTGCCTATGATGTCCGTACGCGCGCAATTTCTAACTATATGAATATAGGCCTAACTATAGTTTAGGCAAGTAATTTGATGTAACCATTCCTCTCACTGACGATGGAGGCTGAGCGCTGCAGGCCTGTGACAGTTTCCACGTATATTAAAGAATGTTTATTTAGGCCAAAAAAATATCCAGTTTCTGGTCATAGGTCGGCTTCAAAATCGGTGCGGTGTGACGCGTTTTCCCCTTTTTTGGTAAATTTTTTTGTCAGCCAGTGAAATACGGGATCCACATTTATACAGGGCCTACGCAGTATAATTATTGGAACCAGGACAAAATTCCCCCACACAAAAGCTAACAGAGGCCTCACAAATCGGGAAACGTTCATACTCCTATGTGAAAATGTCGTTTATAACACAGCACGGCAGAATTCCAATCGATCCAGCAATTTTGGCTGCAAGTAGACTGGGGAAAAAAACTAACAATGCCTACGCGCGGGTCTGAGGCAACAAGCGCGGAGACCAGAAACCGGAGACTTTCCCCCTATATTTGTTTTGAAGCTCACCCAGGTGCCGACTCCGTCGGTGCATCAAAATGATCCATAATCTTCACTAGTGTTGGTAGTTGCATACCAGGGTGGTAGTGGATCTCCTATACATCAAAGTACAATGCATGTGAATCAATTGTTGATCAAAGAAAAATAAGCCATACGCGTATCTCCACCCCAATGTACATTTTATTGGAATTCCACACGAAAAATTAAGCCAGATCACCAAATAGGAGTCAGACATCCCTATGTTTGTTAATCAGCCTAAATGTTGTATATAATATTCATAATACACTATAGCTATGGATAATATTCAATAGCTGTATTCTACAAGAGCGCATGACGTAATCATACTCTTTCATCAACTGGACAAGGTATCTCAGTATCAATATCTTGGGATTCTTAGGGGGAAGGCCATCTTAGGCGGGGCCGGCAATCAGTTAATAAGGTAGGATATTTGAATACAACAGCCGTCAAAACTGACCTCGGGAGACTAGAAGAGGGCGGTATTCCAACAAGAGGAAAAATAGATAGGCCTGTATCGCAATTTGAATGCTTCTTATAAAGTACCTTTATACACAATGAGAGGACTCTATTCATTTTTTTTTAATTGTATAGGCTCCCTCTATTGATGCCCTCTGTTTTGTGGCAGACACACTGTTCTGTTCGTCCACTGTTTTTTGTTTGATTTATATTAATAGATATAATTAACTACCCAGATAACATTCATACATTGGGCCAACGTTGGCAATTGGTCGGCAACGTAGGCGTTGGCATGCATTATGTCAGCTTTTGACGTTGGCTCAACGTTGGCATTACACCGCCAACATCGGCGTTGGCATTATGGTGGCTGCTTATGTTGAACCAACGTTGGTTTTCAGTCGGACACTGACATTGACATTACATTGGCGATCGATGTTGAACCAACGTTGGTTTTCAGTTAGACAACGACATTGGCATTGTGTTAGTTTCTTACATTGGGCCAATGTTGGCTCTAGGTCGGCAATATAACATTGGCATTACGTTGGCGATCGATGTTTATCCAACGTTGGTTTTCAGTCGGACACCGACATTGGCATTGTGTTAGTTTCTTACATTTGGCCAATGTTGGCTCTAGGTCGGCAATATAACATTGGCATTACGTTGGCGATCGATGTTGAACCAACGTTGGTTTTCAGTCGGACACTGACATTGACATTACATTGGCGATCGATGAACCAACGTTGGTTTTCAGTTAGACAACCACATTGGCATTGTGTTAGTTTCTTACATTGGGCCAATGTTGGCTCTAGCTCGGCAATATAACATTGGCATTACGTTGGCATTACGTTGGCATTACGTTGGCGATCGATGTTTATCCAACGTTGGTTTTCAGTCGGACACCGACATTGGCATTGTGTTAGTTTCTTACATTTGGCCAATGTTGGCTCTTATGGTCGGCAATATAACATTGGCATTACGTTGGCGATCGATGTTGAACCAACGTTGGTTGTCAGTCGGACACTGACATTGGCATTACGTTGGCGATCGATGTTGAACCAACGTTGGTTTTCAGTCGGGCACCAATATTGGCATTGTGTCAGCAAAATCAGCCAATTTGATTGGACGAAAAGAAACACGTCACGCAGGTCACATTTTCCAACCGCCATTTTTAAATACGATACGATGTCCCCTTACGAAAATGTCCTGTGGTATTCCTGTGGTACTTCTGTGGTACATGTAGATACCACAGAAATTACCACAGGAAAAGCAAATATCATCAGAGTACCACACACATTTATGTGGTAATGCCAACGCTGGGTATCCCAGTCCTGTGGTATTCTTGTGGTACATGTAGATACCACAGAAATTACCACAGGAAAAGCATTATCACCGGAGTACCACACAAATTTATGTGGTAATGCCAATGCTGGATATCCCAGTCCTGTGGTACTTCAGTGGTACATGTAGATACCACAGAAATTACCACAGGAAAAGCATTATCACCGGAGTACCACACACATTTATGTGGTAATGCCAACGCTGGATATCCCGGTCCTGTGGTATTTCTGTGGTACTTCAGTGGTACATGTAGATACCACAGAAATTACCACAGGAAAAGCATTATCACCCGAGTACCACACAAATTTATGTGGTAATGCCAACGCTGGATATTCCGGTCCTGTGGTACTTCAGTGGTACATGTAGGTACCACAGGAAAAGCAAATATCATCAGAGTACCACACAAATTTATGTGGTAATGCCAACGCTGGGTATACCAGTCCTGTGGTATTCTTGTGGTTGGGTATTTGCATGGGGGTATAGATTTCATAAGAAAGTTATTATTATATTCACTTTAGATTTAGTAGGATTTCCCGGCTATTTTAAAAGATTTTTCATTCAAATTTACCAGCTATCATGCATTCAATTTCATCCACAAAAAATTTCACACAAAACCAATTTTTTTTAACAAAACCAATTCATTTGCCATTCAATTTTAAAGTTTTGTCACCCTCATTTAGTCACCAGGTCAAGAACACAAAGTTGTTGCTGAATGGCAGCATTCAAATTCGTCTTACATAAATTAGAAGAATTTGATTTCACAATTGGCGTAGACTAGACAAAATTGAATACTCCGGGACAAAAACAGTGTTTGAATTTACTTGCCATTCATTGTTTGAATTTACTTGACGAAATTAACAGCCAATTTATTTGTTGAAGTTAACTGTTGATATTGTCTGACAAAAGATGAAATAAACATTTGAAGTGCACTAAACCAATGTTGATGGACAAATTCGAATTTGTTCTGTGATTTCTGTCATCAGTAAGATTCATTTAAAGGGAAAAAATCAATGTATACAGGTTTACCACAGGAGCGTACCGCAGGTACCTAATGGGTTATTGCATGTACCCATTCATTTCAACAGGCCAGTGTACTAGAATCGTATTTTGTAAGAATTGTAACTGGACCTAATTGTAAGTGGACAATAATTTTCATAGGCAACAAAATATTGCATATTTTATTCTTTGTAACTTTATTTATGTTTTTCACTATGCATGATATTGTTTTACTCTTTTTGGGTACTCAGAATTTTTCTTGAAATGTTTTGACTTTTTAAAAGATATTGTTAGTACTTATCACAAAAAACTTGCCCTCCATTGACTTTGTACACATCATCTATGCAAGGGAACTTGTTTTTTTTAATGCGTGGCCATGTGACGCAGAGTACCAATGATTTGCACCAAGCCTGTACAGCAGTACAGGATAAGGCTTGTATGATGCATGTTACCAGCTAAATAACTGTTTATTCAGTGCACATGTTTGAAATGTTATATTGGCTTGTATATTTGTAACAATTTTGTCAATTTAAGGATTGAAATATAGCCCACTAGTGATTGTAGTTACTGTAGATTAATAGAATAGAATCAGATGGAGTTATGCTGCCATGAATTTGCTCTGTAGTCTGACATAACTGCACTAATTAAGTGACTAGTTACGTTACCTGATGATGGTACTAGTATACATGTACATGTAGGTATTGTACTATTGTATTATCATGTACATGTAGTGTACAATACACACAGTTTACATTCATGATGGAAGGCCGCATAACGTTAGAACCATGATGGACAAGACATGAACAGGAAGAAAGGTAAGAATTCCATATATACTCAAGCCTGAGAACCTGATGTGCACATTTTGTCGCAGTTTTCACGAATTGATGCGACTGCTCAAAAATTTAATTGATTTTAAAATTAATTTTACTTTTTTAATTATCAAAGTTTAGAAGGTACTTACTGATACCTTTCTTTCTGCCAAATTTCAAGTCTTGAAACACCTACATTACGTTGGTTAGAACTGTGTCTCCTACATTGTTGGATATGTTTGATATGAGAATATGGCAATAGTAACATAACAAAATATCTATCTTTGTTTACTTTAGAGTGCTTCATGGATCGTCTCATCCAGATGAGAGCTAATGAGGAAGTGAAAGCTCCGTTAAGGCTGTGAAGTTTAAGAAGTACATGTATATTTCAGAAAAAATACAGGACATTAAAAGACTAATAAGGAAACAGATAAATTAGTAAAATTTAGTTTGTCATTGGTGATTCGGATGAAACTTTCTCTAAAAATGAACATTTTTGATTGACCAGTCGATATTAATAATGTCCGCTATTTTCTCTCTACAGACCAAAAACCTATTTCTTGTATTGTCTATCATACTACAATAGAGGGAATTTTGAAGGGATAAAAATGTTAATTATAAACATGTGGAAAAGGCAAACACCTACATGTAAATGTGCTACTGTGCCAGTGACATCGCTGATTATATTTGGTAGAAATTTTATCTAGATCCATTTAGGTGCTTGCCTTTTCCACATGTTTATAATTAATAACTTTACACTGTTAATTAAGAAGATTCTAGGAGCTTGGTGTGTTTGTGATTTACAAAATTTCAATCCCTTCAAATGCTATTGTGTGATAGAAAATACAAAAAATAGGTTCTTTGGTGACTTTAATTAGTAAGTAAGACTAATTGCGGTGACACCATGTGGAATCTCATTTGAGTAGTAATTAGTTCTGAAAAGAACTGGAGGGACAAGTCGATGTTTCGATCAGTATGCTCTGATCGTCCTCAGGAGAATGCCGGACTCTGGAAAATGTTGCTGCTTAAGTAGACTGCTGGAGGATCATCCCATGAATTAATTACTTTAATTAGTGCTTGCCATTTCCACATGTTTGTGATTAATGACTTTAAATTGCCAGTGCCCAGTGACTTCGCTGATTATATTTGGCAGAAATGTTATCTATCCAATTAGGTGCTTGCTTTTTCAACATTTATGATTAAAAACTTTACATTGTAACTAAGATGATGAAAGTGTCTGAAAGACAATTTTTGCTTCCTTTATAAAAGCCTGGTGCTTTTGTGATTAACAAAATTTCAATTAAATAGGTTCTTTGGTTACTTTAATTAGTGCTTACCTATTCTACAATTTATGATTAATGACTTTACATTTTTACTTAAGATGGTTAAGGTGTCTGAAAGACAATTTTGCTTCCTTTAAAGAAGCTTGGTGAGTTTGTGATTAACAACATTTCAATCCTTTTAAAACCTATTGTCTGATAGAAAATACAATAAATATGTTATTTGGTGACTTTATTTAGTTTTTGCAAAGGTCATATCATTAATTAACTTGAATTTAATTTATTAAGTTGAAAAGAAATGTTATAACAAAACCGCAATATAAACTGCAATATTCACAGTATTATGGAATTTAGATCCATCCAGTTATTGCCATTGCTCAACTTCCTAATGAGATGGTTTTCACCAACAAAGCTTTTAATTTACATGCATATGGATTGAAGTCCAGTTGTTGAATGATGCCATTGTAAAACATTTTTAAATGGTTAAAACTCTTCAGTGACTATTAAAACATATATTAAAGAGATGCTACGTCTTTGGTAAGTGTTTGGTTAATGCATCCATAATTTATAAGAGTAGAGATGTGTGTATAATAACAAATAACTTGTGAGAATTTCAGCTAGTTTTGTTGGGCTGTTTACGAGAAAAAAATAGTGTAAATTGCATTCAGCCTTTTTGTGTACACATTGTAATGGTTAAAAAATTATCACGCGCATGATAATTTTTGAAATCACAGTTCTTTGCCTATTTTCTATAAAAAAAACCACAATACTTCAGACGGTATCTTCACAGGATATTTTGTTATTTATACTTTTTTTAAATATTTATTACATGTGTTGTATTCTGAATTTTCTCCTGGGCATCACAGAAACATTACCACAAGTTACATGCCTGTGGTAACGAGCCTGTGGTAACGTGTCTGTGGTACCACAGGAATGTTACCACAGGCTCGTTACCACAGGAACATTACCACAGGTACCATAGGCATGTTACCACAGGCTCGTTACCACAGGAACATTACCACAGGCATGTAACTTGTGGTAATGTTCCTGTGGTACCTGTGGTAATGTTCCTGTGGTACCTGTGGTAATGTTCCTGTGGTACCTGTGGTAATGTTCCTGTGGTAATTTTTCTGTGGTAACAATCCTGTGGTAATGTTCCTGTGGTAACAATCCTGTGGTAATGTTCCTGTGGTAATGTTCCTGTGGTAACAATCCTGTGGTAATGTTCCTGTGGTAATGTTCCTGTGGTAACGTGCCTGTGGTAATGTCCCAAAAAACCACAGGACAATTCCTGTGGTAATGTCCTGTGGTATTTTTTGTGGTAATACCACAGGACATTTTTGTAAGGGTCGTTTGTTGTCGTCTAACACTGATCGATCGTTTGAGAATCGTTGCACAGTTAATGGAAGGGGTCTTCATTACTTGGTGTCATTTGAAGGTATGAAAGCTTTCACATTTATTATACATGTATGTTCGTTTTAGTACAGATAATGACTATACAAAACCATAATTAACATTAACAACATCAGTGTGGCACTCGTATTTTAACACATGTACAGAAGGTCACGTACTGTAGGCTTACTGGTCGTATAAATGTGTATGCGAGCTTTCACTGTACAACTCATTGTCTGTGACATTATCCTGTACAGTGGATGGAGGGGTCATGATATATAACAAGACACACACACACACCTTTATTGAGATAATGAAACAGTCATATCATGGAGGAAGGAAGGTCACATGTATTGTATTGTATTCTATTCTTACGCCTAACTTAAAGGCATTTTTCTGAAGTTGCATCAATCCATCATGCTGATAATAACATATGACTCGGAGGGTTTCTAACTAATATGTGTGTTTTGTTAGCATGACCCATTATTCTTCGTCCCTCTTTGAAAACATAATATTGTTTTTACATGTTATGTTTGTATTTCAGATCAACGGTTGATCATGCTTGCTATGACATAGTCAACCATCCATATAGTTTACAGTACTTGGGGGTAAGGATGACAAACATCATGTAATTATTTATGAATTTTTGATGAAGCCATGCCCCCCATAGAAAAAAAAGAAAACGTACGTTTTTGGTTATTTTGGGAACCGGATACCTGAAACTGGAAATCTTTCGGATACCCGGGTACCCGTAAATAATTGGTAAAAGCACATATAGTCCCAAATGTATAAAATAACCAACATGAACACAAGTTTCTCTTGTCTAATTAGAATCATAATAAATGTGGACTTACTGTACTACTTCTCCCGCCTTTATATTAATAACAACTCGCACACAAAAAATGTTAACAAAAATTTTGAGACTTCCATTTGTCTGGCTTAAATTTTCAGTCAACATTTTTGAACGTTTGTTCCGGACCATAATGTCCGCAAGTACCATTATGTCCGCGAACCGATTTAGGCCCATTATGTCCGACCCATTACGTCCGCGGGTCCATTACGTCCGACCCATTACGTCCGCGGGCCCATTATGTCCGACCCATTACGTCCGCTGGCCCATTATGTCCGACCCATTACGTCCACGGGCCCATTATGTCCGACCCATAACGTCCGCGGGCCCATAACTCAAATAATGTTTGAGCACGTAACGTTGGGGAAGTTAAAACCAATTACTTAGAACAATTTCATGTCACAGCGCTCTACTGCAAAATTGGGTTGTTAAAAACCACTGGTGTTAATTTAATAAAGTGACTGAATTGCACAGTTTGAGCAAGTGGACACAGATACCTGTACAGGAGATGCTGACAGCTAAAAAAAACAGAAAGAAGTGGAATTCCATGACCGCTGACGTCCTGAAGGGACAATGCACATAGAGAGAGAGACTGAATTATCGTGCTTCATATGAGCACCACTGGTGTACTATTTAACATACCAGTTTTTGCACTGTAAGTACTTACAGTGCAAAAACACTTTATTAAATTAACACCAGTGGTTTTTAACAACCCAATTTTGCAGTAGAGCGCTGTGACATGAAATTGTTCTAAGTAATTGGTTTTAACTTCCCCAACGTTCCGTGTTCAAACATTATTTGAGTTATGGGCCCGCGGACGTAATGGGTCGGACAAAATGGGCCTGCGGACGTAATGGGTCGGACATAATGGACACGCGGACGTAATGGGTCGGACGTAATGGGTCCGCGGACGTAATGGGTCGGACGTAATGGAAAAATTATAGACCTGTGTCAAATGTACCATTTATTTCAAAAATTATTGAAAAAGCAGTTGCCTCACAGATATCTCATCACATGTTTAAGCACAATCTTTTCAATCATCTTCAATCAGCCTACAGGAAATACCATGGTACGGAGACGGCATTAATCCGTGTCCATGGGTAAATAGTCTCACTGCCTTGTGAGTACCTTGGGAAAGGTTAAGGCTAGGGAGTAAACCTTACCTAAATCAGGAGCTCTTTTGTAGCTCTTCCATGGCTTCGGCCAGAGACACCGTGACCGGGCGGTTTTCCGGTAGGCGCGACTCACGCCTTTAGGGCGGATGAGGGTTCTCTTTTGCACCCCAACGGCTGAGTGGGCCTGGAGGACGGCGACCCCAGGTTACTATAGCATCGTAAGGTATCATGATGAATTCACACACAACTGCAAATCCTATACTTCCAGCGGCGGGAGTCCGCAGGAACACAGCAGCTGGCCAAGGTCCTGGCCCTTCGGGGCACCATGACGACGGGGATCAGTCCGACTTCAGAGCCAAGGCTACTGCGCCCCTTTTGAAGTGCAAGAAGTCGATAATACTGTCGACTTTCAATGCCTTCACCATCAGGGAGGAGTCAAGGTCTGACGAGATGGCAGCGTGTAGCAGGAAGTGCGGAATCGATGTCCTGGGCATTCAGGAGCACCGCCATGTCCATGAAGACGAAGACATCAGGTTCAGCAAGACAGGCGGGATGGACTTAATAACCTCATCCGCCTGGAGGAACATCAGAAATGCTGCTCAGGGAGGAGTGGGTCTGTTATTAAGTCGGAGAGCAAGAGCTGCACTACAGGGTGTTCATTCGGTTAGTCCGCGAGTTCTTGTTGCTGAGTTCAATGGCAACCCTGTCGCCACAGTTATTGTATGCTACTCCCCACACAACTGCAGTGAAGAGGCAGATGTCGAGCAGTGCTACGCTGATCTCCGAGTCGCTATCGGGCAGGTGCCAGCACACAACTTTTTGGCCGTGCTTGGGGATTTTAATGCCCGACTCGGACCGGAGGATGCCCGCTTCACGTACCACATAGATGACTCTAACCGGAATGGTCAACACCTAGTCAGTTTTCTCCAAGAAAACAACCTCCTAGCAGCCAACACCTTGTTCCAGAAGCGAAGAGGAAAACTGTGGACTTTTGAAGACAAAGCCACAGGAGCCCGTCGCCAACTGGACTTCATTCTCGTCCGACGAAAGTGGCGCAACAGTGTCCTAAACGCTCAAGCGTACAGCAGCTTCAGGACAGTGGCTTCCGACCACAGGGTTGTATCGATGAGAGTGAGGCTTAGCCTAAGGCAACCCAAATCCACAGGCTCCACGGAGAAGGTTGACTGGAAGTCATTTTCCTCCCGGCCAGACCTACAGGCACAGTACACAGTGGAAGTGCTCAACCACTTCCATGTGCTTGGGAGGAATGGGAAGAGGAAGAGAACGAGCGGGGAGGAGAGGAAAGAAGAGAGGAGGTGCAACAGCCCGTTACCAGCGCTTCATCGAGGCCAACTCTGAAGCAAGAAAGAGCCTGCCTAAAGTGAAACGAGTGAAGAGGAGCCGCAACTCTGACCACCCAGATGTTGTTGCAGCACGGAAGGTAGTTGAGGAACAACACGAGGCCTACAACCAGAGCAGGATGGAGCAACTCAAGGAGAACCTCAAGGCGGCCAAGGCTCAGCTATTTGATGTATATGACAGGCTGAGAGAGGAGGAGCTGGAACGCAGAATCGAGGAGGTAGAGGTAGCTCGCGAGGGCAAGCAATATGGTGAGGCGTGGAAAATAGTGAATGAGGTCAGCGGCAGGAAGAGGTCGAGGGCAGGACAAGTCAAGGGAAACACACCGGAAGACCGCGTGAAGACATGGTTTACCCACTTCAGAAACCTGCTGGGAGACCCTCCTACCGTGACTGACGAAGATTTGGAGATCGGGGCCGTGCTCACGAACGTAGACATCGATGACGGTCCCTTCTCGAAGGAAGAGCTATGGAAAGTCAAATGCTCTCTCAAGCAGGGGAAGAGTGCAGGCCCAGATGACATCCCTCCAGAAGTATTGAGAAACTGTGAACTCGATGAAATCATGCTCGAGTTCTGCAACATGGCACTGATGACGCACGATAAGCCCACCCAGTGGTCCCTGTCCAACATCATCCCCGTCCCAAAATCTGGAAACCTGACCTCACCAGACAATTACCGTGGAATCAGTCTCACCTGCATCATGGCCAAAATCTACAACCGGTTGATCCTGAACAGGATTAGAACAGCCATCGACCCCAAACTCAGGTACAACCAAAATGGTTTCAGGGAAAAAAGTTCTACCGTAACGCAGATCCTAGCCCTCCGACGTATTATCGAGGAGGTGAAGAACAACAAACTGCCAGCGGTACTGACCTTCATAGATTTCAAAAAGGCACTTGACTCTATCCACAGAGGCAAGATGATAAACATCTTGAAGGCGTACGGAATCCCTCCCCGGCTTCTTCGAGCCATTGAAGCCACATATACCGGTACCACTGCCAAAGTTGTCACCCCTGATGGAGTGAGCGATGTGTTCGAGATCTCGGCAGGAGTACTGCAAGGCGACACGCTGGCTCCGTTCTTATTCATAATCGTGCTCGACTACGCCCTGAGACAAGCCCTCAAAGAGCATGAGGAGCTAGGCTTCACTGTCACCCCAAGAAAGTCCAGAAGAATCGGTCCATTAACCCTCACCGATCTAGACTTCGCAGACGATATTGCCCTACTGTCTGACCAGATCACAGAGGCACAGGAGTTACTCAGCAGAGTCGAGTCGGAGTGCGAAAAGGTTGGACTCCATCTCAACGCCAAGAAGACGGAATACATGGCGTATAACATCGGAGACCATGCCCCGCTTAAGACCTATGGAGGTGCCTCTCTCAAGAAGGTGGATGACTTCAAGTACCTTGGCTCCAGGATGCAGAGCACAGAGAAAGACCTCAAGGTCCGGAAGGCACTTGCATGGAAAGCCCTCCATGATATGAAGAAGATCTGGACATCTCAGCTCTCTAAAGGTCTCAAACTTAGATTCTTTCATGCCGCAATCGAAACCATCCTGCTGTATGGGTGTGAGGCCTGGACCTTCACCAAGGCAATGACCAAGTCTCTCGACGGTTGCTACACCAGGATGCTACAGATGGCACAGAATGTATCATGGAAGGATCACATCACCAACGTGGAGCTCTACGGCAACATCCCCCGACTTAGCGAGAAAGTCAAGGCGCGGCGGCTGAGCCTTGCTGGGCACTGCCTCCGACACCCAGAGCTACCGGCCAACAAGGTCATTGTGTGGGAGCCCACTCACGGCAAGCGCGGCCCCGGAAGACCCACCAAGACCATGCTCAAGACCCTGATAGAAGACGCAGGAGTGGAGAACAAGGAGGAGCTAGTCAGTTGCATGCAGGACAGAGTTGTGTGGCGTGTCAGACATCGAGCCCGACTCAAGCCTGCGACATCGCGACTACCTGGGTCGACTGAGTAGTAGTAGTAGTAAAATGACATTCTTCGTGATCTTGACGACAAAAAATCTGTATTTCTTGTACTGCTTGATTTATCAGCAGCCTTTGATACGGTTGATCATGAGATATTACTTTCCCGTCTTGAAGCTGCTGCTGGCATTACGTCATCTACACTGAAGTGGATTCGGTCATATTTACACAACAGGACTCAATCTGTCTGCATAAATGGTACATTATCTTCAGATATTCCACTTTTGTATGGTGTACCACAAGGATCTGTACTCGGACCCCTATTCTTCATAATATATACTGGCCCCATCACCAACATAGCTCACAGATACAATTTGCAAGTCCATCTTTATGGTGATGACACTCAACTGTATTTGTCATTTAACCCAAAACTGCCTGGAGATGAGCATTCCGCAGTAGACCGAATAGAGAAGTGTGTTATTGCGATTAAGCATTGGATGAAGTCTAACAAATTAAAACTCAATTATGATAAAACTGAGCTATTGATCATATCATCCAAAAATCAAAGGAAGCACATTATATCAAAGTCTGTTAAAGTCGGCGAAAGCGTTATTTTGGCTAATTCCAAAACTCGCAATCTTGGTATTGTTTTTGATGACGAAATGTCCATGAAATCACATGTTAATAAAATTTGTCAAACTGGTTATTTTCATCTCCGGAATATTAAGAGTATACGCAAACCTCTGTCAAAAGAGAGTACTGAGAAATTGATTCATGCTTTCATATCATCTCGTTTGGATTGTGGTCATGCTTTGCTCTATGGAATACCTAAAAACCTCATTCACAGACTTCAATTAATCCAAAATGCTGCGGCAAGGACCATATTCATGATTCATAAGTCAGATCACATAACATCCTCACTGAAGCAATTACACTGGCTCCCAGTTCAACAACGGATAGTTTTCAAGATATATCTTCTTACATGGAAAGCTCTACATGGCAACTCACTTTCATATATTCAAGATCTTCTTACCATTCACAACTCTAATCGCAATGGACTACGCTCAGCAAACCAAAACTTCCTTACTGTACCACATGGAACTTGTAAAACATTTGGGGATAGGGCTTTTTCTATTGCAGCCCCTTCCCTTTGAAATATGCTTCCACAAAGTTTAAGACTGTGTGACAATTTTAATTCTTTCAAAAAACTTTTGAAAACTCACATTTTTGTACAATAATAATAATAATAATGTATAGATTTATATAGCGCACGTATCCACCAACTAAGTGGCGCTCAAGGCGCATTATATTATTATCCCTGCTCATAAGGCTCATAAGGCTCATAAATCATTCCTGAAACCATCTCAGCTCCCTGGGGAGTATACAGCTCAATTGCTGCCATTTCTAGCGCATATAGAGCAAACCATCTCTGCCTTCACAGGTACCCATTTAACCCCTGGGTGGAGAGAAGCAATTATGGTTAAGTGTCTTGCTCAAGGACACAGGTGTCACGGCCGGGGCTCGAACCCACACTCTGCTGCTGGCAACACCAGAACTTGAGTTCAGTGCGCTAGACCGCACGACAATCCACTTTACGTGCATTATACAACACACGGGACCTACGGCTTTACGTCCCATCCGAAAGACGAAGCAATTATGGTTAAGTACCTTGCTCAAGGACACAAGTGTCACGACCGGGGCTCGAACCCACACCCTGCTGCTGGCAACACCAGAACTTGAGTTCGGTGCGCTAGACCGCTCGGCCACGACACTCCACAAGCTTATAATGAATGTTAATTTTGTGCATTTTGTTTCATGTATTTATCTTTGTTTATCTAATGTTCCATATCTTTGTGTCTTTTTCATTATCACCAGCGCCTCGGATTAGGTTTCTAGATAGATGGCGCTTTATAAGTTTCATTATTATTATTATTATTATTATTATTATTATTAAATCGGTTCGCAGACATAATGGTACCTGCGGACATTGTGGTCCGGAACAAATGTTGTTTAGGGACCCTCGCCAATCTCACCTACAAACACTACAGGGCCATTCTCCCAGTATTATAGTGAGACGAGCCCGGAAAGTAGTACTGAAGGTGCAGTCCTCAAAAACTTCCTTTGTTAACACCTAATCCATTGACAAAAGAATTCCTGTGGTTATGACGGCTGTCTGGCTGTGTCAGCTAGTCCTTTGTTAACAAAGTTAATCCCTTAAATTGCCAAGTTTGAACTGTAATTGGACCGTGAAGTACATGTATGTTTCCAGTACGAGTGTAAATTTACACGTACACGAAACAAAAATACCCTCACTTAAATACCATTATTATGTGTTTTCCAAATACATTTTTCAGTTGTTTGAATAAAATAAATATTACCGTGACGGTTAATGTGATGACGTGACGTTTAATGTGAGGTGTTTCCCCTCCATGGTATTTATGGTAAACGTTAGAATGACGATTTGAACAGACAGAATTGTATTTATACCACAGAACCAATGCCTGGGGGATCAACTAAAATTATAGCTCCCATGCAACCTTTTCCATCTCCTTCATGAGGGTATCAGACTATTATGTATAAGGCGAGTACAAAGCTCTTAGTCTAATACCCCAACCCCACAGACGAAACGCGAATGCACTCGTCAAAATATTTTCACAATATAAAAGAAGGGCTTCCAATCAATAACAGTATGTTGGCTTGACTGGGGGTGGTCTCCTTCACACTAACTGTACACAGAATGTACATGCACTGATTCCATGTGTTGTTGGCATGTGGTGAAGTAGCGTCTGCGTTGTAGCTGGACAAGCGTTCATAAACTCTGAAAAAAGCCAAGGCATTTTTAGAGCCAAAATTACCACACCAGCAAGAGTGATTATAAGCTCAGAAATAATGTAAAAAATGAGCAAGAAGGAAGAAAAAAAGGGGGAAACAAACAAAAACAAAAACAAAAACAAAAAACAAAAAATGTTCGTAAGAATCCGTAAAACAATACAATGTAAGTAACTTTAAGAAAAGCTTGTTATAAACGTCCTGACCTGGGACTTTTTTTATATTTAAAAAAAAAATTATTTACTGTCAGTCACCCCAAACAAGGCCAAAAAGCCACTAGAGTGACGTAAGGGGTTACATTTGCGATAACATCCACCATTTAAGCAAGATTACATTTGTTGATATTTTTCTTAAACTTAATTAGATCGTAAGTTGGTGGAAAACAATCAGCAGGAAGGTCGTTCCATTGTAATGCTGTTCTAGGGAAGAAGCTATCTTGATTTTGGGGAGTCGAAGATAGTGAGGGTGTTCACCTGCTTGGTTTAGCAAAACGAGTAACACGAGAGAAATCCCTGCGCTTAGGTACCAACTCATGTAGCTCAGCAGAACAATCCCCGTAGTAATAACGGTAAAACAGTGAAAGGCTGGCTACATTCCTACGATGTGAGAGAGGTTGAAGGGAGGGGAAAAACTCCTCACCAACTAGTCCCTTGATGCGGTGTTGTAGTCTATCAAGAACAGATAGTGATGCTTTGGAGGCACCTGTCCAGATGTGGGCACAATATTCCATCTTGGGCCTGACTTGTAGAGGTAGAGGATGGCCTCAGGGGTCAGTATTTTGCTTGACCGATAGAAGGATCCTATCATCTTGGAGACTTGTTTCCCCACCTCTGAGATGTAAGAATTCAATTTGAGATCAGTTGTGATCTTCAGGCTGAGCAGTCTGTCCAGGCTTGACTGTTCATTTATCATTTCACCCTTCATGAAGATGGGTGGATATGCTTGGACAGATCGTTGATGATTAACAAACAGACAGACAGTTTAGTCTTGGTGGCATTGAAATTTACCAGCCAACGTTCACCCCACGACGTGATTTGAGATAGATCAGAACTCAGATTCGCAGCCAGGTCCACATAAGAAAGGTTTTTGTGTGTGTGATTGTAAACTGTTGTGTCATCTGCAAATATGTCAATGAATGACAACAACATATGATCTGGTAGGTCATTTATGAATATTAGAAACAGTGTCGGACCAAGTACCGAACCCTGGGGAACACCAGCATTTAAAGTGTGTGTGTCGGATGATTGACCATTCAGAACGACCTTCATGGAATGACCTGTGAGGAATGATTTGATAACCCCAAACACCCTAGCAGCAATTACATAGGCCTGGAGTTTACGCAGGAGTCCCTCATGCCAGACTCTGTCAAATGCCTTGGAGATGTCCAGGGCAATGAGACGGGTAGAAAATGACTGATCAAGGGCACTACTAATGCGATCTGTAATGACTGTCAGGACATCGGCCGTAGACCTGGATGATCGAAAACCATACTGCTTATCACTGAGTAACTTACAGTCATCAATATGTTTTTTGATCCGTTTATCTACTAGTGCCTCAAAAACCTTGCTTACGATAGGCAGAAGGCTTATCGGTCTATACTTGCCAGGATCGCATTTCTCTCCGGTATTTTTATAAACTGGACAAACAGATGACTTCTTCCAGGAAGAAGGGAAACACTTCTCCTTAACGCAGCGATTGAAAAGCTTAGCCAAGATGGGTGATAGCTCTGGCAAGAGTTTTTTTTAGCACAATCACCGGAATTTCATCTGGACCTGTGGCTTTTGACACAGATAATGAAGAGACTACTGATTTTACTTGCTTCACATTTATTTTCATCCGAGATAGAACAATTTCTGTCCGAGAGAGAAACTCAGGTAATGGGTGATTGGAATCATCCGTGATCCGTGATCCGTGATCCGTGATCGTGTGAGTCATCAAGTTCTTTTGAACAAATTACATAAATATGGTGTTTGTGGTTCAATGTTGGACTGGTTCAAGTCTTATCTTACAAAGGTCTCACCGGTTCAGTTTATGGGATCATCATCTGACTGGGCTTCAGTTCATTCTGGTGTGCCACAGGGATCTGTTCTACTTTTCAACATTTTTGCTTTTGATTTGCCATTTTGTGCTCAATCGAATCTTCGTCAATATGCAGATGACACTGTTTTGTATAGAGTCATTAAAACTCATAATGATGAAGTGGCACTCCAGAATGACCTGCAGCACATAAACAGCCGGTGTATTAACTTAAACTGTATGGCTTTAAACCCAAATAAATGTAAGCTAATGACTGTGACCCGTTCTAGAAATCCTGCTAAACCACTGTATAATATTGGTGATTGTTGTCCTCTTTCGGCTGCTCCCGTTAGGGTTCGCCACAGCGGATCATGATCCGCATATTTGATTTGGCATAGGTTTTACGCCGGATGACCTTCCTGACGCAACCCTCCCATTTATCCGGGCTTGGGACCGGCACTAAGCATGCACTGGCTTGTACATCCCCAATGGCTGGGTTCAATTCGGCCCTCACAGCAATTATGCTAAAGTGTCTTGCTCAAGGACACAAGCACCATGGTCGCGACAAGGCTTCGAACCCACACACTCTGACGACTCAGCCATCAGAAGACAAATCCGATGCACTAAACCGCTCGACCATGGCACCCCGCTGTATAATATTGGTGATTACACTTTGGAAAATGTTGATAACTACAAATACCTTGGTGTTATTATTTCTAGGGACTTAAGCTGGAAAACCCATATTAACACTGTTCCTTCCAAGCCACTAGGCTAAATGGATTTATTGGTTGTTGTTGTTCTCTTTCGGCTGCTCCCGTTAGGGGTCGCCACAGCGGATCATGATCCGCATATTTGATTTGGCATAGGTTTTACGCCGGATGCCCTTCCTGACGCAACCCTCCCATTTATCCTGGCTTGGGACCGGCACTAAGCATGCACTGGCTTGTACATCCCCAGTGGCTGGATTCAATTCGGCCCTTGCAGCAATTATGGTAAAGTGTCTTGCACAAGGACACAAGCACCATAGTCGCGGCAAGGCTTCGAACCCACACACTCTGACGAATCAGCCATCAGAACACAAATCCGATGCACTAAACCGCTCGACCATGGCACCCCACAAATGGATTTATTGGTAGAGTAGTTAAAACTAGGGACCCTAGTGATTTACTATATGTGAAGTTTTATCTTTCACATATTCCTTAGTTTTCACATTATTTGTTAACAGTACACAGGCTTGTTCACTCAAACAAATGCTTCTAGTGAATATTATGATATGAAATTATAGCAAAAACATATTTCATCAGTGGTGTATTTAGGATTAATTTGTAATGGTAGGGAGGAAGGGAAGAGTGATTTTGGAGGCAGTTTGCAGGCAATTAAATGTTATTTTCCTTGGAGAGCACATTTCTGTGTTCACCAAGCCGTATTTATCAATCATACATACACGGTCTATTTTTGTTACAATAATCGAACAGGAAGGTGTAAAAGGCCATGTCACAAAACCTCTATAGAATGCGAATTAAAAACATGTACATGTATACATGAGTTGTGGTACTCGTACTCATGAAAAGTACATGTACTCAACTGCAACTCTGATATCTCTATACATGTGCGTATTGAAGTTCACACAACATCAGAATTTGGTTCCTTGTTGTCAAAGACCATTATGCAGGTTGTTTGTTAAAACCAGACATATTCAAAGTTACAACCAAATCAGTTGCAGTTTGAAAGTCAACTATGTTTTTGCAAATCATCCCGAGCGTAACCCTCATTTAAATGTGTATGGCAGATCGTGTCGCTCTCCACAATAGCAATCTACTGCAGAAATCTATTAAAGGTACACACCGCCATATAAAAAGTGGAAAACGTGGGATTGATAGAATGATAGATATTCGGCTCCCACAGTGTGTTTTGGTTAGGGATGAGAAAGGGCTACATTAACTGGGCCAGTTCCAAGTCTCTGTACAAGCCAGAACTGGGCCAGTTCCATTTACCGGCACCGCTCCAGTGCCAATTTGCAGGCACTGGGCGAGTAATGGCATCATGATTGGCCCTCAGTGTACCGAGCCAGTAATGGAATGTGTATTGGCCCCCGTACTGGGCCAATACCGGTTAGTGATGAGTAAGGGCTAAAACCAGACATATTCAAAGTTACAACCAAACATCAGTTGCAGTTTGAAAGCTAACTATATTATAAATGCTTTTGCAAATCATCCGAGCGTAACCCTCATTTAATTGTGTTTGGCAGATCGTGTCGCTACCCATAATACCTCTGAGTGTTCATAGCCATCTACTGCGGATATCTATAAATTTTCTCAGTTTTATGTAAAACTGAGAAAATTTATGCTTTTTGTGAATACACACTGTCTTTATTACGTTACTATGACATTCTAAATTATTTAGTTTGAACTAAGGCCAATAAAAGTTTCCGGTTTTGGTCCCGGCACGCGTCACCTCAGACCTGCACGTCAACATTTTTAGTTTTCTTGTTTTTATTATTGTTGTTTTTGCTTTTGTTTTGCTTTTTTGCTGTAAAAAAGATGTCCAATTGCAGCCAAAATTGATGGATCGATTGGAATTCTGCTGCGCTGTGTTTTAAACGACTTTTTATAACATAGGGAATGTTTGCCCGATTTTGAAGCAGACCTATGACCAGAAACTGGAGACGTTTTTGTTGGCTGAATGCAGTGTAACACGAAACGTACATAATATAATATTTATTATAACTGCAATAATCATTAAGCTCACAGCGTTTCATCACAGCTCTACAGTTAGATAATTGAGTAATTTCTTTTTAAATACATACTTGAATACATACATCTGAAATATAATATTTTACCATAATTGTTTAATAATGTAAGAAAATCTGTTGCAAAATAAACAATTCATTTAATATTTAATAATACCAGAAGTCTATATATATTGTCTGATATTAATATACCTAAACTTAGCAACCAACGATCCGTATTTAATTTAAACGTTAAAACCATCCGATATTTTGGTTTATTTTTGTTTAACTACTTTATTTCCATTAATTGATGACATTCTTCCGTATCGTCATCAGGCAAACTCGGGGTCGAAAGGTTAAGAGGTCTGCACTACTCTCTAAAAGTTTTAGACTAAACGTCACTACGTATGATTGAAACTAGGGACAAATATTTAACAATTTGTCACTAGTTTCAATCGGTTAGAGTGATTTTCAATCTAAAACCATTAGAGATTAGTAAACAGGAAGTTGTGGGTTCGAATCCCGCCCGAGTCGCCTGTGGAAAGCCAGTGCTTCATACATACACTGGTATATATAGGGCACAAATCAAATAAATACTTTATTTCCCTTCGCATTAAAAACTACGATAAAAACTGTTTTACACAGGTCTCTGATGCTAAACAGATACTATTAGACAGCCCACTTAATTAGCTCAGTCGGTAGAGCATCAGGCTTTTGTGGAGTGCCATGGCCGAGCGGTTGAGTGCATTGGATTTGTGTTCTGATGGCTGAGTCGTCAGAATGTTGGTTCGTGCAAAAACTACAGGGCCATTCTCCCAGTATCGTGAGACTGGCCCAGAAAGCGGTGATGAAGGTGCGGTCCTCAAAAACTTCCATTGTTAACACCCTAATCCATTGACAAAAGAGAGTTCCTGTGGTTATGACAGCCGTCTGGCTTTGTCAGCTAGTCCTTTGTTAACAAAGTTATTCACTTAAATTGCCAAGTTTGAATGGTAATTGAACTGTGAAGTACATGTATGTTTCCAGTACGAGTGTAAATTTACACGTACACAATACAGAAATACTCTCACTTAAATACCATACTATATGTTTTCCAAATACATTTTTCAGTTGTTTAAATAAAATAAATATTACCGTGACGTTTAATGTGATGAATGAAATTTGTCAAATACAGTTTTATACTATTAAATAGGAGAAATTAACGTTATCAAACTCTTCATATAGGGGAAATCTGAACGGTGTTCAATGTAGCTATATATCAAGAGACAACCCGCGCGAATATTTACTGCAGTTTATTTTATACCAGATAGTTAAACATGGTATGAATGTTTCCCCTGGCATTTATGGTAAAACGTTAGAACAGACAGAATTGTATTAATACCACAGAACCAATGCCGGAGGGGATCAACTAAAATTATGGCTCCCAACCGTTTCCATCTCCTTCATGAGCTAGGGTATCAGACTATTATGTATAAGGTGAGCACAAAGCTCTTAGTCTAATACCCCAACCTCACAGACGAAACGCGAATGCACTCGTCAAAATATTTTCACAATATAAAAGAAGGGCTTCCAATTGACTGGGGGATCTCGTTCACACTAATTGGACACAGAATGTACATGCACTGATTCCATGTGTTGTTGGCATGTGGTGAAGTAGCGTCTGCGTTGTAGCTGGACAAGCGTTCATAAACTCTGAAAAAAGCCAAGGCATTTTTAGAGCCAAAATTACCACACCAGCAAGAGTGATTACAAGCTCAGAAATAATGTAAAAAATTAGCAAGAAGGAAGAAAAAAAGGGGGAAACAAACAAAAACAAAAACAAAAAATGTTCGTAAGAATCCGTAAAACAATACAATGTAAGTAACTTTAAGAAAAGCTTGTTATAAACGTCCTGACCTGGGACTTTTTTTATATTTTTTAAATTGTTTATTTACTGTCAGTCACCCCAAACAAGGCCAAAAAGCCACTAGAGTGACGTAAGGGGTTACATTTGCGATAACATCCACCATTTAAGCAAGATTACATTTGTTGATATTTTTCTTAAACTTAATTAGATCGTAAGTTGGTGGAAAACAATCAGCAGGAAGGTCGTTCCATTGTAATGCTGTTCTAGGGAAGAAGCTATCTTGATTTTGGGGAGTCGAAGATAGTGAGGGTGTTCACCTGCTTGTTTAGCAAAACGAGTAACACGAGAGAAATCCCTGCGCTTAGGTACCAACTCATGTAGCTCAGCAGAACAATCCCGTAGTAATAACGGTAAAACAGTGAAAGGCTGGCTACATTCCTACGATGTGAGAGAGGTTGAAGGGAGGGAAAAAGCTCCTCACCAACTAGTCCCTTGATGCGGTGTTCTATCAAGAACAGATAGTGATGCTTTGGAGGCACCTGTCCAGATGTGGGCACAATATTCCATCTTGGGCCTGACTTGTAGAGGTAGAGGATGGCCTCAGGGGTCAGTATTTTGCTTGACCGATAGAAGGATCCTATCATCTTGGAGACTTGTTTCCCCACCTCTGAGATGTAAGAATTCAATTTGAGATCAGTTGTGATCTTCAGGCTGAGCAGTCTGTCCAGGCTTGACTGTTCATTTATCATTTCACCCTTCATGAAGATGGGTGGATATGCTTGGACAGATCGTTGATGATTAACAAACAGACAGACAGTTTAGTCTTGGTGGCATTGAAATTTACCAGCCAACGTTCACCCCACGACGTGATTTGAGATAGATCAGAACTCAGATTCGCAGCCAGGTCCACATAAGAAAGGTTTTTGTGTGTGTGATTGTAAACTGTTGTGTCATCTGCAAATATGTCAATGAATGACAACAACATATGATCTGGTAGGTCATTTCTGAATATTAGGAGCAGTGTCGGACCAAGTATCGAACCCTGGGGAACACCAGCATTTAAAGTGTGTGTGTCGGATGATTGACCATTCAGAACGACCTTCATGGAATGACCTGTGAGGAATGATTTGATAACCCCAAACACCCTAGCAGCAATTACATAGGCCTGGAGTTTACGCAGGAGTCCCTCATGCCAGACTCTGTCAAATGCCTTGGAGATGTCCAGGGCAATGAGACGGGTAGAAAATGACTGATCAAGGGCACTACTAATGCGATCTGTAATGACTGTCAGGACATCGGCCGTAGACCTGGATGATCGAAAACCATACTGCTTATCACTGAGTAACTTACAGTCATCAATATGTTTTTTGATCCGTTTATCTACTAGTGCCTCAAAAACCTTGCTTACGATAGGCAGAAGGCTTATCGGTCTATACTTGCCAGGATCGCATTTCTCTCCGGTATTTTTATAAACTGGACAAACAGATGACTTCTTCCAGGAAGAAGGGAAACACTTCTCCTTAACGCAGCGATTGAAAAGCTTAGCCAAGATGGGTGATAGCTCTGGCAAGAGTTTTTTTTAGCACAATCACCGGAATTTCATCTGGACCTGTGGCTTTTGACACAGATAATGAAGAGACTACTGATTTTACTTGCTTCACATTTATTTTCATCCGAGATAGAACAATTTCTGTCCGAGAGAGAAACTCAGGTAATGGGTGATTGGAATCATCCGTGATCCGTGATCCGTGATCGTGTGAGTCATCAAGTTCTTTTGAACAAATTACATAAATATGGTGTTTGTGGTTCAATGTTGGACTGGTTCAAGTCTTATCTTACAAAGGTCTCACCGGTTCAGTTTATGGGATCATCATCTGACTGGGCTTCAGTTCATTCTGGTGTGCCACAGGGATCTGTTCTACTTTTCAACATTTTTGCTTTTGAGTTGCCATTTTGTGCTCAATCGAATCTTCGTCAATATGCAGATGACACTGTTTTGTATAGAGTCATTAAAACTCATAATGATGAAGTGGCACTCCAGAATGACCTGCAGCACATAAACACCCGGTGTATTAACTTAAACTGTATGGCTTTAAACCCAAATAAATGTAAGCTAATGACTGTGACCCGTTCTAGAAATCCTGCTAAACCACTGTATAATATTGGTGATTGTTGTCCTCTTTCGGCTGCTCCCGTTAGGGGTCGCCACAGCGGATCATGATCCGCATATTTGATTTGGCATAGGTTTTACGCCGGATGACCTTCCTGACGCAACCCTCCCATTTATCCGGGCTTGGGACCGGCACTAAGCATGCACTGGCTTGTACATCCCCAATGGCTGGGTTCAATTCGGCCCTCGCAGCAATTATGGTAAAGTGTCTTGCTCAAGGACACAAGCACCATGGTCGCGGCAAGGCTTCGAACCCACATACTCTGACGACTCAGCCATCAGAAGACAAATCCGATGCACTAAACCGCTCGACCATGGCACCCCGCTGTATAATATTGGTGATTACACTTTGGAAAATGTTGATAACTACAAATACCTTGGTGTTATTATTTCTAGGGACTTAAGCTGGAAAACCCATATTAACACTGTTCCTTCCAAGCCACTAGGCTAAATGGATTTATTGGTTGTTGTTGTTCTCTTTCGGCTGCTCCCGTTAGGGGTCGCCACAGCGGATCATGATCCGCATATTTGATTTGGCATAGGTTTTACGCCGGATGCCCTTCCTAACGCAACCCTCCCATTTATCCTGGCTTGGGACCGGCACTAAGCATGCACTGGCTTGTACATCCCCAGTGGCTGGATTCAATTCGGCCCTTGCAGCAATTATGGTAAAGTGTCTTGCACAAGGACACAAGCACCATGGTCGCGGCAAGGCTTCGAACCCACACACTCTGACGACTCAGCCATCAGAACACAAATCCGATGCACTAAACCGCTCGACCATGGCACCCCACAAATGGATTTATTGGTAGAGTAGTTAAAACTAGGGACCCTAGTGATTTACTATATGTGAAGTTTTATCTTTCACATATTCCTTAGTTTTCACATTATTTGTTAACAGTACACAGGCTTGTTCACTCAAACAAATGCTTCTAGTGAATATTATGATATGAAATTATAGCAAAAACATATTTCATCAGTGGTGTATTTAGGATTAATTTGTAATGGTAGGGAGGAAGGGAAGAGTGATTTTGGAGGCAGTTTGCAGGCAATTAAATGTTATTTTCCTTGGAGAGCACATTTCTGTGTTCACCAAGCCGTATTTATCAATCATACATACACGGTCTATTTTTGTTACAATAATCGAACAGGAAGGTGTAAAAGGCCATGTCACAAAACCTCTATAGAATGCGAATTAAAAACATGTACATGTATACATGAGTTGTAGCACTCGTACTCATGAAAAGTACATGTACTCAACTGCAACTCTGATATCTCTATACATGTGCGTATTGAAGTTCACACAACATCAGAATTTGGTTCCTTGTTGTCAAAGACCATTATGCAGGTTGTTTGTTAAAACCAGACATATTCAAAGTTACAACCAAATCAGTTGCAGTTTGAAAGTCAACTATGTTTTTGCAAATCATCCCGAGCGTAACCCTCATTTAAATGTGCATGGCAGATCGTGTCGCTCTCCACAATAGCAATCTACTGCAGAAATCTATTAAAGGTACACACCGCCCTATAAAAAGTGGAAAACGTGGGATTGATAGAATGATAGATATTCGGCTCCCACAGTGTGTTTTGGTTAAGGATGAGAAAGGGCTACATTAACTGGGCCAGTTCCAAGTCTCTGTACAAGCCAGAACTGGGCCAGTTCCATTTACCGGCACCGCTCCAGTGCCATTTGCAGGCACTGGGCGAGTAATGGCATCATGATTGGCCCTCAGTGTACCGAGCCAGTAATGGAATGTGTATTGGCCCCCGTACTGGGCCAATACCGGTTAGTGATGAGTAAGGGCTAAAACCAGACATATTCAAAGTTACAACCAAACATCAGTTGCAGTTTGAAAGCTAACTATATTATAAATGCTTTTGCAAATCATCCGAGCGTAACCCTCATTTAATTGTGTTTGGCAGATCGTGTCGCTACCCATAATACCTCTGAGTGTTCATAGCCATCTACTGCGGATATCTATAAATTTTCTCAGTTTTATGTAAAACTGAGAAAATTTATGCTTTTTGTGAATATACACTGTCTTTATTACGTTACTATGACATTCTAAATTATTTAGTTTGAACTAAGGCCAATAAAAGTTTCCGGTTTTGGTCCCGGCACGCGTCACCTCAGACCTGCACGTCAACATTTTTAGTTTTCTTGTTTTTATTATTGTTGTTTTTGCTTTTGTTTTGCTTTTTTGCTGTAAAAAAGATGTCCAATTGCAGCCAAAATTGATGGATCGATTGGAATTCTGCTGCGCTGTGTTTTAAACGACTTTTTATAACATAGGGAATGTTTGCCCGATTTTGAAGCAGACCTATGACCACAAACTGGAGACGTTTTTGTTGGCTGAATGCAGTGTAACACGAAACGTACATAATATAATATTTATTATAACTGCAATAATCATTAAGCTCACAGCGTTTCATCACAGCTCTACAGTTAGATAATTGAGTAATTTCTTTTTAAATACATACTTGAATACATACATCTGAAATATAATATTTTACCATAATTGTTTAATAATGTAAGAAAATCTGTTGCAAAATAAACAATTCATTTAATATTTAATAATACCAGAAGTCTATATATATTGTCTGATATTAATATACCTAAACTTAGCAACCAACGATCCGTATTTAATTTAAACGTTAAAACCATCCGATATTTTGGTTTATTTTTGTTTAACTACTTTATTTCCATTAATTGATGACATTCTTCCGTATCGTCATCAGGCAAACTCGGGGTCGAAAGGTTAAGAGGTCTGCACTACTCTAAAAGTTTTAGACTAAACGTCACTACGTATGATTGAAACTAGGGACAAATATTTAACAATTTGTCACTAGTTTCAATCGGTTAGAGTGATTTTCAATCTAAAACCATTAGAGATTAGTAAACAGGAAGTTGTGGGTTCGAATCCCGCCCGAGTCGCCTGTGGAAAGCCAGTGCTTCATACATACACTGGTATATATAGGGCACAAATCAAATAAATACTTTATTTCCCTTCGCATTAAAAACTACGATAAAAACTGTTTTACACAGGTCTCTGATGCTAAACAGATACTATTAGACAGCCCACTTAATTAGCTCAGTCGGTAGAGCGTCAGGCTCTTATGTGGAGTGCCATGGCCGAGCGGTTTGAGTGCATTGGATTTGTGTTCTGATGGCTGAGTCGTCAGAATGTTGGTTCGTGCAAAAACTACAGGGCCATTCTCCCAGTATCGTGAGACTGGCCCAGAAAGCGGTGATGAAGGTGCGGTCCTCAAAAACTTCCATTGTTAACACCCTAATCCATTGACAAAAGAGAGTTCCTGTGGTTATGACAGCCGTCTGGCTTTGTCAGCTAGTCCTTTGTTAACAAAGTTATTCACTTAAATTGCCAAGTTTGAATGGTAATTGAACTGTGAAGTACATGTATGTTTCCAGTACGAGTGTAAATTTACACGTACACAATACAGAAATACTCTCACTTAAATACCATACTATATGTTTTCCAAATACATTTTTCAGTTGTTTAAATAAAATAAATATTACCGTGACGTTTAATGTGATGAATGAAATTTGTCAAATACAGTTTTATACTATTAAATAGGAGAAATTAACGTTATCAAACTCTTCATATAGGGGAAATCTGAACGGTGTTCAATGTAGCTATATATCAAGAGACAACCCGCGCGAATATTTACTGCAGTTTATTTTATACCAGATAGTTAAACATGGTATGAATGTTTCCCCTGGCATTTATGGTAAAACGTTAGAACAGACAGAATTGTATTAATACCACAGAACCAATGCCGGAGGGGATCAACTAAAATTATGGCTCCCAACCGTTTCCATCTCCTTCATGAGCTAGGGTATCAGACTATTATGTATAAGGTGAGCACAAAGCTCTTAGTCTAATACCCCAACCTCACAGACGAAACGCGAATGCACTCGTCAAAATATTTTCACAATATAAAAGAAGGGCTTCCAATTGACTGGGGGATCTCGTTCACACTAATTGGACACAGAATGTACATGCACTGATTCCATGTGTTGTTGGCATGTGGTGAAGTAGCGTCTGCGTTGTAGCTGGACAAGCGTTCATAAACTCTGAAAAAAGCCAAGGCATTTTTAGAGCCAAAATTACCACACCAGCAAGAGTGATTACAAGCTCAGAAATAATGTAAAAAATGAGCAATTTTATGTTTATTTATTTACTTTTTTTTTTACATTTTACTTTCGGGACATTTTTCATCAGAGGAAGAAAAAAAGAAAAAAAGAAAAGAAAAAAAAACGTAAGCGATTTTTTTTCTTTTAATGTTCGTAAGAATCCGTAAAACAATACAATGTAAGTAACTTTAAGAAAAGCTTGTTAAAAAAGTCCTGACCTGGGCCTACGGTCCGTACCAGGGAAAATGTTTGCAGGGCATTGACCTGCCAATTAGGCCTTTCCATTGTGTGGACGGATTAACATTTAGCCAGCTGGGCCCAACCAGGCAAAGCGGTTACATCAAACTAGTGTGGCTGGCTTCTATTGTTAAGGTTTTTCTAAAGGTCTCTTAGGAGGGCAAGAATTTTTGCGGGTGAGAATTTAGATTGTTCCGGGTGGAGTTAGTGGGCGAGATTGGCTAAGGTCCCTTACAGATAATTATTTTGAACTTTATGGAACCAGGTAATGACAGTTTCAATCATCCGGATACATGGCTACCTGAAACAGCCTTATCCCTAATTGGCTTCTAAAATACACAAAACATTTCTTATTCAATTATGTTATTGTCCACAGATTGTCCAGACTGAGTTTGCAGTGAGGTGCAAGCTTGCTCCTTCCTTCTTCCCCATCAGAGGTAAGCGGGTGAAGGGCAAAAAACAACTATAGTCATAGATTGGTGAAATTCTTGCGTCGGGAGATAAACAATTGATTTTTTAAATTTTGCCCTACACCGACGTGTGTATAGCACTGTATGCTCAGTGCTTTCTGAGTGTCTGTGAAAAAACTACACAGGCGACTCGGGCGGGATTCGAACCCACGACCTCCTGCTTACTAGTGCTAATAAGCAGGAGGTCGTGGGTTCGAATCCCGCCCGAGTCGCCTGTGTAGTTTTTTCA
Organism: Zoroaster sp. YZ-2022; assembly: GCA_029582265.1. Taxonomy (NCBI): domain Eukaryota; kingdom Metazoa; phylum Echinodermata; class Asteroidea; order Forcipulatida; family Zoroasteridae; genus Zoroaster; species Zoroaster sp. YZ-2022. Next base: position 2,809,585 of record CM055829.1, read on the forward strand.
CAGACACTCAGAAAGCACTGAGCATACAGTGCTATACACACGTCGGTGTAGGGCAAAATTTAAAAAATCAACTATAGTCATTATAGGATGCCACCAAGTCATTTAGTGACTGGTAAGGACATGACTGTTAATAACATGTTGCCATTTAAAGTGCATACTGGGAATCTGGCTTAATTATGGATAACAATTTAGGAATTTCAATTTCTAGAAAAACTTAAAGGGGACCACACCAACATATATACATCGGTATCAGTATATATTTAATATACATGTATCTTATTTAGCAAAAAATGTACATGTCATTGTATACAGCCCATCATATCATAACTATATAGACTCAAGTATTAAACTTTCACACTTTTAAAATAAATTTCCCCCTTTTCACTCCAGATTGGAACCATTGAACCCTTGTCATACAAATGTGTCACACACAAACAGCCATTTGTGTTACTGCTACGAGGCAAGGCTGCCACTCGTGGGGAAAATCCCTACTGTAGGGTATTTTAGTAAAGTGTAGGAAATGGGGGCTCCTACGGGGAAAATGGAAATACTGTAGGGGAGTAGGGGAATCCACAAATATTGAAATTTTTTAATATATATTTTATGTACGTGATATAGGCCTACTGTTTTAATAATATCAGTATAACGCAGTTATTAGCCATATCGCTAGGTTGTTCAAAATTAAGTATGCGCATGCGTAGAAATGCATTCTGGAACAAAAATACGGGCAACACGGCAACACCGCAACACCCTCCTCAAATTAGCCACGGCTAATCGTTCTGTTCAGTCATTCGGAAATTACGTTAGTAGGCTGTAGTAGTGTAGTACCCGTTTCACAACAAACAAGTTGACTCTAGTTGATACACATATTACCAGATCAACATACAAGACAAGGGTAACAAAAACACTACAAACTGGTTAGAGGCATTCATTAAATCAACATGCCGAAAGAAGTTGAAAAGAAACATCGTACCCAGAAGTATCGCCGTCTATGGGAAAAAGAGAGCTGGGCACAAGGATGTTTTAAACGTGTGCATTGGACGTCATCTACGCAATACCTCTTGCAGGTCTGTGTCCAATCAAACGTATCCTAACAGAGAACGCGCACGTGCGTGCTCAAAACGGACCGTGGAAAACGTGCAGATCTGTTTCCCCTTTACCCCCCCCCCCTTCCGTTTTTGCTGTTTTCATGCAGTATTTTGCCTTATTTGGATTTCAAGGACCCAGAGTTGAAAAGCTTTGCTTTTTCTGCCACCCCCTACCTATTACCTTGTTCTGAATGACTAGGATCAATCTTGATATTGCGTTTACATTTTTTTCTTTGTTGTCATTGTTATGTATTTGAAGTTTTCATGATTGTGATGAACGTAGAAATAAACTTGAAACTTAAAACTTCTTTCGGGTCCAGTGCGTTTGTTGTCAGTCAAGAAAAAATGAAGTGCTCTCACTTGTAGTTTAAACTCTGATTGACCCCAGTTAGGGTAACACCTAAAAATACGCGCACCTAATATCGAGTGTCACACTACGGTACTATTGCAATACTTCAAGAATGCTGTTGCGGTTAATGTTACTCAAGCTATCTGCACACTGTACCAGGGTTGCCATTTGGCCTTTTTCACGTTCATCCGGGAAGACTATATATTCCCTTTAATTCATTCACGAAGGCCTACACATCTGGGCCGGTATTTATCAAGCAACTTAAATTAGGTATGCCTAAGCGGTAAGTACCATACTAAGCTAAGTACCATACTGATGTTGGAATTCACAACTTGACTACATAGCTAAGTAGGATACTCCAATTTAGGTATGGTGCCTAGATCTGTCGAAAGGTCGTTTCCAAGGATTTATGTCACATTTCACATTGTTTTTATGTAGATTTATGCGGTTTGGCGATGGGTCAGCTCGTGCGTCCGAATGACCATGATGACACATTGTGTAACATTAATGACTGATAATAATAAATTCATCCTGGGTAATGTGTTGGTCGTAGGCCTATACCTTCTTGCACTGGAAACAACTGTGCATGGGCCGGTATCCACTACGGTAGTGTAGAGCTGTCATGGAAAAGCCAAAAAGGAAACCAAACTTTGCAGAAGCTGAAAAGTGCAGGTTGGTTGAAGAGTATGAAAAGGAATTTCAGATTATTACCATCTCCAAGTAGCTCCCTTTACGAAATGATTATAATTTATGTTCAAAAAGCCAACGCACTTGGACTTAAGACACCCTGAGGGGTGTCTCAGATTTAGGGGTGGATTTGAGTAGGATACTTTAGATAAGTAGCTTGGAGAATTCCACTTAAGTATAGTACTTTTCTTAAGTACCTACTTAGGCACCGTACTTTGACTTAAGTTGTTTGATAAATACCGGCCCTGGTCATTATGCCTAGTTATTTAATTTGAAGTTAGGCCTAATTAATAACTTATCCGTAGGGGAAAACAAAATTTTGTAGGGGAAAACGTTAATTAATAACTAATTCGTCGGGGAAAATGAAATTTTGTAGGGAAAAAATTATACTAAGTATGTAGGGATAATGTAGGGGAAATGCGCATGCGTGGTGGGGGAAAACAGCAAATCAAGAGTGGCAGCCCTGCTACGAAGTGTGTCAGAGCCCGTATAACTTTGTGATCCAATGGCCAGCAGTTAAAGTTGATCCATTCTTCAAAAGAGTTAATGTATGTTTCAAATTAAATTATATGGACCTATCCTATCTGTGGCAGTCTGTACCTTCAAGGGAATTGTTTTTTTCAGGACCTTAAGACACATCTAGGTCTTTCTAGGTATTTTTTTTAACATGTTAGAATAATGATTGTACTGAGGATTTTTTTTTTTTTACTGGACCTAGTATTAAACAATATATATATATATATTGGGTGATTTAGTAAAGTGTATATTGCCGACTGTGAATCCCTGAGAGTTGGGCCATGTAAACATACCCAATCTTCATTGCATAGGCATGTTAGTATTGGCATACATTTTGCCAGATTACTCAATTAAAGTTCCTATGTATTTTTATGCAAGCATTGGCATAGTTCAACCCAAGTACTGACCATCAATCCCATAAACACAAGTTGGTGTAAAGATATTAAAGAGACAATATTGTCACAATCAGAGCAGACTTTCTACAGGGCATGGAATCGGTGTCTTAGTTTAAGATGAACACAGTAACTGAAAAATACTGGCTCATTTATGCAGCAGCAACGCGAATACATATGACCTTACCACGTGAGTATTATTTTCAGTCACTGAGTTAATCTAAAACTTGAACTCTGATTCCATGCCCTGTTGATCGTGACAATATTGCCACCTTTAAACAATAACTTTAAAATGACTATTTATGAACATGTATTTTCAACAGTTAAAGAGAAATAAATACATATAACAATCAGAAGATCATTTCATTATTGTTTGTTTCTTTTCATTTTACAGTTATCCTTCAAATTACAATGTGTTGTCTCCAAGGCCATTCTAACAAGGTAAGCATGTGTTCCTTATAGAAAGATGTACTTATTTATGGCAATTTTCTATGGAAATTTAACAGTTTATAGGGTTATGATTCAGCTAAATGTTACATAAAAAACAAGAAATTAGTTTTATTTGATTGCTTGCCAGAGATAAGGCTTCTTAATACATGGAAGACATGCTTATCTCATTAGACCCAGAATCCGGGTCAACATTAATCTGAGCCGGGAGTCCAGGATGGATATAACCAACCCTTTCCATTTGAGAATGACCCGGAAAGTTGGATCAGATTATTTGACTTGTTTTCCGGGTCAAATAATCTGACCCAACTTTTTGGGTCATTCTGACCCGGAAAGTGTCGGGCATCTCCAACCCGGAGTATGGGTCAAATTTGACCCGGGAGTTTTTAGATTGTGTTGGCTCAATGTTGGCTTGATGCTGCTTCAAAGTCAATGATACAGAGGCCCAACATTGGTCCAATGTTGGACTATGTTGGCTCAATGTTGGCTCGATGTTGGATCAAAGTTAATGATACAATGGCCCAACATTGGTCCAATGTTGGACTATGTTGGCTCAATGTTGGCTCGATGCTGGTTCAAAGTCAATGATACAAAGACCCAATGTTGGTCCAATGTTGGAATATGTTGGCTCAATGTTGGCTCGATGTTGGATCAAAGTTAATGATACAATGGCCCAAAATTCGTCCAATGTTGGACTATGTTGGCTCAATGTTGGTTAAAAGTTAATGATACAAAGGCCCAACGTTAATTCAATGTTGGAATGAGTTGACTCAACGTTGGCTCAATATTGGCTTAAAGGTAACGATACAAAGGCCCAACATTGGTCCAACGTTGGGCCAATGTTTACGTTGGGCCAACGTTGGGCCAACTTTTACATTGGCCCAACGTAATGCCGATGAGCAAAATTACGTTGGGCCAACGTTTGACAACCAACGTTGGCCCAATGAAACCGTTCCGTTGGCCTTACGTTAGGCCAATGTTGTGATGTTATCTGAGTATGTAAGGCCTGTTGTTATAAATCCAAGTATTTATTTGCATATCTCATTAATTTGTAAATGGTACAACAATATACGCTTTTGCACGCAACAGTTTTACAGAGGGTGCTCTTTTTGTAAAGAAGTGATGTCATTATCTACCTTCTGATGTTTGGATGTTCCATATGGTATCGGGTGAGTTCGTCTAGTCTTGGTGAAAACAATTATGCCATCGTTGTTAGGCGACATCTTAGCGGTATATGACGACTCATGGTGTCCCTCGTGACCTGTTTCGTTGCAGTCATAGCTCCACCCACTCGTTTTAATCTGTAACATTTTTGGCGGGAACGGCAATAAAAAAGTTTTATATACGATTTGAATGATCTTTCCCATAGTTGCATTTGATCCACCTCGATTATATGCCTACCTTTCCCCCAGGGGGATGTTGCAGATTAGCAGCCAACAGGCTCGCCATACCCTTCTTGGTTGCTACCACGTGTTCGTTTTCATCACGTGGGTAGTACACCTGACCGATGGCTCCATTTTCACTGACGTCAAATGAAAACCTATATCGACAAGAGGTTGAATGAAAGTGGGTACGTCAGACGACATGTGATGGCATTTAATCGGATCAAATGTTTGCCACAATGACGGCTGACAAACAAAAACAGATTGGATAGAATCATATGGAAATGAATCTAAGGTTCTTAACCACAAATATTTATATTGACAACATTGGGAGAACGCCATAATTAGGGTTAGATATAGCACAATTGTAGAGCTCCAGCACGTCAACCCAGAGGTCGCAGATTCGCTCTACTCAATTTTTGTTTGTTTATTCCAAACAAACTATATGGTTTTGACATGGTTTATCTTGGTTTGGCGTGGTTTAATTCGGTTCACTTCAGGTCTCCTTTTTGGTTAGGTAAGATAAGGTTTTGGTTGACAAGCGTAGGTCTGATTTTCTACTTTTGGTAGTCCTGGTGGCATACGTGGTACCAATGATAATCAATCTAAAATGGTAAACTTACCATTCATCAAAATTGTTCTCCTCGCTCAAAAGAACTGATAGGAAAGGAAAGAAAAGTAGCCTCTTTAAAGTGAGGTTCTAAATAAATATTTCCCCCATTTTGAAAGAGCTTGTCCATAAGAAAACTAAACAACATGCCTTTTATTATCTAATCCCACAGTAAAATATTGTAAAACATCACATTTTTTCCCCAAATCTTTTTACCTCAAATTCTGAAAAGCCGAACTGCAAGAAAGAATAGTCCTTCCGTGATGTCACCCTTGCACAGTCATGCCATTAGTAAACAGAATCACCCAAGTATTATCCAAAAATTGTATAAATAACACCAAAAATAATTATCGGCGTTGTTGCACGTGTAAATGTAATAAGAGGGTATTTTTTCCTCCAGTGGACCTTCTAGGCTATTCTGAAAGAAGTTCGAACAAAATAACTTTTTACAATATTTTAACTTGGGATGTGATAATAATGTTGTTTAGTTTCCTTATGACGGGGCACATTTATAAAGGCACTATACAGTATCTCTAAAAAATAAAACAACCAATAAATGATCACATTTTTACATAAACTCAATGGGTGTAAGTCAAGTCGATAATGGTATCCAAACATCCCTTGAAACATTTCTGTCTCCGGTAATTACGGCCATAATAAAAAAAAAGTAAACTGAAAATTTACCATACAGCGAAATATCTGACCCCTTTGGACATTAAAAAGTGGGGGAGGGGGTAGGGATTTTCTAAATAATTTCCGTGCGAAATTTTCAGGGGCTACATAATCTGTCTGGTTACGCGTCTGTCAGAAACTCACTGAGTCAATTCTGGTTTACTATTTGCCAGGACTTTAAAGCAACCCGCTTTTCAAACATGGCCGAGGACAAAGTGCTTACGAGAATGGTTGAAAATGTCAAATAATTGTCAATTTACATTCCAGGTTTGTGAGCACAAAAGTGAATTCATTGCAATGAATAGGAACTGTGTATGAATTAAAGGTTTATAACAACCAACAAAGAGTCCTGAAGGAGTGTTCGCTACGCTTGGTCAACAGTTCCAAATATTTTCGTGAACAATATTTATGTTTTTATTACTGATGCCTTAGAAACACATAAACATCCTGGTTTATTGTCCTATGGTGTAAAGATATCTTCAAAATATACCCTATGCTAGCCTTGCCAAGCAAGATTGTTGCGACAGTCATTGTATGTACCAAATTGCGTGTATGCTGATTTTGGCCGACAGTCAAGTTAATTAAATGAAAAGAACCATTTAACCAATCACAGCTTTAGTTTTTTTTTTTTTTTTTTTTTTTTTTTAGGTGTTCGAGCCACAGCGCGAACACCTCTTGATATTGTTCGTTTTTGTAATGTTTTGTTTTACTTTTTCTTCTCCTTTTCGGTGAATATCCAGAGCAAAAATCACAGTTGCAGAGTTCACAGAACCTTAAAACTTTACACATAGTTAGACCTTAACATGTAGTTGTATCTTAAGTTGTGACGTCATAGTGACGCCATCAGATATCGAATTACACTCAATCAAAGTTTAATATTTCAAAAAATTATATCTCATGAACCACATAAGATATTTTCACAATATTTACACCATGTTATAGATCTTGAATTATATGATTTTTCGTACACAGACGTGACCCCAATCTGACCTTACTTCCTGTCCAAACCGGAAGTCAAAGTTTAATATTTAAAAAAATAATATCTCAACAACTACAAGAGGTAAATTGACATTTTTTGCACCATTGTATAGATTGTTAATTGTCTAAAAAAATTACACAAAGGTGACCCCAATTTGACCTTACTTCCTGTCCAAACCGGAAGTCAAAGTTTATTATTTAAAAAAATTATATCTCAACAACTACAAGAGGTAAATTCACAGTTTTTGCACCATTGTTTAGATTGTTAATTGTCAATAAATATTTACACAAAGGTGACCCCAATTTGACCTTTACTTCCTGTCCAAACCGGAAGTCAAAGTTTAATTTTAAAAAAGTCATATCTCAACAACTACAAGAGGTAAATTCACAGTTTTTGCACCATTGTGCAGATTGTTAATTGTCAAAAATATTTACAAAAACATGACCCCAATTTGACCTTTACTTCCTGTCCAAACCGGAAGTCAAAGTTTAATATTAAAAAAGTCATATCTCAACAACTACAAGAGGTAAATTCACAGTTTTTGCACCATTGTTTAGATTGTTAATTGTCAATAAATATTTACACAAAGGTGACCCCAATTTGACCTTTACTTCCTGTCCAAACCGGAAGTCAAAGTTTAATATTAAAAAAGTCATATCTCAACAACCACAAGAGGTAAATTCACAGTTTTTGCACCATTGTACAGATTGTTAATTGTCAAAAATATTTACAAAAACATGACCCCAATTTGACCTTTACTTCCTGTCCAAACCGGAAGTCAAAATTTAATATTAAAAAAGTCATATCTCAACAACCACAAGAGGTAAATTCACAGTTTTTGCACCTTTGTACAGATTGTTAATTGTCAAAAATATTTTCAAAAACATGACCCCAATTTGACCTTTACTTCCTGTCCAAACCGGAAGTCAAAGTTTAATATTAAAAAAATCATATCTCAACAACCACAAGGGGTAAATTCACAATCTTTCCACCATTGTTTAGATTGTTAATTGTCAAAATCGTACATTATTAGCGAGGACGACGGTTTCGTCAAAATCACAATTCGTATCTGGAACTACACGAAAACGGGTTGTAAAAACTCGCCAAAGAAATAAATGCCTTCTCTCAAAGAATTTCGGTACCAAAATTGACCCTTATGTAGCAGAACAGTTGTTTTTCACATTTGAACTGTTTCATTGAAATGGACTTCAAACAAATCATCGTTGGTAACCACATCATATTTTACAGGGTACTCTTTAATATGAAAAAAATATATAATGCAAAGTTTCCTTAAAAAAACATTCTGACGTCATCATCACTGCCCTGACAAAACTCGAACACCTATGTGTTTGTAATATCACAAACACTTCCATCTAGTTTTTTTTTACTATGCAGCGGATGCAATATTTCTTGCAAATGGCTAGTCCATTGATAAATCACGTCACGCACGTAGGTCAAGTAACTTGCAACTTTGCAGTTAGCTGGTGATTTTTTACAAAGATGTTACAATCAAACTGGCATGTCATAGATAGTTGTTTTCGTTGATTGTGGAGTGTCAGTGTCAGACCTCCGTACGCGTTGTGCGTGTAAGTTATGACACACGTACACCCGCTAATGTGAAGTGAGACTAGATATTATTATGTAACGGCCGATGGTGCCAGCGGCGTAGCCAGGACTTTTTCAGTGGGGGCACAGGGGGCATTGCTTTTCAGTGGGGGGGGGGAGGGGTATGGGTTTTTTCCCTTTTCTTTTTCTTTTCTGTTTTTTGGGGCACTATGAGGATTTTTCGGGGGGGGCACCGCCCCCCCCCCCCCCCCCCCCGTGGCTACACCGCTGGATGGTGCGCTCTTTCCGGCAGGATATTAGGCACACACTGCGAGATCAACATCGGAGTCGGGCACGCGGGTTGTGAATTGTGACCTCGTACACGTTCGAAGTCAAACAACCCTACGGGCTACAAATATTGAGTGTGTGAATGTTCACCGTTCATGAAGGCCTACATGTATATGTGACCCGCTCTGTGAAAATGAGTCACATGTCGCACCGTGCGTTTACATTTGAATGCTTGTTTTCCTAACAATAAGTTGTGTTAATTATGCACATTATTGATTATTATAAATGCCACATCTCCATAATGCAATATGCCACACACCTGTAACATATACCAAATTAAAGTCGATGATGTACTCTTTCCAGCTACATAGAAATGTATATTTGTCAAATTTGCGTCTTGTGACTCATTTTCACAGAGCGGGTCACATATGTGCTTTACAATTTGCATGTACATTCTACTTTTTTCGTCCGCCGGTGTTGGAGAACAAGTACAATTTGCCTATCGGGTTGCAGAAAAGCATCATTCGAGAAAACATCAATACAAAATAATTCAAATCCGAAATGGGTCACAGACGTGATTCATTTCCACATTATAATGAATACAAATAATCTGAATGCATGTTGACTATTTTCTCTAATTTCCCAAGGTCGTTAATACGGCAACGCTTTGTGAGTAGAATCGCTGTGGTATAAACATGCACGATTACACGTGAAAGGGTGAATTTGCCTATCGGGTTGCAGAAAAGCAGAAAAATACTTTACCTGAGAAGTCTGAGAAGTTATTCTGTCTGAAATGTTTTCAGTATTCGAGAAAATTTCAATACAAAATAATTCAAATCCGAAATGGGTCACAGACGTGATTCGTTTCCACATTATAATGAATACAAACTAAATATAAGTTTTTGTCACAACAAAAACTAGGTGTTCGGTTGAAGTTAAAATGATGACGTCATCAATTCAAAGTGTTGGAGAAAGTCAAACGTTAACGTCTGTTGAAGTTCTCACGAGAAGTTTATTTGAATACAATACAATACTGAATTTAAAAATTATTTTAATATTAAAATTTGACTTTCGGTTTGGACAGGAAGTAAAGGTCAAATTGGGGTCATGTTTTGTAAATACTTTTGACAATTAACAATCTGTACAATGGTACAAAAACTGTGAATTTACCTCTTGTGGTTGTTGAGATATGATTTTTTTAAATATAGGTTTTCCCGGCCAATTTCAACAAAAAATCATTCAATTTCATCAACACGCTTTCAAATTCACGCGATTTTGATAATTCAATCCAACTAGGGTTTCTCTTTCGATATTATTGCATTCAATTTCGTTTTCGTTCACACATGATTTCTTTCTTTTCATTCTATTTCGTTTATAGGCATTCAAAACTACAAGATCACCATTCTTATGTTGAATATCTACCACATTTTCGCAATAGGTGCAATCAAATTCAGAGTCATCGAAGCGCACCAGCCTGTTGCTGCTGGCTTTGACGAAATTGAATGAACTTAGAGACCATTTGAAATTGAATGATCTTATTTGTCGAGTGAATGCTCAAGTGTTGAAATTGAATGATCTTATTTGTCGAGTGAATGCTCAGGTGTTGAAATTGAATGACTCTTTTTAACTGTTGAATGCTGATGTAGCTGAGCATTTATTTTCAAACGAAACTGAATGAGCCGGGTATCAAATTGAATGATTTTTTTCCGAAATTGGCCGGGAAAACCTATATTAAACTTTGACTTCCGGTTTGGACAGGAAGTAAGGTCAAATTGGGGTCACCTTTGTGTAAATATTTTTCCACAATTAACAATCTATACAATGGTACAACAAATTTCAATTTACCTCTTGTGGTTGTTGAGATATGATTTTTTAATATTAAACTTTGACTTCTGGTTTGGACAGGAAGTAAGGTCAAATTGGGGTAACCTTTGTGTAAATATTTTTGCACAATTAACAATCTATACAATGTACAAAAAATGTCAATTTATCTCTTGTGGTTGTTGAGATATGATTTTTTTAAATATTAAATTTTGACTTCCGGTTTGGACAGGAAGTAAGGTCAAATTGGGGTCATCTTTTTGTAAATATTTTTTGACAATTAACGGTCTGTACAATGGTACAAAAATCGTGAATTTACCTCTTGTGGTTGTTGAGATATGATTTTTTTAAATATTAAACTTTGATTTATCGTAATTCGATATCTGATGACCTAATAATGACGTCACAAATTATGTTTCATCTACGTGTTATGTTCTAAGTATATGCCTAGTTTCAAGTTCATGTGAAGTTTGCAAGTATGTGTTTTTTGTAGACAATCTATGGGGAGAAGAAGAAGAAGAAGAAGAAGAAGAAGAAGAAGACCTAATAATCTGAATGCATGTTTACTATTTTTCTCTAATTTCCCAAGGTCGTTAATACGGCAACGTTTTGTGAGTAGAATGGCTGTGGTATAAACATGCACGATTACACGTGAAAGGATGAATTCACAAAGTACCTTTTATCAAACCTGTATAAAATCATTGAAAGAACACATACTTTAAGAACGACAAGAAAACCTGCGTTTTCGGTTGCCCTGGCTACACAAAGGCCTAAACATCTGGGAGACTTCACGTGTTTATATGGCATTGCCTTTGATACTTTAATGCGGGTAAGTACATTGGAACACTGGTGGACACGTTTTAATTACAGTTTTGCCTAACGGCCTTTGTACAGTGGTTCCCATGCAGTCCTCGGACATTAATTGAACATAATACAATCATTATAAAGTAGAGCCAACTTTTGATTTGAAAAACACATAAATTATTGGCAGGCAAACCTTTTTGGCAGAAAAGCATTTATGCTAAACTGATACCCTGGATGCAATTACAGTGCCAGTCGTTGTGATTCGTTTAACAAACATTTACCTTGATTGTCATTGCTGGCAATGCTTGCCGAGTGAACCCGGAGATAGATTTGCTGGAAGCCAACGTCACCAGAACTTTCCACCAGTACAAATCCAATCTAAGTCAAGGAATCATTTAAATATATAATTATGGTTTGCTAAATGAAATTTAGTTGTGGTAGATTGCGTGTTCAAATACCTTTTCTCAGTATTTTGTTTCTCCAAAGTATATTTTCAACTGGAAAAAATGGCGATCTTTTTGTGAAAAAACAAACATTCCGTCTGTTTTAATTCATTGGTCGTTCTGCTAAATTCAGGGACTGTCCTATTACCAGCTTCACCTTTGTGACCTGTACATCTTTAATGCTTCAATTTGAAGACCTAACATGTTTTGATTTCTACTAATGACAAGTCTATATCCACATTGTGAAGATAAACAGGCCTATACATTTTTGGGATTTTCAAATTCGGCAAACCTTTAACGATACAAAATAAGCACATATTCAAGAAATAGTGTGGACCATTCTCAAGGGTAAGGTACATGATTGGCAGTTAAAAATTGGGCCAAAGCAAAGTGGTATAATTCAAATTTAAAACTTACTTATAGTATAGAGCTGATGATGGTATTAACCTTCCTTAAAAATGTTTTTTGTCTGAGGTTCTGTCATTTTTAAGACAATTGAAATAATTTCAAATTCGAATTTAGGAGGTAGTACTCTTTCCTAAATTCAACATTATAATACCAAATATCCAAGAAGTACCAAATATCCGAATATTACCAAGTATCCGAACAGTACTATCCGAACAGTACCAAATATCCGAACAGTACCAAATATCCGAATTATATTCTCGTGGATCTGGACGACACAATGGAATAAGCTGAAACTTTTGTTAACTCTTCCAAGTAAATTGTGTTGGGGGCCCGGACAGGGTGGTCATTGAAACGGGGGAAAAACTGTTTATGGTTATTTTGTTTAAAAGAGAATACTCGTACTCTTAGAAGCAACATTTACAATATTACCAGTATTGTACCTTCCCTTTAAGATACACATACAAATAGTTGTGATAAAAATTTCAAAACATGTCGTCAAGCAAGCGCTGGAATCATAAAGTTCAGCTCATTGGTGTGAAATTTGTTGTCAATGGGTGAGGATAATTCCAAATTTCCCGTTTTAATGATCAACCTGTCTGGGCCCCAACACAATTTACTTGGAAGAGTTTACACAATAAATCAATAAAATGAAACATTGGAATTGGTGATAATTACGTTAAAACTTCTTAATACAAAGTATCTAGTCTAAACAAAGAATTCTACCCTGAAAACTTTGGCAGAGCAAGATTATTGTTATTTGCAGACCTATGAAAGAACAACCACAATGCAATAAATGTGGTCAAATTTGATTTACGGAAATTAAAGGTCAAACGACCTATGTAAAAGGAACATTCAACCTGATGTAGTATATAACATTTCCTCAAAATAGGCTAGGTATCGCGTATCGTAACTCGGTAACACTTGAAATATTTCACTGGGAAAACTGCTCTAACTGGGAAGTCTGTGTAGAGTGTGAGTGTGCGTGTGCGTGTGTGTGGGGGGGGGGGGGGAGGGTGGAAGGGTTAGGGGAAAGTGCGCCGCCAACATGAACCACTTGTCTCAATTTGAAATGCTAGCGCGGCCCACATTTTTGGTGATCACGCGCATAAACAACAACGGAATGGGCCCAGAGCACAAAGTGACAATAATTCAAAAATTAATATTTTTAAATATTCTCTCGCGCGCTACAAACGTCTACGTGCACATACGCGTAATCTAACGGCTTGGCTGGCGACAATAATTTTGTTTGAATCATTTAAAGTATCGGAAATGGTCAACGGTCAGATTTCCGTAATACTCTTTTGTTTGTTGACACTGTTTTGATGCAATTCAGGGGTGTCATTTCATTACGAGTTTCTGTCAAAAATTACATAAAATTTGTTCGGTCTACAAAATAATTTGAAAAATACAAGAGCTGGCTTTTTATTGTGATTATTAATGGCTAACAAAATTATGATAAAAGGTCGGAAAATATGTAATCGTTTCACAACTTTTTTCCCTTGCCACCTGTCACATGGCCTACAATGCCCGTCAACCCTTGGATCACATGATACCCTTCCGCCACCCTGGGGAAGGCACTGTGTTCCTGAAAGGAACGTTCCACATGGAACTGGAACGTTGAGAATTTTTTAGACAAGACGCTCCCGTACCAGACGTTCCCTTACTATAGCCAATTAATTTCAGTTCCGTGTAGAAAGAAAACATTGCGTGTTAACAATGCTGTCACATTTGCATCCTTTTTGCAGTGATCCGTTGACTCCGCCATTTTTAGTCACCCTGAACTCGCCTTTAGTTCGGACACGTGTCGTTCTAAATCTCATCCAAAGAGTCCAACTTGCTATCTTATTGTGGGGATTGGTAAACGAGTATATTGCTCATTCCCCTGTATCTGCGCAGAAGTTGACCTGACCTCTGTGAGGAACGGTTTGCGTTTGATATCTCATACCCTTGATTAAAAATAGTTCTTTGTTTTTGTTGGGAATGGAGTAACTTGTCCGTTTACGGGAAAAAATATAATGATTAGCTGATGTAAATTAATTTAAGTAACTTTTCAATTGACAGATAGATCTAATATTGTCTGGATAATAAGTTTGATTGAGTTTCATTTGCGCAGGAATATGCAGGCAGACAACTTTGGTGATACGATATGGTCGTTCGATCTCTCGCCGTTATGGTTTTATGAGAGGCACATCTATGAGTATTTTACTCGGCATTATTTCTCATTTTTGTCACGAGTCTGGCATTGCCATGATGGGCTAATATCGCCATCTAGTAATTTATTCTCGTGAAAACCCCCAGCAATGGGGTTTTGTTTTGTTTTTTGTTATATCTGAGGGTGTTTCTTCAACCATACAGAGCATTGTGATTCTTCATTTTCGGATCATTAAATTGTGCAGAACTTTATATATCAGTTGATTGTCTTCTCGAGTATTTGTAAGGCGTTCGTCCACATTAACTTGAGGACTGTACCTCCACGATTAGGCTGTCGAGGCCTATGATTTCACTACATTATAAAATTAATAACTGCTTTGAAACTTAGGCCATAATGAATATGCTCATTGTTTCTCATGAATAATTATTTAGTTGTTAAGTGGGATTAAAGACACTATATACTATTGGTATATGGTACTATGTTGTTGTTGTTGTTATTTATTCGACAAATATATATATACAATTAATATTAAAAAAAAATTAAAATAAAATAAAACAAATAATGAAAAACCAGCCAGTATTAATTGGTAATATGGCTAAGTATGTTCGAATGTGTGTTGGGAGCTCATCCCAGATTCTTGGAAATGCATGTATAGGAGTGTGATGTAGACGCCGAGTCCGAGCTTTGAGATGAATTGAACTTAAGAACATCGACATATCGAACACAGTACTGCAGAAAGTATCAATGGTAACTTTCTTAAATAACGACTTTATGACAAAATAAATTAATAAGTACTTCCTCCGAGATGTAAGATAAGATCCCTTAAGCTCACGAGCTGTCAAAAATAAGTGAAATAATTGAAATTTCCAAAATGTCATCCGAAAACAGAAAATCCACGTTGGAATGAAAATCAAAGATAACGAGCAATGACAACAATGCATTTACACATTTTCAGCGTAGTAAATAGTTTTGAAAAGAACTGGTTGATTACGGTATATAACTCGACGTTTCAATGGAAACAATGAAACAAGCTGAAAATTTCACAAGTTGGTTTTTATCTCAATTATTATAAAGTATGGATGCATGTAGGTCTACATACATTTGACCAAAGGTGTATAATGGCTTTTAATTAATGTAGGATTGCGCATATGGTACCTTGGATTCGGCTTGAAGCGTTTGAACCTTCTTCAAATTCGTTGACGAATGGAAACTGTAAACGTATTCCGTGTCCGGTTTGAACCGGATGAAACTTGCTGCTACCGGGACTGGGCTGAACGTTACAACGCTGATGAAGATGAACAGAATGACCTTCATCAAGGTGACATCAGATAGCAGGTTAGGCTTATATGGCGACGAAGCCATGTTGGTAGCAGCTTGGCCCAATTCGGCCTGCTGCGGATGACCGGTGGCTAACAATTCCCTTTTGTGTTCTGAGTGAGAGAGAGAGAGAGAGAGAGAGAGAGAAAACACATTGTTATTAGCTAAAGTGGCATACATTTATTGTTAACGTGCGGGCGAAGGGATGATGAAAAAAATCCAACTACTTCCCTAGCCTTTAATCAAGGCGCGCGCGGTAACCCAGCAATCTGGAACTAGCATGTGTGGTCTTTTTTTCGTGAGTCTTGACTAAAGGCCACAACTTCCCCTGAACATCACCCTGTCCTACTCCACCACCACCACCATTGTTAGACTTTAACATATTCGGATTAAAAATGAAATATATATATTTAAAAAAAACATTGGTGATTGTCATCGCCTGATGTGAATTCATTTTGTCTCCAACATTATTGGTCAAATATAAACAAATAACAAAAATAGATAAATTGCACACAATATTTTCCATCCCATGTTTAATCAAGGATCGAATTGGAAAGTTAGCAAGAACACCAAAGTAGGTCCCATGTGGGATATTGCTGGTTTGGGTGGGGTTAGTTGGGCTTGGGGTTGAAGTAGGCTACCCAAGTGGGCCCAAGTACCGTAAGTGAGTGGGTATCGGGACAGTGGGTTTCTTGTGTGGGTCCAATGTGGGAATTTAGCGGCCTATTGGTGTCAAATACATAGATTAAGAAGGGTCTTGCCAAGGCGCCGTTCTATGGCTATGGGGGGGGGGGGGGGTTATAGCCCCCAAAATAGTTTGTCTCCCCCAAAAGACATTTTATAGAAAAAGTACCAGGTTTGCATTTCCTGCTTCCTGCAAACAATACTTTATTAAAAATAATTTCCCAAATGAATTTCAGGACACAAATTCTACATTAGAATTGTTATATTCCCACTATTGTGGGTCAACAAAATAATAAGGGCGGACACAAACTTTGTTGTGACAAGATCAAATGTGGTTGGTTTATTAAATTCTCTGTATTCAACAACAATAAAAGGCACTCATGACATGTATACAAAGAGTGGTAGCGTTGTTCAGGTACATGTCAATAGTTAGACTTAATACTTGTCTTGTACTTTACATATACGAGTTCCGAATGGTGAGTACCAACTATAAAGGGATCGGATACAATCAGGACCATGATTCGTTCATGCGGCTTGTCAACTCAGTATACGGTATGGGCACTGCTACACCGAGAGACAGAAGTCTCGACGACAGGGACCAGCAGGGCTTGACTACACGGGATGTCTGGACAGGGCCAGAGTGTGTATCAGACCGCACTAGCTAGGCGAACCAATGGTCAATCGACGCACTGCACCATTGGTTCAAAGAATGAGGCACTGGACTGTCATAGTCAGGTATATCGTACTGTCCTGGATCGGATCGAATCGCACAGATATCATACGGAACCGCACTTCCCCGAGATAAGGAAATCCCTGGGTTTATATAGAAATCTGGGGCCTAGGAATGAATAAAACATTAGTGTCTTAACCAATGGGAAGCTCGCATTCTACGTCTAAGGGTATAAACGTGTGCAAAATCAGGTTATACAACAAGTCCTTGTTCCAAATAAGGAAAGATATTTGACGAAAGTAAAGTGAGTGACAACTTAGAAAGGAGGGCATTTTCTAGGGGGTAATGCTTAATGGGGACGCTAAGCTTTTGCTTGAGGGGAGCAGCGGTTGCGCATGGGAGCACGGCACACAGGCCAAGGCCTATGACGGAGCGGGTCAGTCACGGTGACTGTTTGGCCGTGCTACACCCACGAACCGTGTTCGGTGTGTAGGGTGGACTCCGAGGAACGTAAGCGAAAAATAGACTAAGTCCAAAGGACGGCTCCAAGCCACATGGCGGGAGGGTGTGGCACGCACGCAAATCTCTCGCTGGTGTTGCATTATGCATTGCGTTGGCGCTGGATATGCATGAGCATATGTATGAGCATATGAGTAGCGGCCTTGTATGGATTGCATGTTCAAAGCAGACAATCGAGGGTCCGGGGAAACAATCCCTGGGAATTAGAGTGCTAGAAATTGCATTGTAAGCAAAATATTTAATAGGGAGTGAAATAGAGGACGCTAATATTTATCAAAATCAAAGAGTAAGATTTGTAACAGAATGAATACGAACAATCTGAATGCCTTTTCAGTTCTTTATCGATACTGACACATTGTTGTAAGATGAAGGGTATATAGGCCTATACCACGAATAATTTGAGAGGCGGATAATTAACTAAGGCAATCATTCCCCTAAATTACAAAATGTTGTTAAAAAATTCTGCGATATATTCGGATCAATTCTTTGTACCCTGTAAAATAAATGAGGACACTTAATAATTTTTCATGATTTTATGTTTTAAAATATGACCCAGATAGCGTCAGAGAGCACCATAAAGAACCATAAAGCTCCCTTTGGCGGGCACCGCCCCACGCCGTTTCGGATTCGTGCAACTCAATCGCCTTGATTTTGCGTTTTCACGAAGTGACACATGTTTGCTCTTTCGGCAATTAATTTCTTTTTAGTAAAAAACGTCAGATAGTCAAAACAACGTTATTTCAATATTTCAAATATTCATTTGCATCCACAAGGTGAAATATATATATATATATACATATATATATATATACATATATATATATACATATATATATATATACATATATATACATATATATTTGAGATGGAGAAACGCGTATTTCAAAAAGAGACCAACTTTAAACTCCATTTTCTTCAAATGATAAATTTATCTAGCGTGTAGTTGAGTGTCACTTCGTGGTACCGGCAACTAGTTGTGTCCTGCCTTCTATTGTCCAAAGGAGTGTGAGGATATGTTCTTCCCGTTTGGGCTCTATTACAGGAAACTACAAACAAATTTAATACACAGCATTATTATGTTTCATTCCAAGGTTTCTAATCCAGTCTCTGCTCACACCCTCGATCGAATATCTTTAGGTAAACAGTAATAATAGAAGTACAGCAACAATATCGGCATTTACTTTGAGAAAGCTCAATATTCCGACAGCCCATTAGTCCGACGGCTGATTATTTTGCCCGATAAAACTTAAATATTTTGCTTTGGGGAGTGGGTGTTATGTGGGTTGCGTGTGGGCTTGTTCAGAACCCGTGTGGGTAAGAGATGGGCAACAGTAGTGAAACCCGTCTGACCAGGTAATTCCGCTTATTTTTGAGGGGCTCGCCACCAATCAGAAGGCCGGATTTGGGCCACGTGATGCCTAATTAGCATAAATTAACATAATTTGTGGAGCCGGTGGACCAAACCATTTTTTACTGGAGGGGTGATTAAAATGTGTGAGGGACGTAAGATTTCGTAAGATTTTTTATAATTATGATTGATATTATATTTATTATTAAATTTATTATTATATTACGGTAAGATTAAAAAGGTCCTTTATGAAATAAAAACCTAATATATGTAAGGTTAAAAAGGCCTTTCATAAAAATAATAACAAAATACCAGCATAAAGTCCTATGAATAACTATGATAATAAATGTTTACAAACGCGAATGGATCATTCCTGTAAATGCAATGAGTCATCACAATTGAGGGTTTTTCCCCCAGTCTAGTTCCCCAAAATCACCAGTTGCAAATCCCGGCTACGCAGCAAAGCAGAGTGGAACAGACTATTTATATATGTATAAAGTTATGTGCGAGCAGTGAGTGTGAATGCAACTATTTCCCCTGGTTCGTTCAATAATGTACGAGTCCATAGACCGACCAGTGTCGCATGGTTCGTTGTCGTCTGCAGTTGTCTAGCTGCTGCAGGAACGTGTTCGAACAGGCCCGCGTTTATGACCGAATGATCAATCATTAGTCAACAATGGTCGCGTGGCCTTTGTACGTTCACGTAAACAACACGTAGTGACTGACCGTGGTCAAGATTGTATTAGCACAACGTATGCAACGAAGGTATGAAGTATGGAGGAAGGATGGTCTAACATAATTAGGTGTTTACAAAAATACACGTCTAAACAAGTACGTTTACCGCTGTAATTGGATCCCGACAGGATGACAACCGAAAGTATAACATTCACTCTTGCGAATAGTGCGGCAAATTTGTCATTCATTAAAATAAAATCTATATAGCTACACAAGTTACACCCATTAACTCATATAACTCAACCTGTATAAAATGTTGTGTATTGTTAGGTTTGAAATGAACAACTACACTGTTCTTATTCTCTTCTTTATGGTTGTTTATTTTATTTTAGTTAGTTAAGTTTTCATATTTACGTGTATTTTGTTATTTGTTATTATTATTTTTTTAAGGTATGGCCCATATAATGCATTTGGTACTTTATTCTACATACATATAAAATAATACATAAATAATAATAGTAATAATAATAACAATAAAATAAATAAATAGTTTGGAAAAAATCATAAGAAAAATAAACTAGTAATAAAAGAAAATAATAAGTATATCATCGCCCAGTTTGTGTTGAGTCGGGGTTTCCAAAGATGACGTCACGTACTGCAACACAAGTTAACAGGCGTGTCGGAACTTGTTCTCAGTAATTATTTCAATGGAGGAAAATCGTTCAGAAAGAAAGACATTAAAAATAATTTTTATGTTAACAGTGTTTGAAGTAACCTGTGATTAAATGAAATCTGAATTAAAATATTATAATAATAATAACAATAAAATAAATAAATAATTTGGAAAAAAATCATGAGAAAAAATAAACTACTAGATATAAGTTTTTGTCACAACAAAAACTAGGTGTTCGGTCGAAGTTAAAATGATGACGTCATCAATTCGAAGTGTTGGAGAAAGTCAAATGTTAACGTCTGTAAGTTCTCGCGAGAAGTTTATTTGAATACAATACAATACTGAATTTAGAAATTATTTTAATATTAAACTTTGACTTCTTGTTTGGACAGGAAGTAAAGGTCAAATTGGGGTCATGTTTTTGTAAATACTTTGACAATTAACAATCTGTACAATGGTGCAAAAACTCAACAACCACAAGAGGTAAATTCACAGCTTTTGCACCATTGCACAGATTGTTAATTGTCAAAAATATTTACAAAAACATGACCCCAATTTGACCTTTACTTCCTGTCCAAACCGGAAGTCAAAGTTTAATATTTAAAAAAATCATATTTCAACAACCGCAAGAGGTAAATTCACAGTTTTTGCACCATTGCACAGATTGTTAATTGTCAAAAACATTTACAAAAACATGGCCCCAATTTGACCTTTACTTCCTGTCCAAACCGGAAGTCGAATTTTAATATTAAAAATATATCTCAACAACCACAAGGGGTAAATTCACAATCTTTCCACCATTGTATAGATTGTTAATAATTGTCAAAAAATATTAACACAAAGGTGACCCCAATTTGACCTTATTCCTGTCCCAACCGGAAGTCAAAGTTTAATATTGAAAAAATATTTTCAAAATCGTACATTATTAGCGAGGACGACGGTTTCGTCAAAATCACAATTCGTATCTGGAACTACACGAAAACGGGTTGTAAACTCGCCAAAGAAATAAATGCCTTCTCTCAAAGAATTTCAGTACCAAAATTTACCCTTATGTAGCAGAACAGTTGTTTTTCACATTTGAACTGTTTTTTCAAGAATAAATAATGTGATTAAGTTCAAATCATTGAAATGGACTTCAAACAAATCATCAAACCACATCATATTTTACAGGGTACTATGTGCGCGCTACAAATCTTTTTTAATTGTTTGTTGTTGTTGCTGTTGCTGTTGCTGTTGCTGTTGCTGTTGCTGTTGCTGTTGGTTGTTGGTTGTTGGTTGTTGGTTGTTGGTTGTTGGTTGTTGGTGTTGGTGTTGGTGTTGGTGTTGGTGTTGGTGCTGCTGGTGTTGTTGTTGCTGCTGCTGTTGTTGCTGTTGCTGTTGCTGTTGCTGCAATAGCGATTTTTCCACCGAGTATTTTGGTATTTTGATCGTCGAATTTGGCGAATCCGAAGCTGACTTACGGTAAATATAACATTCAGATGTTACAATAAAGTGTCTTTTTAGCAACTTATTTTAAGGATATTTCCGGTGATCTCCGGAAGCCAACAAATTGTCAAATTCAAAGACGTGTTGTTTAGCTTTTTATCATTTCAATCCTCATATTTGTGCGATGCTGTGCAATGAAGATATTGCAGTGTTGGATTCGTAGGTCGAGTTGGATCGGGAGCCAGCCTTCCGTGTAGTGCAATAGGACAACGCGTCAGCAATGCGCGCAATGCGCATGTGCAAAGAAAGCCTGGCTGTAGTTCTCCTCGATAATCGGATTAAACGATTAGCGCTGGCTTAGAAATTTTACGACCGCGGCAAAAGACATTGAACCTTTGATATGCCTTCGTTGTGACTCCTTCTGTTTTCTTCCTCCATGGCAGAACTAACCCGTTGTGGGAAAACGATTCATGTGCTTGCGCCATGCCGCGCCCCTGCCTTCTAAATATCCCGTACGTCGTGTTGGCTTTGGATAATGACATGATTTTGCGTACTAAAATAATATTATGAAACAAACTGCAAAATATTACGAATCTAAAATCAGAACTTAAATATTAATTGGTTTCTATCACAATGAACTTAGTTAATTAAATGTCAAACCTGACAATAAACCTTGTTTCCTGAAAGAATGAATTCATAAGAGACCTAGCTAGGAATAACTAAAAACAACATCTATTGCAGAACCCAATATTTCTCTTTCAAAATTGGTTGCGGTGTACTGATTGTTACTTATCATTGATAAGTTATAAATCATGTTCACTTTGGTGGGGTGGCAGTTATGCGGGCGTTCATTGCCAGGAATACCAGCATGTTCACGTTATCGGGCGTTAAGCAGCTCTGCTTTGCCGTGACGATATTTCCCGCGGTGGAAAACACCCGTTCGGAGGGCACTGACGTTGCCGCAATACCAATTTAGATACTTCTTGGCGATCCTTGCGACTGATCATGGAAACCGAACAGCATTTGACTGCCACCAATGACACGGATCATCATTGAGCCCGGCGGGTTTGGTTTCAAAGACAATGACCGACATAACACCTCCCTTTTTATGTATTTCTTTTGAAACAAATTGTCACCTTGTCGGCAAATGTAATACACAAGAGAGCTCGGTATCGGTGGGTAAATAAATGTAAAAGTTGGTGATATGCTGAGGGATGGTCGGTGGCACATCAAAATAATTACACAACAAAACCAATTTTAATTCCACTTTTCTATTAGGACAACAATTAAAGTGGACGTCCCCTATAATTAAATTCCCTCTATTAACACATCATGGTGCACACTCCAGTGCAGACATAAAGCAGCAGTTATTGTCCCACTAATCCAATTACTGTGAACAATAGGCAAACATTCCATCCTGAGCAGCTAGTTTGATACTTATTTGTACCATGCTGCAGTCACACTTAACGTATCACAAACAGTTGGACAAAAATGTATGGAGAATGTCCGTAAAATACTACAAAGGCCTTACATTGGCGGATCCAGGGGGGGGGCTAAGAGGACTGTAGTTCCCTCCTAAAATCGTATAAAAAAAAGAGAAAAAGAGAGAGAGAGGGGGGAGGGGAGGGGAGGGGAGAATGCACTCCCATTCCCACAGTGTGCGGGATAAACATAAGGAGGTGAACTATTGTGAAGTACTGTACTGAAAAATAATTGTTTTTGATTCTCAGCCCCCCCTAAAAAATGTTCTGGATCCGCCCATGGCTTATCAGAGTGTAATCTCTTGAATAAAATTGTTCAATAGTCAAAGATTTCTGTTCACACCGCTGAAATGGTAAGTCCCAATTTTAAGAAGTCGTTTACGGGTACTCCGAACCGATAAATGGAACCGGGTAATGACAGTTTCGATCCGGATACCCGGATACCCGGCACAGCCCTACTATAGGATGCCACCAAGTCATTTATTGACCGGTAAGGATATGACTATTAATAACCTCTTTTCATTTAAAGTGCAAATCATTTGACGCACACAGGCATTAATGGTGCATCAAATCTGCACAAGATGTATTGTCATTCAATTGAGAATGCTTAAAATGTAAATTTTTTCATTTTACATTGAATAAGTGATTGAATAGCCATCATTTTGTAGGCCTTATGAAGTCTTAGGCATGTATTATCACCATCTATGCTGAGTTTGTATTAGCAGAACCTTAATTATGAATAACAATTTAGGAATTTCAATTCCTAGAAAAACTTAAAGGTCCTATGAAATAGGTGTTTTTTCATTGTATTCAATAAAGTATGCCTACTGGAACATATAAATTATTTGTCATTTGTAAATGTTTCCCCTCACGTTTATACCATACAAATATTATTTTTTAAATTTAGGGGTGCTTTTCGACACGCCCATACCCCTCATTAACATAAAATTCGTGACGTACACTGAGGCAATTCCCGATCTGCGATCCACAGCACTTGCACAAGTATGCGTCGTATACAGCGCACCACTGCATGCGGAGTGTTGCTAGAGAAAAGGTTTCCTAAAGTTTTCTGTCAGGTTTGAAGCTTATTATTTTTGATAATGCCATCGAGGTGTGTCGCTGCAGGTTGCAGCGACACCACCAAAGACGGTGTTAGTCTACACCGATTTCCGTCTGATCCAAAATACAGACGTATTTGGACGACTAAAGTGAAGCTGACCAGAGCGAAGTGGTCTGGACCGACGGAATACTCATTCTTATGTAGTGCACACTTCGAGCAGATATGCTTTGAACGAGGCCTTCACAGCCAGTTCGGTATGGCTTATAAGGCCATGCTGCTACCAGATGCAATTCCAACGATATTCCCGCTAAGTAAGAAGGCTGTGAAGGCTCCAACGAAGAAGAGAGGTGTTTTTTTTAAGCGAGAAAGACTCAGGGTAAGTGGCCATTTAGTAATACTCCCATGCATAACCCAGTCCACTTCCGTGCAAAACGACATGTTCACACCATGCTCACCGTTTCAGTGTTCACATGAAAACATGCCCTGATTTTCCGTATTAATAAAAACATCGTGTCTGATTTTATATCCTGGCAAGACAAACATAAAAACATTCAACCTTTCTCATTATGCCTGCGCTTGTTTTGAGTTTTTTTTAAATGATCAGAACTTTGACTCAACTGTTTCTGTTATTTCAGCTTGCGCTGCGTTTCACGGATAACTCTCCTCTCTTTCGGACATGTTTTTCACGTGTTACTGCTAGCTTTTCGTAGAGTAATTCTCCCGTGCTTCTTGCCTAAAATGCGTCTGCGTGTGCATGACAACTCTAAGCGTGCATTGTAACGTGACGGGGACAACTCGACCCTCTATAATTATTAGACTGTTATCTGATCAAAGTCTGGCACCAAACCATACTGCCTAGCTCCGCGAGTGTAAAATTCTCTGCCTTTGTGTACGTCACAAACGTTTCGTTAAAACTTCGAAAATTCGGGGGTCAATTTTTGATTATTAGATAAACAATTAATAATCCACTCGACACAAAAAAATACATTTAAAATTGTTTTTAATTCATACCAATCAATATAACAGCACCAAAAAATAAAGTTTGGTAAATACACTCTTCACAGGACCTTTAAAGGGAACCACACCAACATATATACATCGGTATATATTGAACATACATGTATCTTATTTAGTATAAATTGTACATGTCATTGTATACAGCCCATCATATCATAACTAGACACAAGTATTAAACCTTCACACTTAAAATAAAGTTTCCCCACCCCCTTTTCACTCCAGATTGGAACCAATGAACCCTTGTGATATAAATGTGTCACACACAAACAGCCATTTGTGTTACTGCTACGAGATGTGTCCGAGTCCGCATAACTTTGTGATCCAATGGCCAGCAGTTGAAGTTGATCCATTCATCAAAGGAGTTAATGTATGTTTCAAAATAATTTATATTGGCCTATCCTGTCTGTGGCAGTCTGTACCGTCCTGGAAATTGACCTTTAAGACACATCTATGTCTTTCTATGTATTTTTTAACATGTTAGAACAATTATTGTACTGAAGAATTATGTTTTTGACTGGACCCAAAAATCCTCATAAGTGTAGTTATAACCCTTATAAAAATTTCACAGTGTCACCACATAGCGAAACCTCTGTGTGAACACAGTGTTTACACAGTGTATTCCACCCAGTCGCCACACTGTGGCCACACTGTGTTCTCTGTGTGTGACACTATGAATTTGGAACAAAACCATAGTGTCCCCACAGTGTGACCATACAGATATCATAGTGTCCCCACAGTGTGATCAGAGATATAGTGTCCCCACAGTGTGACCAAACAGATATCAGTGTCCCCACAGTGTGACCATACAGATATCATAGTGTCCCCACAGTGTCACCATACAGATATCATAGTGTCCCCACAGTGTCACCATACAGATATCATAGTGTCCCCACAGTGTGACAATACAGATATCATAGTGTCCCCACAGTGTGACCATACAGATATCATAGTGTCCCCACAGTGTGACCATACAAATATCAGTGTCCCCACAGTGTGATCATACAGATATCAGTGTCCCCACAGTGTCACCATACAGATATCATAGTGTCCCCACAGTGTCACCATACAGATATCGTAGTGTCCTCACAGTGTCACCATACACATGTCATGAGAAATCATATTGTAAATTTGCTGCAGTTTGATAACAATTACACTGGAAGTACAATTTCCTACAATAGTACTGTAACATTCTGTATAACAAACTACAGTGGATATGTGAAATTTGTAAATACTGTAAAAGAGAGCAAACATGACGACAAATGTATGCAAGAAACTCAGAATCTTCATGTGACAAAAAATAGTGGATTTTTATATAGGTTAGATATTCACAGTGTAATCACAGAGTGGCAATCGCATATAGGCCCTAACACTGTGAAATATTCAGTGTTCATAGTGTCATCACATAGTGGATATAAAAAACAGTGTGCATTACGTTTTTTTTCCATTAGAGCTCAACCCAAGTTGCTTATAGCCCAACTCCGGCTGGTATTTATCCTTCTCAACCCATCCTACAGAACCCTGGCCCAGTGGGAGTAGATTCTTATCAGTGATAATCCAATAAAAAGTGTTATGGAGCTTGTAGGCAAGCTTCGAATTGTTTTGACTTGTGTATTATTTTCAAACCGATTGTGTGTATTGGTTCATTATAAGCTCAAATATTCCTTCCTCTATGGTTAAACAAATTAAATTCTGCCGCTGCCTTTCGAGGTCTGTAAACACAACATGCTGAAAGAAGCACGGAAACAATAACAGTCAGGCTACACTTCACCCCCAACACCAGCATGTTTATGAATATGGATGAGGCGAACTATCAAAGTTAGCAAACTGAAGATTTTTGTCTGCAGTACATCTTCGTCCATGTATACTAAAACCGTGTACCTACCATGCTTCGACATGATATTTTATTCTTCGTTCGATTACAGGTTTTCAAAATTTATAATATACAGAATATATAAACGTAATTATAAGCACTGTTAAAATATTTACGGAGCTCTGGAAGTGCCATTTGACTTGTTGATATCCTGAGAACGATATTAACAACGTAAGATGACGACATTCTGATAGTAGGATATTGTCTATCGTCTTCCCCAAGATAATTTATCTCGGGATGTCAACATACTGAAAGTAGATCATTTATCGTACTGAGGTTAATTGTGCTAAGTAAGCAATATGCAATTCCCACGAAAATCACCGGGAAATGATGTTAATAATAGTATTGTACTTTAGATGTAATTTGAGATGTATATTTGAGATGTGACATCACATTAAGAATTTGTGTTGCGATCCAGAATACCTCTATCATGGGATAAGTGTTTATTACTAGTTCCTGTGACAAGTACAATACTTATTTACCTACTTTATCGGTGCTTTTCATGGGATGAGTGTTCACAGCCATCTGCTGTGCATATTCTATTAAAATCAGACATATTCAAAATTAATCCCCAGACGTCATTAATCATCGGTCCAACCCTTATTTAACTCATTTCAATACGTTTCACATGACTAAAAATACCAGAATGTATGTGCATTTTTTAAATTTCACACCAAAATAATTCAACGGGTAGGCTTAGTTTGTTTGTGTTGCCTTTGCGAATTCACCGATTTCTTTGAACGCGGCAAAAACAAGTCCGTGCAGCTACAAACGCTACAAGTACAATACCTTATAAACATTACTTTATCGGTGCTTTTCATGGGATGAATGTTCACGGCCATCTACTGTGCGTATTCTATTTAAAACCAGACATATTCAAAGTTAAACCCAGACATTAATCATCCATCCAGTTGCAGTTAGAAAGCTATACTTTTTTGCAAATCACCTGACTGCGACCCTCATTTAATTAACTCATTTCAATACGTTTCACATGACTAAAAAATAACCTATGACTATACAATTGAATTATTTTCGCATGAAATAAAAAGTGCACATCCATTCTTGTATTTTTAGTCATGTGAAAAATGTATTGAAATGAGTTAAATGATGTGGGTTGCGCTCGGTTGATTAGCAAAAAGCATAGGCCTAGTTCGCTTAAACAATCCGAAAAATTTATAGGATTTTTATAAATGTTTCTGACAATAACCGGAAAGAAAACTGAATATCCAGCACGGGTTAGCCGACACCTCGTTACATGTCAGGCCATCTGCATGTGTGGTTCGAAATTTACAAAATGATGGATGATTCTGTTTTAGTTAGATAATTCAACCAAACTAATAATTATATTCCATTAAAAAAGCTCCTTATTCAAAAACCAATTCGTCACCAAGCCCATAATTCTGAAACATGTGAACATTTTAATTAGAGACAGTAGAGACTAGTACACAATCGTCACCGTTTTCACGAAGGGCCAATTGGGGAAAAAACATAAAGTTTGATTTTTCGACATTCTGAATTACATTGAAATCTACAATCCCATAAACTTACAGGGTGTAAAACTCATTAGGTGTTCGAGCCACAGCGCAAACACCTCTTGATATTGTTCGGTTTTTTAGGTGTTCGAGCCACAGCGCAAACACCTCTTGATATTGTTCGGTTTTTTAGGTGTTCGAGCCACAGCGCGAACACCTCCTGATATTGTTCGTTTTTTAAAACTTTTTCTTCTCCTTCTTCTTTTTGGTGAATATCCAGAGCAAAAATCATAGTTGCAGAGTTCACAGAACCTTAAAACTTCACACATAGTTAGACCTTAACACGTAGTTGTAACTTAAGTTGTGACGTCAAGTGAGGTCATCAGATATCGAATTACACTCAATCAAAATTTAATATTTCAAAAAATTATATCTCATAAACCACATAAGATATTTTCACAATATTTACACCATGTTATAGATCTTTCATGTTATAGATTTTTCGTACACAGACGTGACCCCAATCTGACCTTACTTCCTGTCCAAACCGGAAGTTAAAGTTTAATATTAAAAAAATCATATCTCAACAACTACAAGAGGTAAATTGACATTTTTTGCACCATGTATAGATTGTTAATTGTCGAAAATAAATTACAAAAAGATGACCCCCAATTTGGCCTTACTTCCTATCCAAACCGGAAGTCAAAGTTTAATATTTAAAAAAAAAAACATCTCAACAACGAGGTAAATTCACAATTTTTGTACCATTGTACAGATCGTTAATTGTCAAAAAATATTTACAAAAAGGTGACCCCAATTTGACTTTACTTCCTGTCCAAACCGGAAGTCAAAATTTATTATTTAAAAAAATCATATCTCAACAACCACAAGAGGTAAATTCACAGTTTTTGCACCTTTGTACAGATTGTTAATTGTCAAAAATATTTTCAAAAACATGACCCCAATTTGACCTTTACTTTCTGTCCAAACCGGAAGTCAACGTTTAATATTTAAAAAAGTCATATCTCAACAACCGCAAGAGGTAAATTCACAGTTTTTGCACCTTTGTACAGATTGTTAATTGTCAAAAATATTTTCAAAAACATGACCCCAATTTGACCTTTACTTCCTGTCTAAACTTGAAGTCAAAATTTAATATTAAAAATATCATATCTCAACAACCACAAGGGGTAAATTCACAATCTTTCCACCATTGTATAGATTGTTAATAATTGTCGAAAAATATTTACACAAAGGTGACCCCAATTTGACCTTACTTCCTGTCCCAACCGGAAGTCAAAGTTTAATATCGAAAACAATCATATCTCAACAACCACAAAAGGTAAATTCACAGTTTTTACACCAATGTACAGATTGTTAATTTTCAAAAATATTTACAAAAACATAACCCCAATTTGACCTTTACTTCCTGTCCAAACCGGAAGTCAAAGTTTAATATTAAAAAAATATTTTCAAAATCGTACATTATTAGCGGGGACGACGGTTTCGTCAAAATCACAATTCGTATCTGGAACTACACGAAACGGGTTGTAAAAACTCGCCAAAGAAATAAATGCCTTCTCTCAAAGAATTTCAGTACCAAAATTTACCCTTATGTTTTTCACATTTGAACTGTTTTTTCAAGAATAAATAATGTGATTAAGTTCAAATCATTGAAATGGACTTCAAACAAATCATCAAACCACATCATATTTTACAGGGTACTCTTTAATATGAAAAAAATAATAATGCAAAGTTTCTTTAAAAAACATTCTGACGTCATCATCACTGCCCCTGACAAAACTCGAACACCTATGTGTTTGTAATATCACAAACATTTCCATCTAGTTCCTTCTGAATTGCTGTCATATTCAAAGCATGACAAAAAATATGACTGTTACATGCCAATATCTCTTTGAATGAAATTTTCACAGGTTGGTTTTATGATTTGTTTTTTGAAAACTAGGTAATTTGATTGAGTGTGCTCATCCAAAAATCCATGCTCTACCATCCCTTTAAAATTGAGGTACACTACTTAAAATTTAAAATAATTTGTTGCAGGAAACATGTACTCACCTAAGGCGGAGCAATACCTTGCAATTGATGGCAATATCATCAACTCAGTGAAGGGAGATAAAGCTCTAACCTTAATGTTTGCGGCCTACTATGTTTTTAACATACATTATGCTAAGGAGGCATCCTGCACCCTTGATTTTGTTCAAAGGTAAGTTGAATTTGACTGGAATGTGACAGTCTTAACACTCGAAACAATGTGATTGTGAAACATTTAATGTTGGTCAATTTTGATTAAAAGGAAAGATTTAAAGGTGCACTTTGACTTGAATTGCCATTTGACCAGGCTATCTGTTTGTTGTTTCTTGACACCTAGAAGATGGAATAATATGGTACTCTTGTTTTAAATTGCATTCGGGATAATGAATATTATTTTTGGTTTTACCCTACACCTCACTGCTCTCCGAGACCTGCAAAAAAAATTCCACAGGTTAACTAATTGTGTGAGATTCGAACCCACGACTCCCCGCATTTTAGAGCAGATGTCTAATGCCCCAGTCACATTGGAGCTGCGATTGCCTACGACCATGTCAGTCGTGCGACCTAGGGCGGTCTTGGCCCGGTCGTAGGTTTTTTCTGCGATGTCGGCCTAGCAGTCACACAATAACACCTGTCCCCGACTGGTCTGCGACTTGTAGCCAACTGATAGCACGACTGGTAGCAAGACCTTGAGGGACTTGTCGTACGATCACCCAAGACTACCTACGATTGTCAAGGATCAGTCGCACGACTAGTCACGACTGGTCGTGCGACTATGCATGACTATTCGCACGACTTGTCGTGCAGTCGCAAGACTAGTCACGCATAGTCGTGTGACTAGTCGTGCATTCGCACGACAAGTCGTGCGAATAGTCGTGCATAGTCGTGCGACTGTTGGACGACTGGATAGTCCCACGATGAACCACGACTACGTAAGACCACCCAAGACTTGTAGCACGACCATCGCACGACTATTGAAGACCTACCTACGACCAGCTACTACCAGCTACGACCACTTTGGTCGCAGCCAGGTTTTTGAACCTCCCCAAGACCGAATTCGGTCTTGCGACTACCCAAGACCACCCGCAACCACCCGGGACTTGTCGCAGGACTTTTCTACGATTCCTTGTAATTTCCAGTCGCAGACGATCGTAACCTGTTGTAAGTTGTCGTATCCTCCAGTGTGACTGGGGCATTAACTACTAGACAACCGAGCGAATCCTATAATTATCAGCAGAGGGCACCACAAACAATTTCAATAGATGTAATAATTGCATCATGGACAATAAAACAAATAATATATACTGTACTCGTCAAAAAAACAATGTTGTATTTATGAGATTGATTTTGTTGGTCAAAGGGGTGAGTAATTTTAATGATCTGTTTCTATTACAGATTCTTCATGGGAATAAATCCAAGTACAGGATCCAAGACTGGCTTATGAAGCGGAAAGGCCAAGTCAGTGGTAAACTCTTTGCACTGGCCAATGCAGTGGCTCTCTTTGAGAGTGATTGGACAAATGAGCAGTAAATTAAGGCCATGTTCAAATTGGCGGCTATAGCTGTGGCTACAGCTGGATCGCTGCGTCATCAGACGATGAAGTATCGGACGTCCTTGGCAACACCCTTAGCAACAATCGTAGCTGTAGCTGTAGCTGCCAATTCGGATACGGCCTAATATTGATTTGGGCAATTCCACACTAATGGGCCAAAAAGAAAACTTTGTAAGAGAGGCATTGGAGAGTGAGACAAAAGTAACTATTTTGTCCCAGTCTTTTCCTGTACATTCCAAAGCTGTTCATGATTGTTCATAGCAAAAAAATAATAAATTAATCCGTGACCTTTAGAAATTACACTTTTGAAAAGTGTTACGTATGTAACAAAAGACAGACATATGGCCTAATAAGTGAAGAAATAATAAATAAAAAATAAAAAAATATTGTGCCAGTAACATTCCTAACCCTTTAAGTCATGGGTATTAAGGAAATAACAATGGGAAATAAGTCGCGTACGAACATTGGACAGATATTTTGTGACAAAAGTCTGTCCCCGTTTGTACATAACAATTTGTTTTTAACTTATAATTCCTCACCAGGGGTGGGGCTTTCTTAATTTTGGCTGGTAACTATCCCTAAGGGTCTGTAGAATTGTTATTGGACAATGTTGGGTCAATCAATTTATTTCAGTATAATTTCTACCAAATAATAACAAAAATGTCCGTTCCTTTTACATACGTATAAATCTTGAAGATTTATCTCCTCCAGTTTCTTAAATGCTCAAACATTTATCTATTTTTTTTCAACCACAATCCTCATGCGCCTTTGAATGTACACAGACAAAAATACATGGCAACATATACTTCATTTTGTTATTACTATCCCATGTTGCCCTCCCATGTCACACTTTTGTGCCCATTAGTGTGGAATTGCCCATTTGCATTGGCCAGTGTAAAGATTTTAAATAATTTACCCTCCCATTGTAACTGCACTCTAGTGGCAAGTAACTATAAAGGTCAAAACCAGTCAACTGCCTGCTTTGGACTGTTGACCTAAATGTGCACACGGGGGCATTTTTGATTGGTTTTTACTGTCATTTTGAACAATACCAGACAATGCTTTTACCAGTCAAAAATGGTTGAATCATTTTGACCTGTAAATGTACTTACTACGCGTAAGGTTTGACAGTGTTCGACGTTTATGTGCACTAGATATACCTTGGCAAGTATATCAAGATTTTGACTGATTTTGACCTTTGTAGTAGTAGGAGGGTTAAATTATTTAAATCATTGCAAATAAAAAGTTGTACTCAAAAGCTATTGATTAGTGCAAATTCACACAGATTGGTTACACACACCAACTCAAAAATATGGCACAAATGTCAATTCAACAGCTTTTGAGTGCAACTTTTGATTTGCCCTTATTTGCATTCAAATGACTGCTGTATCAAAAATATTGAAACAAATGAGGTGTCAAAATGCGGGTAACATAACTTAGCATAACTTTTTGTTTTAGAATAATGGTCACTTGAAAAGAGTTTCTTTTTGTGGTATGTTTAGTAATGTTTAGTAATGCAATGTTTATTGTTCATTAGAGAAACAAAATTACAGGCGTGCAGGACTCAAACTGAAAACTTCCTGTTTACTAAACCTAGCCTGGCCAATTGAATTCCAAAATAGCAGCTCATACACCGATTGCATGCATAGACCAGATGACAAACTTGATGGCCAGAGCTAAATAGACATATGTACTGATGACATCATGGTTTGTTTATCACATTGTTTGTTTATTACAGTGCTGTAACTGAGTACTGCATTTCCGACAGATGTGCGGAGACACAATAGTTTCCCATTCTTCTGCAACGAGGAAACCATGAAGTCATCAGTACAGGGGTCTATTTCAAGGTGATGCTTTCCGCAGACTTCTGTGCTTATGGCACCCTGTAAAGTGCGTACATTTATTTGCCACAGAAGGGTGTAAGCACAGAATTCCACGTTAAGTGGTGCCATGAAATTCGGCCCGGTTGCACTTTGCAGGCAATCATGGATTGAGTCTGAGCACCAGGGGCGGATCCAGAGTGCGGGGAGGGGGGCAACCTCCTCTGGATCCACACCTGAGCACATCCTTTGGATTTTCTTTCTCAGGAAAAACTGGTGTTAGGTTTTGAGATGTAAATGTAAAAGCTGTTAATTGCTATTGAAAACTCGTTGTGGGCAATTTGTTCCATTTATTAAATTCTTGATGTTCAAGATCTGCCTACCTAAACCTCAGTTGTTCTGAAATCATTTTGTACAATGTAAGTGTCTGTGAAGTTCGAGATTTCATCCTTCCTTGTGCTAAAATAAATATGCTACAGTTAGTACCTTCAGTTTATAACCATCACTTTAGGTTTCTTTACCCTGTACAGGAAGATATTCGTACTTTGAAGTTCATGATGTTCCCCATATCACCACAGAATTGAAACATAATGGAACTCAAGTTTTCATGTCCATGGACATGCAGTTCTGGTAGACTTTACATTATGTTCGTTGAATTTACACATCCTTTTATGGAAAACATTAAAAATACGGAATTTTTGGAAATGTCTTCATTTTTGGTGAATTTTATCCGTAAATTTTGGGATTTCTTTTTTGCGGAAATTTTTTTTTGCCGTATTTGTACGTAATTAATTTTGTGTTAATCCCGTTAAAATACAATTCAATCCGTAAATATATGGATTTTATTTTTACGGACAACATTTTTTGCCGTAATTTGTACGGAATCAATTTTGTGTTAACCCCGTTAAAAGATACAGTTTTACTCCGTAATTTTAACATAATTCCGTTAAAAAAGAATCCGTAAAATTTACGGAACATTAAAAAAGTTCCGGTAATTTTGCTGCCGGAACTTTTTCCGTAAAATAACGGATTTTTTTACAGTGTACATATGACACGGTCACACATCAATATGCACAATACGGACCATACATAGAGCACAGACCGAGTCTTATATCCCGATAAAGAAATGGTCAGTATTGGATAACATGACGTTACATGTCCAAAAACGTTAAGTGTTGACCTCGTTAATCGGTATGCAGTCATAGAGATTGGACTCAAAGGTCGAGTAACGAGTCCATACATGTACCCAGGACCTTTTCTATGATGCAATCATGTATTATGAGGGGAAGTCCATAATTTCTTCAACTTGTCCCAACATGTTGCCCTACTGAAGGGGGTGGCTATAGGTCAAACACCGGACGTCACGTAACAACAACACGGGCTGTCCAAAATCATCAACAACTCGTCTGACTTGTCCAATCATGTTGCCCGAAAGGATAAACATAAAGTGCAGGTAAAATTACTCAAGAAATTAGCCAATCACAGACCAACAACCCTTCTTTGTCATAATAAATCCAACCAATCACAACCAAAAACGTTTTTAGGTAAAGATATAAAAGCATCATCCCTGCCATGGCAGCTCATTCGCCATTCTGATCGCTTCGTGTGACATTGGGAGAGAGAGAAAAACTGACCAACAAAAGGTAGGTATCTATAGAAGACGAAATTTATTTTGATAACACATTTAATACAACAAAATGTATACTCGGTGCTGTTAAATGTACGTTTGAATGCTAAAATTATGTACGTTATTGCTTGAGTGATAATCATAAAATTATCACGTGATGACTGAGAACTGATTTATACATATATTAAGTATATATTAGCTTGTACACAAGTTGTGTAAAGTCTTACCCTGTTTTAGATGTTCCTGGTGAACCTCCTAATAATTAAGTAAAACTTTACCAAACAGGCGTTGGGTAACATAAATATTACTGCAATATTGAGTAATTTTATATGCCGAACTTTTAGATAAATGCCAAGTAGGTAAAATTTTGGTTTATCTCTGTATGTCAATTTTATAAAATATTACTTTTTAATGGCATTCTGTCTTTCTTACATTACTGGTATTGTTTGGTAATCGGGGGGCGGTTTGTTTTGTACCTGGCCCAGTTACAACTGTAAGGATTTCCTCAACTGTTTGATGTATTTGAAAGCTAAACCACACATTGGATCTTACAAGAAGCAGCCTAAGTTCAATAGACAGCTGTTTTCTTATCTTACCGTTCACGTTTCAGTTACAAAACATTGAAAGTAAAACGCAAAGCGTTTAATGAAAGGTATAACATTGGTAATTATCAAATTATCAATTTGAAGAATTTTTATCTATTTACTTTGTGTACATTAATTCCGTATATGATGCTTTCTTCATAAGAGAAAAAAGAACTGTAGAACTTACAAAGTTGTTCATTCCATTCCAAATAATTTTATGGTACATATTTTAAATATAATTTAATAACTATCTCGTATTGTTTCCTTGACTCCAGATCTATCGAAAGATGTTTTCTTGCAACGTGTGCAGATCGTTTGAGAAGGGGTCTTCATACCAATGATGAACATTTCATTTAGTTTTAATGGTTGTTTATTACAAACAATTAAGGTTTAGTATAATTTGTTATTATTTTTTGCTATAGCAGTACTGGCATTTCAGTCCAAGAGAAGGGGTGTTTCTGATAACCACCTTTCCAATCCATGTCAGTTAAACAACATTTATTTAAATCTAAGCCCTTAACCCTATTTTCAATCTTAAATCTTTTTTAGAAAGGACAGAAACATCTTGCAACTTCAGCTATGCAGAATTGATGCTGGGTGTGATTTTCGACATAATGAAGCACCAGTCGTCAGTCAATGGAATTGGTAATTTGGGCCCCTTATACTTTTATTGCTTGTTTGCCCCTCCCCTTCCCTAGTTCTTGGATTCTATAGTGCTGCAATAATAGACCAAAGGATTTTAGAAAAAAAATGTGTTGGTTCATCACCAGTGGCAGTACATGCCATCACCAATAACTTGGGGGGAGGGGGCAGACATTTTATTCCAAAATTACCGATTCCAATGACAACCCCTGAATGTCACCCATTCTGAACTGTCACTAAATCGTACATACAGAGCGTACATTTATTATAAATGCAGATTGGTAGATTGGTAGGTTGTTAGATTGGTAGATTGGTAGGTCAAAGGTCAAAGGTCAACGACCTTAAGGTCAAAGGTCAACCACATTAAGGTCAAAGGTCAACCACCTTAAGATAGCCACACACAGTGGGGTGGTCCAGGACCCCTATTATATATCTACTCAACTGTATAGCCCGCCTAAGGAAATTCCTTGGTGAAAGGAAATGCCACTACTATTTATTAATCAGAAAACCCAGGGTGTTAATCCTCTTTCATAAAAGAAGAAGAAAACGAGTGGATTGTGTGAATTTACAGTCCTTTCCTAGACCAGGTTAACCTGGTGTCGTAGTATAGAGGGAGACCATCCTTTCGCCTGCATCTCAAGTTAAAAATAATCTCTACATTATTCCTGAAAAGTAACTGCAAACTTCCCCTCGTTATCATTTTAGAGTCAATGTGCCCCTGTATGGTCGTGTGATCCCTCCTCTACAGCTTCGTTAGCTTGCACCTCTCTGGCAATGACAATCAGACAGTCATGTTGTTTTTGTTAAATTTATTGGTTGATTTTCAATAGAAAGCTTTGGTTATAAATGATTGTTACGAATAAAAAATCAAGTACCCTTGATATAAAAAGAGTACGTTGTTGTATGCACAGCACTCTCAAATGCTCTTTACTTTTTATGCTGACACTTAATTTTAAAATGAATCTTTACAAAGATATTTATTCAGAAAACATGTTTTCAATTACTACAATAAAATTATATTGGGCACTTATTTTGCGCCGTCAACATTGGAAGAAAAGTTACTGTACTCACGCGGTATATAAACCCAGATAAAGACCTTTCAAGGGGTCATGGCCAAAGCAGAATAAAGGTCCGAGCTGAATGCGAGGTCCTTATTCAACCTTGGGAGTAAAGGCCGCGTGACGAACTTTTATTCCCCGTGGAAAAGACCAAGCGTGGAACTTTTATTCCCGTTCATAAATGCCCATCTCGATTTCGTCTAAACAATTTTATGTACCCAGTGTCATTTGCACTGACGAAGCGCCAGAAAGAAACTGACAAATCCTGATTGGCTAAATGCACGTCACGCGCTTGTTAACCAGCTTAACCCTCACAAGTTCCCTACC
This sequence comes from Zoroaster sp. YZ-2022, assembly GCA_029582265.1. NCBI lineage: Eukaryota > Metazoa > Echinodermata > Asteroidea > Forcipulatida > Zoroasteridae > Zoroaster > Zoroaster sp. YZ-2022. The sequence goes on from CM055829.1 coordinate 2,848,041, forward strand.
CCCTGGATGGAGAAGTGTCTTACTCAAGGAAACAAGCACTACGGCTCTTGCAAACCTCACTACCACGGCCCCACGGATTTCCTTCGTTCAACAGAATTACACAATTCGATTACCTTTTTTATTCCCTTTACCTCCTTTCACCCGATGCCCGTTGGGGGAAGTTTTCTGTAAGAACTCAGTTATGGAGAATATTGGAGGACCAATTCCATATTAAACTCTTGCTCTACCCTTCTAAAACAATGGACATGCATGTTGCACTTTTGAATATTCTTTTCTTATTATGAAACAGCTATCAATACCATTGTTATTGATGCATGAGTTCTTACAGAGAACTACATGTGTAACATGCCCTTGAAGCAATGCTTTGTACTGCAACTTTTTTCAGCTAAATTTTCATTCAAAACACCATCAATTGTGCATGTATGATTGAATTTCAACCATTTCATTACGAGCTGTGTAGAACATGTCGTTCTGTCATTTGCTTTTTGAATTTTTAAAATTCATGCAATACTTGTTGAGATATTCTAAAAAATATTAGGGGGAACTTAGAAGTTGTAATGGGTGTATATGTTGGCCCAAATAAAACAACACTCCTGTCTTTTGCTTTCTTCTGAACTAGGTTTACATAAAAATTACTTGGTGTGAAGTTTAAGATGGATATCAAACTATCAAATATTTTTGTCTCCGATGCAAAACATAATTTCCAAAATTTATTTTTGTATACAAACAATCCGAAGGCATTTCCACTATTTTCTCGTTAACCAAACAATGCCAGAAGCTGAAACTTTCACATATTAATGTTAATACATATCACTTGGTTCTTGTAAAATATGGATGCATTTACAAATGTTATTTTTACTAATGCCAAAAAAAGGGTCTCTGGTTTCTGTTCTCCGCGCGCATCGCCTCAGACCCGCGCGTTGGCATTTTTAATTATTTTCTTTTGCTATGAAACGATGTCCAATTGCAGCCAAAATTGCTGGATCGATTGGAGTTCTGGCGCGCTGTGTTTTAAACAACTTTTTCACATAGGGTTATGAACGTTTTCCTGATTTGTGGGGCCTCTCTTTGCCACCATACTTTGTATATGTGGAATTTTGGTCCCCGCGTATCCATGTATCACGTATTTCCGTGTTGGCTAAAAAAAATAAAACCGTGTCACCACACTGATTTTGAAGCCGACCGATGACCAGAAACAGGAGACCTTTTTGGCCTAAAAGTGTATACTAGCTGTAACGCAAAAACTCGGTATTTTGGTCATACGGGTGAAAAGAGTATCCCTACGGGGTCATCTTGCATATTAATTTTGTTCTACTTCGCAATATTTTCAAGTCATTCTTTCACCTTTTTCCCTTAAATTAATTTCGTTAATGGCTTTTTTAGCCTGCAAATCTCTTGACGAGTTAGGAAAATAAGACAGGACTTAGAAATTAAGAAGTTAGGAATCTGTCCTAAAATTTCATACCCAGGTCTGCGAATTGAAAGTTAAAAAAATATTATAAACTGTATAGCCTGCCCAAGGTAAATTCATTAGTAACTGATACAAGGAAATGCCTCTTGAAAGTCTAATTATCAGGGTAACACGGATTTCCTTCATTCAACGGAATTTGAGCTCGATGACTTCCTTTTTAAAAATTTGAATTCTCTACTTTCATTCATCTTCTATAAAAGCTTGTGGTCGCGACCACTCTCTAATGGATGAACGGACTGTTTTGTCTTATGTATGTAGCTTATTATCAGGCCTATACAGTTCATGACATTAATAATCACCCTATTTAATAATCACTCTACATTAATAATCACCCTATTTAATAATCACTCTACATTAATAATCACCCTATTTAATAATCACTCTACATTAATAATCACCCTATTTAATAATCACTCTACATTAATAATCATCGTGTTTTGCTGGTGTTGTTTTGTTTGTAGGTTTTATATATTTTATTTATTAGTGTTCGGGCACGGCTATGGTGCCCGAACACCTATTGGACTTGTTCGAATTATTATTATTATCAATTCCTCCTTTTCCAAAACTGTCTTCTCCAGAACGTTTACCATACTTGTCGGACCTCGAATACTTCAAAGGCCTTATCATGAAGATGTATAAAATCATCATAACGTCATAATGACATAATCGAGTATTGAATTACACTAAATTAAAGGTTATTATTTAAAAATTCATATCTCCTGAACCAAGAAGGGAAAAATCTCATTTTGTTCATAATTGTAAAGAACTTGAATTATACGATGATTTTATTTTAAGACGTGACCTAATGTGACATCTCATTCAGGTCGAAACAGGAAGTTAAAATTAAATAAATTCTAACGCACATACGGCAGGTCATTCAGGAAAATATTTCCCATGTGTTGTCAGACATTTTTTTAAATATGATTAGTGACGTCATAGCAGCTCTGAGCACCCTCTAGCGGTAGGTTTAAAAAGTCACTTTTTGCTATCTCGAAAAAACATGAGTCAGAATTTGACACAGTGAACAATCACATTACAAACAACAACATTGTGAAATGTGAAGTATAAATTCAATCACATGATTGACCGGAAGTTCCGGTTGGGAGAATTTAAAATTACATGTAAATCAATCATTTTATGAAAATTCTTATTTTTTTCATGAATTATCTGAAATTTCTCATTTGAAAATAAAACTTTTGGTTCAAATAGGAAGTTCAAATTTTAAACAAGTCAGAATTTCATGAAATTCAGCATAGTGAAAAAACACATTACAAACAATAAAACTGTAAACTATAAATGCAATCACCTGATCGAACCGGAAGTTACGCTTGTGAGAAATTGAAATTACATGTATATCATTGAAATATTACGAACAATTATAACTCGTGAACCTAAAAAGGAAAACTTTACACGTGTTCTTGTTCATCGTAAAAACAAATTAAATATCTGAAATTTCTCTCACTGACATTTAGCTGACTGACCTTTACTTCCGGTAGGAACAGGAAGTTCAAATTTAACATATTCTAGCGCAAACTTTATAGATCTTTTAAAATTGAAATTGACATTTTTTAAATGAAAAATTCTTACATTTTAACAAAATATGATTGTGACGTCATCAAGTGTCATTTCATTAAACCGGAAGTTAACGCGAACACCTGTGATGGTTAGTCAACAAAGTTGTGGTTTTTATTATTTTTCCCTCCAACTCATCTCCGGAATTTGCAAAGCTCATATCAAATTGATACTTAGCAACATCAAATACCTTATCATGAAGATGTAGGAAGTCATTATGACGTCATATTGACGTCATCGCATAGCGAATTACGCTAAATCAAAGTTACTATTCGAAATAAATTACATCTCTTGAACCAAGAATTTGAATCAAGTGAAGAACTTCACAAAGAACTTGAATTAAGTGAAATTTTTCTCACAGACTTGTACTTAGCGTAACCTTTGCTTCCGGTCGAAAAAGAAGTTCAAATTCAAAAAAATATGTAATGGTATACGAGAAAAGGACTGAGTGATATCAGACACTGCAGCTCTGATCGGCATGATTAACAAAATGCACTTTCGCTATCTAAAAACCCCACCCCCTCCAAAAAAAGAAGAAAAAAAAAACATGAGAAAAAACATGAGTCGGAATTTCACATCATTTGGCACAGTGAACAACCACATTACAAACAACACTAGTATAAACGTAACCACGTGATTTCAAATACATGTAAATCAATTAAATATTATTAAATATTAGGATGAAAATCATAGCAAATCAACCACTATATGCTGTCTCTGGATCTTATCATCGTCCTTCCTCATGAAACACAAACACAGTTTGACACAATGCAGTCTTGAAATGACCAATCTAGAGATTACTGGAAGCAATGGGATCATTTTTTAGCGATTGTAAAATATTTCAGTATGAGCTTCCCTGTTTTATCCCTAAGTGTGTAGTGCCATACTATTACTAGCGATGGCAATCAGTGATCAAGATGAATACACTGGGATGGCAGTAAGTGCTCCGTACACCTAAGCGCCTCTCGTATGTCTATCATGATTTGAAATTTCGTAAGCTCATATTCATGGGCGTAAATCCCAGGGGATGGGGGATATATAGCCCCAACTTTTTGGCGCAGGGGATGGTCCACGGGATCATCCCCCAGAATTGTTCATGCAGTAAATATGTATTGTCTGTTTGTTTATTTGTCTGTTTGTTTATTTGTCTGTCATCTTTATGATAACCGTGAGATTCTGGTTAGTTGTGCGCCAGTGGCGTAACCACGGGGCCTTCAGTGGTTTAACCCTCCCCCATGGGCCTGAGAAGCGAAATGGTACGTAAAGTGATGTTTCAAGCGGTGTTGGAGGGTATCCCCCCGCTGAGCGACGTTCGAGATCCAGTACTTCGTTGTACATTATGGAGACAAATTTCAATATCACCCCCTCTTTTCGACAAGGATTTACGCCACTGACTTTCACCCGACGCACGTTGGAAGAAGTCTCTTTCATACCCCACAGTTCCTCTGCGCCACAAAATGTCCTCATAGTTAAATGTTAAAGCCACTATTATGCACCATTGCGAATCTCAAAGAACATAAATGGTAAGTTTTACAGAAATGTCACTTGGTGTAAAGTTGATAATGATATCAATTATCCTTGAAATATATCTGTCTCAGGTGCTTTAGTTTGAGAAAAATCAATGACATAATTTCGAAAATTAATTTCTGTCATCCGAATAAAGAAAACAAAATATAGAGGGAAACATGGGTTTAGGTTAATATATCGCCGCAAGACAAACCCTCGGGATAATGTATATGGTGGTGGTGGTGGTGGTGGTGGTGGTGAAGGAGTGATAAGGTCCCCGTCTCCTCCCCTTTAGCTACGCAACTGATAGTATCAAAATATGTCTATACACTTATACAGCCTACACAAAAGGGTAATGAACACAACACAGTGGAAGTGAATTTGTCTTTACAACGGCCTCCCATGTTTACACATTACTGCTTCATAAACGCTCTGCATGATCGATAAATAATCAATTTGTAATTCATTCAGTAAATCCTATTTAAAATCATGTACTTACCCCCAGGAAAACGTTGAGTATGCTATAAAAATGAAAGGGTAGACCTGTGTAAAAGTGATGTATACTCAATCTGTTCTAGTCGCAATGAACATGGTTTTCCGTAGTACCGGGTAAGGTGAATCACGTATACATACATGAACAGACTATTATTGTATTGGAGGATAGCTTGACAGTAGATCACAGATCTGTCGCAGGGAAAACCTAGTACTTGCACAGAAGGTGCAATGAACCGTTAATTATCATCAAACTGCTTTTGTATTGGAACATTACTTTCTTAAAGGGAAAAATACTTTAGGCACAAAAACACTTTTATAGGGGATAACAGTTTATGTTTTCAAAAATGTGTTTATAAATTAACACAAAGATGCATTCATGAACGTTTTTGTTTTACAGTGGGGAGGTCAATTACTTTTTTCCCATGGAGTTTTGCCCAAACCAAACACCGCTATAGGCTGTTTTTGTGTACAATTTTAAGAAAGGTTGGAAGATCTGACTACATCGCACGATGTTTAAAATATTAATTTAATAACGCCCAATAAATGTTACATACCACTTTCGCTGAAAAGAACTGTCTGCGACGCTGAGTTTCTGCGGGAAGGTATTGACGGCTTTTAAGCATGATTGATTTTTGGTAACATTTAACCAATTTGCAAGCCAGACAGTAGTAGGGCTATTATCTTGTAAAATGTCGGGTTTTCCCCCGTAATGATTGAAACATTCGCTTTACCAGGAACTGATACAACGTGACTTTTGTTTCATTGGTGGTCAATCTATACAAACAGAACTACAAAAACTGCACGGGGAATATTGTTTGGCCGCGAACACCAAAAGAATACTTGAATGATTGCAGTCTGCTTAAAAGTCAGGTAATTTCATATTGTGATTATTCCTGTTATTCCCACAAGGCATATTACAAAAACGCTCTCACTGGTTGTCAGGACTGTTAACGGAGACTATGCTTTGTTTAAATATTTTGAATTTTGTTTCGTCCTTTCTACAAAACAAACAAATCAAATAAATAGACGTGTATTACTTTTACCCCTAGTTAAGAATTACATTATTTTGTTAAAGATGTGTAATTATAGGCTTATAAGACATGTATTTATAGGCCTATTCCTATAATTATTTTCCAGGAACAGTTTGCCTTACTCTACCTAAAGAGGACACCATGTTAAGTATAAGTTGCTGTACTGTCATCTTCCTAGCATCATGGCTGCCGTTTTCACAGTTGAGTTCTCTTAATATAATTACATTTTAATAATGACACTTGTTGCACCTGAAGCAATAACGTTAAACAGTGAATATAATTGCCAGGTTTATGCCGGTTTTATTAGATGTACCGGTATCCTAAAAATATCAGGATGTTATATTCTACATCACTGGTGTTTATATTGGACAACTCACCCAGTATAAACACCGCAGAGGCATAAACTGATCCCATGCAGGGTATAATCCGAGTGAATTATGTTATGCATCATATTTTGTCGAACTCTACATTTCTTCTTTCCTGGTAGGAAGTAAATAAATTGCTTTCTACAAGGCATTTCAAAAGAATAATTGTTTTGTGAAATATCTCATTTTACTTCCTTTCAATGGAAAACAAGAATAGGTGAACTAGCGAATTACATGGAATAATTACCGTACGTCTTCAAACATTAGACTAATATCATAGTAATACAAATGATTTGTTTTCTGAATTTGTTCGCCTTTATTTTCAAAATTGACTTTTGATCAAACACGTTGCCGCCAATGGGAAACGAAAGGAATAGTCTCATACATATACATATTTCAAAAGAAGCTACCGTTAAAAGGTTGTCATACATAATTTGAATCGTAATTTCTTTCTCATTTTGCAGTGCCACCACGTGCACGTACACATGCCAGCAGCGCTATACAACTACTTGTAAATTTTGGGGATGGTCAAGGTGTACTAGATACAGGTATGTTTGTGCTGTTTATTCGGTCTCAATAGTCATCTGAGTATAGGCTATGTTGTAGTCACTCGGTGACGTTTCTAGAGGGAGGGAGCACATAAGAGAGCATGTTTCCCCTTTTTCTGGTCACCATCTCAGTTAGAAGACAATCTGAGATTTAAATGCAATGTACAACATCATAGTGTTGCTTCTTCAGACGAGTACTATGCTTTAACTCTCTTTGAAGATGACTAGAGCAAGCTAGTCGAAACGTTGAGATCAACATATCTCACTCAGCGGCAGTGAAGATAATTTTGAGCATTCCCCGTCTCCCAATCTACTCAGCGAGCGGCAGCAGATAAGCAGGACAAGTTCTTATCAGAACTAATTTAGTTAAAATCTTCTCAGAATAGATATTGTCACATAGATACACCAACCTATATATACCGCGGAACCCGCCGCTATATGTGATTCTAGCCGGAAAATCGTCATCGGGCAAGCTCAGTGGTCGAAAGGTTAAGACGTCTGCACTAGTAAGCAGGAGGTCGTGGGTTCGAATCCCGCCAGAATCGCATATGAAATTGTTTCGCAGACACTCGGAAAGCACTGAGTATGCAGTATACACACGTCGGTGTCGGGCAAAAATAAAAATAAATTGTTTATCACCCGACGCAAGAATTTCACCAACCTATATTTATCACATGGTGTTACAGCAAACCAGAATTGATACTCCACCATGCAAAATTGTCAACTCTCTTTGAATCAATAAAGGCTGGCCTTATAGGACTACTACCAAACTGTGAAAGTTTCAGCTTAGGCATAGCCGCCTATTATACTACGTTATCAGTGTCAATACCAGTGTCAATAAAATAGTAAATATACATTCATATTTTTGTATCCATTCTAATATGGAATTTTGGAAACAATACTCTTGAACGACCAATTCACTTGGTCGTTAATGGCACGTGTCCACCGGCCCATCGGTCTTTATTCCGCGGTAAAGACCGTGGGGTCTTGGACACAGGCGATAGAACCAAGCCGAAGTCCAGTTCCTGTATCGCCCGTTTCCACGAACCTAAGGTCTCTTTGGCTGATTTTCAATGCAATACAATTGATGAAATATTTAACTTTTGAAAACATACACGTAGGGCTATATTATATATGACCTTCTCTTTGGCTGTTTTTCAATGCAATACAATTGATGAAATATATATGACCTTCCATATAAAGTAAGTATACAGTCAAATATAAAGTAATTAAAAATTAATGGATTAGAGCAGATTTAAACTGAACCACGGTACCCATGATAATCAGTTACCTCTCCGATTGCTGATACTCGAAAACAGCGTTTCATTTTATATAATGTTGGGTATGACTCAATATAGAATACAGCATTTCTGCAAGTAATAGAGCCTAGGCATATATGTAAATTTCACTCCTTGACTCACATGTTAATTTCTTGTTTAAAAGGTTTTCATATATTTTTATTCTTTATGTTTGTAGCCCTTTCAACTTATTTATAGTACATTACAGGTTAAACAGGGCTTCAATGGTTTGGTTCCCTTTGATTGCATAACAATTTGAAAATGTTTTTAAAGTAAAATAAATAATAATAATAATAATAACAATTGAGAAAGAAAAACTGTAGTTTGATATCAATTTGTCAACACTGTTTTATTTTGGTGAAGGGCCGCCATTCTTATTTTGAATCACCAGTAAAGCTATTTCTCTCAGATTTTGCCCCATCCAAATTGATATAAGGTATGCTATATGCAATAGGGTGTATTTTCCATAATTATCCATAATAATTCTACTGTGACATCACTGTGTGTTTAGGTGTGATATTTATAACTTGTATTATTTAATTATGCTTCAGCCTCTTGTATTAAATATCTGACTTACTGTATTTCTATTGTTCTTTTCTACCTCTTTGTGGTGTGTTTGTTCGCCCGCCTCCTATGCTGATCTGGCTGCTCCGTTCTACCAAAAACAGCCAATCTCGAACCCACTGTGTGATTTTTCTTCTTAATTAGTCACGCTCCATGTGACAAACTCCATATAAAGGCATAGCCACAGGTGATGTTCGACTCTTGGGGTTATACTATCGCAGTATAGAGGAATTTCTTTTAGGTGTTGCTCGATTATCGACAAATATCAACAAAAGCACACAACACCTGTTTGACCTAATTGTACATTATCACGATTGGCGAGATCGACAATGGCCTAAATGTTGCTCAGGGATATGGGAATCGAAAAGGACCGCCCCTGAATATCAACGACTTGAGCAAAACTTTTAAAATCTTATGTTGTTGAAAAAAAAATTTAGAAAATGTTTTTTAGAAAGTTTTTTTGATTTTTTTTGGGAAAATGGAATTAGGCCTATCTTTGGGCTACTGTTAAGATTTTTTTTTAAATTGTAGCCTTTAATAAGTTTTCTAACGTTCAAGTGTTAACGAGGATATCAAATAATTACTGGAACCAAAAGGCATATGAAGGCTCCCCCATGATTTACGCCCAAGGAGAATATCATGGAAATATATAAGGCTGTATACGAAGTACCGGTACTTATTAAGTCCCCGGTAGTCTATAGAGAAGCCTTACTTATCAGCTATTGCTGTAATTCATATTAAGACTGGGTTTACACTGATAAACGATTATTAATATTAGCGATTTGTAGGCAGTGCAAATCACAGAACCTAGGCAGTGCAAATCACAGAACCTAGGCATTGCAAATCAAAGAACCTAGGCATTACAAATCACAGAACCTAGGCAGTGCAAATCACAGAACGTAGGCATTGCAAATCAAAGAACCTAGGCAGTGCAAATCACAGAACCTAGGTAGTGCAAATCACAGAACCTAGGCATTGCAAATCAAAGAACCTAGGCAGTGCAAATCACAGAACCTAGGTAGTGCAAATCACAGAACCTAAGCAGTGCGCGCAAATCACAGAACCTATAGGTACTACAAATCATCCGTAAACAGCAAAGTGTGGCATGGGGAACACAGTGCTGTTTGGATCTACACAGAGGTACATTACTCATGCCTGCGCACACAGAGGTCCTACAAATATTTTATTTTAAAATATTTTGTGGCCCACTACAAAAAAGTCTCCGGTTTCTGGTCTCTGCGCGCGTCGTCTCAGACTCCCCCGTCGGCATTTTTATTTTTATTTTATTTTTGTGTGTGTGCTATGAAACAATGTCGAATTACAGCCAAAATTGCTGGATCTATTACTCTGCCGTGCTGTGTTTTAAACGTGTTTTTCACATAGGGGTATGAACGTGCGATGTGTAATTTATGTATGGGAAATTTGATCTGTTCCAATAACCGCGTGTACATGTATCACGTATTTCACTGGTTGGCAGAAACCGGAGAATTTTTTTGGCCTAATGTTAGATTCACTTATTGAGTCCTACCTTTGAACCAACGATGGTTGAGTTGAGTGATCTTAGCAAAAGATGGCCTTTATAATATCCTTGTTACCAGGCAAGATTATTTAAAGGAACAGAAGCAATCTTTTTCGGATGTAGGCCTATGAGTAAAATACATGTGCTACGTTCCAAAAGCCCAATCGGTCGCAGTGTGCAGAGCATGCGTACTTCTTGATTTACTGGAGCATTGCCAACAACTGTATTTTCAAAACAGGGTGAGTTAAGTCACTGCAAGAGGAATCACAATGACTTGCTCATTGCTAGGCAGTTATGTTTATTCGAATACTTTGTGCGTTTGGTTGGTGATCAGCAGGACTACTGTACAGAGTGTATCGTAGCATTAGTACTACTCAAAATAATAATAAACCGGATCTTCTGTTCCTAGAACAGACACTAAGTTGCCAGTGTCCCGAAGCTGTATATATTGTATTTTTGGCACAAAGGAAAACGCGAAGCTTTATAATCTACGTTTCTGGTTTAGTTAAACTATACGCACACTGTTAACAATTGACCCGTCAATCGTTTGCCGGACAGCTGCAAAACTAGTACCAGTGAGGACGGGGATTCGCAGATTCACAAGTTTGAGGATCAGATCCGGATAAACTACATGATGCAAATGAGAAGGACGACGTCTTAACCACGCTGGATCGGTAAGTACATGTATTTATTAAGTAAGACTAACTGCGGTGACACCATGTGAAATTCTCTATTGAGTAGTAATTAGTTCTGAAAAGAACTGGAGGTTACAACTCGACGTTTCGATCAGTATGCTCTGATCGTCCTCAGGACGATCAGAGAATTTCACATTGTGTCACCGCAATTAGTCTTACTTATCCTCTTCACCATGCAAAGCTACAAGTTTTACATGTATTTATTGTTGATTGGACTACCACCAGGGTTGTATTGCTCCGCTTTTTAATTCGATCTGTATCTAGCGTTGATCACAAAATAATTACAACCGTCTATTTGAAATGCCATCGTAATGTTGGCAAAACTGCTTGTATGGGTATGATTACTCTCTTTAGATCAAGATATACATTAAACAACCAATCGGTGAAATGTTCAACTCATTACGTTGTGTTGTCCAAGACAAACCAGTGCATATGGATTTGTGGCCTCCACTTGTTACACTTAAAGGGGCAGGTATCGTCACGATCAGAGTAGACTTTCAACAGGGCATGGAATCGGTGTTCTAGTTTAAGATGAACACAGTGACTTAAAATTACTGCAGCAGCAACGGTAATATGACCTTATGTGGGGTATTTTTTCAGTAACCTATGGAGATGATAGAGGACACATTTAAGGAGAGGAAAGTGTAGTCAAATGAGGATTGGAAACAATATTTTGGGAGATTTTGAGGAACTTAGTAAGATGTGCGGCTGGGCTTTGACCATTTTCAACGTAGGGCTGTTAAAGTGTGCACATGATATTTAAATATTATCTACAATAATCATATCATAAACATAAAAGCATCCAAAAGAAGGGTTTTCTTTAAGGCAAAATATCAGTTTACTAGCCCATACAATATGTAATCAGCCTATTCATCCTAAACAGTAGAGGACTCGTCTGGAAATCACAGTGGGTGCTTGGACATGCGGTTTATAAACGGTTTATAAAAAATGTGAACCAAGCTGAGAAAGAACAGCGGAATATCTGTCTTGGGTTTCAATGCAGTTTCAAACAATAGATCTGTTTAGTGTAAAATGTTCAGCCCGAATTTGATAGTAGTTAATACTAACCAATCAACGTGATTTTTAAATCAGTTCACGGACAGTGTGCATTCTTTATTTTAAAGCACTAACGAAAATAAATTGGCACGGGGCTTTACTGAGTTGAGCATATTCAAATATCATTGGAAAGACAAATGAATTACTCTAATTTAAAAGATGAAAGAAAATTACACCATAGGCTAAAGGGTTGTGACGATATGATAAAAACAAGTTTACAGACAACTTTGGTTATATTTGCTGTGCACGAATGTTTGTGGCTTGGGTTGCGCCCGCAAATTCATATGGCAGTACATTCAGATTGTTTCTAATAATTCCAGTGTGGAATTAGAAAACTGTTATTTCGCTTTTCTTCAAAATTAAAGAACCTCAAACTAAACTAGAAGTATAGAGTTTGTAAAACATAAACTCAAGGTGTTCGGTTGTTCATCATGTTATGGCGTCATCACCTAAAGTTGTTTAAAATACATTAATTTAGTCTATTGGCTATGGCTGTCGCTCGAACACCTAAAAAAAACACAAGAGTTACTTCAGGAGATATGTGTTTTTATAATATATTGTAACGATTCGGGGTAGCTATGAGATGAATAAACTAACTAAAACCCTTGTCGTCATCCAGGAAATCTCAGGAGAAGGTGTTTAATAATTGGTTTATATATACAGACAAGCAGACATGATAAAACGGACACTTTCAGTCGAAGGGTTGACTTTAACCATTAATTAAGGAAATACACGAACTGTGTATTTTATTTACCAATGTCAATAATCACAAAATATACATAGCGCCCTCTCTTGATTAGACAATTATGTATAAACTCCAATCATATCAGCCTGCTGCCTGCACGCACTGCTCTGCTGTACTACTTCTAGCGGTTGGTAGCCGTGGTCGCTATAATAAGCACAATCTGTGCGTTTAATAAAGTGTAAGAAACGCTATATAGAATGCATTATTTGTGTGTCTGTGTGTTTCTTTATCTCTCTGCTGCGCTGAGAATCTTGGAATAAAGTATTTCGTGTAGTAATCGGAGGCAGGCTCTGTGGGAAAACAAAGCCAGCATCTTGGAGTCTTCGGTCTTTAGGTCTTGAAACGGCGAGCTCCGTTGGGAAAAACCGAGCCCAGAACACACTCTTCAACGCTTTATATAGTCTGGTTGCGTATGCGCTGCACGCAGATTGCCTAAAACAGCAAGCTGACTGGTTCTACATTAAAACAATAAACCAATAAACGTTAACTTCTACGCTAATCCACTGTTACATTACATGCAGAATCGGAATAAACTTTATACATGTACATACATCGCTGTTCATTAAAATAGAGGCAAAGTGAACGATTTTATGATTGGCGGCTGTAAAAAAAAAAAGTAATCATTGTGAATCAACAGTACAATTATAATTTGGAGACGGAAACTGCCTAAGAAAAATTGCCACAGGTGTTAAGCAGAAAGGCGGTTTTTGTCACACTACCCCTTTAAACTTTAAACTTTACTTTAAAACACTGGAACTTTTGTCATCATAAACTTCAAACAATAATTATTGGAATACCTGTAGCTGAAAAAGATAACTTTATCACTATATATACACGAATGACTTATTAACATTTCTCTTGCAAAAGAGACTATCTTTCTTGGACAACATTCATTAATCAACCCAAGACGACAATTTGATTGTCAAACTAAAATTTTTACCAGGCCTATATTAACATTTTTTTTAAATCAAAAATGAACCATTAGTCTTAAGTTATGCTCAAAGTATACACCATCAATCAATAAATAATCCATTCATAAGCTCAAGGTGACTGCATTACGACTAGGCTATGGCTCACAGACTTTCTTTAGCTTTTTTTTAGTTTTAGGTCTTACTCCAGGTTAGTAATCAAATAAATTTACAATGTATTTCCATATATTTTACACTGACATCCGAACAAAATTTTAGACAATGGGTAGAGAGAGCGCCTTACATCAAATATATAATGTCAAGATAGGTTATATGCGAATACTTAATAAAATATCTGAATTTAGTTACCTCAATTTAATTTATTCATTGTTGCTCCGTTTAGTAAAAATCACATGCACAATTTCAGTGCAACAACAATGTCTGGTTACTTACTTCTAAGGTGCTGACTTCCACACAGTTGGGCCATCTTTTACGGCCCAGACTAACAAATTTGACCCACTATAATTTTCTGACGTTCCTCTGACGCAATTAGTATTTCACCAATCAAAAACTCTCAAACGCTCTGTATCTAAGCTAGTCCCCAACAATGGCTGTTGATGTGCAGCTGAAAGCGGAATTTTCAAAGATTAAAATTTACCCATATCGTCTGCTTTGCCAATAACAGCTAGGAAACCCTAAATTCTAAAAAAAAACTATATGAAGGAGCCTACCGCGATTAGCCTACATAATTTAGGTTATTTGGGGGCCTTGTCACAGTTCACTGTTCATGCCGTTCTCTGTGGCACTACGAGCATAGCCAACTTGCCATTGGGGCCGACTGTATGCGGAATTGGACGGCAGCAAGTATTCGTTAAACCTCACAGAATATTCTCGTCCGTCTGGGAATCTCGCTGTCTCGTTAACCTGCCGATATATCACTCCGTGATCCAGTTGTTGGAGCTCATGTTCCTGGGTCCTAGGAATGTTTTTCTCGCCGTCCAGCTGTCTTCGCATCCTTCTAACTCTGCACCGGCAGCACTCTGCGGTGGACCGGTTCGGTACAGATGTGCTACGGGAATGACGGGTGTACTGCTTACGTTACTAGCCGGTGGTGCCGGGGTTCTCATCGGTGGTGGTGGTGGCGGTGGTAGTGGGGCTGGTGCCGGTGTTGCAACGGTAGCTGCAGGTCAACCTGTATGGGGTTGTTTCTGTGTTGGGGTCCAGGAACTATTGGTTGGCGATGGAAACAGTTCTCTGTCCGGAGTAGATGGTTCCATAGAGATGGATTCCGGCGACGCGACGAGAACTTAGCTTGGGGGTTGATCTTGGCGATGGTGACCTTGATTGAAATGGAGAAACCATCGGCATTGTGATAACTGGTGGATGTATCATTTCTTCCAGTAGGCCTATTTTCTCTACGCCTCTGCCTCCTTGCTGGATAACTTTCCTCTCATCTTGGTTACATCCGGTGCTAACCTTGGCGATGACAGACTTGATATGCCTTTTGTTGGTCCTGCTCTTGATAGTATCGGCAGATGCCTTTTGTTGAGATGGGACGGGACACTCCCTCGGATGGACCTTGTGCTCACGTAGCATATGTTGTTCTTCTTTCCGATTCTTCGAAGCGTGGTGGTTATATGACAGTTTCCCATTTCTTTACACAGTTCTTTGCATTTTTATTGAACTCTGCAAGGTCTTTCGAGCTGCAGGGGTTGGGTAGTAGAGAGCAGACAAGGCAATGATCCATAGTATGGTCTGCTTCTCTACATTCACAGGTGGTTGGGCCGGTCTTGTAGCCCCATCTGACCAAAGCAGCTTTTGATCGTCCCGTTCTAGTTCTCAGGCGGTTGAGTGTTTTCCACTGAATCCATGGTGCTTCTGAGCCAGGAGGGAGGTCTTCAGCAGGGGGGATTCCCATGCCAGTTGGAGGAGGGTCACTCTCAAGCTTTTCCATCCAGCGCTGGAGTCTGGTTTCTTTTCGAGATGTTGTTAGGGGCTGGACATGGCCGAGGAAGTTTCTTCTTGACTTCAGTCGTTGGGCCTGGGGTTGACGTCCATGGAGGAGGTGGCGTTCATCACTAGTAGCCTTTGTCGTCTCGACTCGACTGGCCACTTCCCGTCTGATATCAGCAGGGGCAATGCCAGCGAGGAGGTGCAAGTTGTTTATGTTGGTGGGTTTCAAGCAACCAGTGATCAGGCATATGTTGTTGATAATACCCGAATTGATTGAAGCTCCTTGGACATCTTGAACATTCCAACGTCTTCCCTTGCTCTTTTCTCCCCCATCCGGGTGATCTTTTTCTCCTCTGGCTTCTTTCCATAATCTTTTCGCTCTCGAGTCTTGGTCTTTTCTTAGGCGGTCTGGGGTGTCTGTGCGAGCTATAATCACTGTCAGAGTCGAGTGTGGGTGTGGATTCAACAATGCTCGCATCACACACACACACAATACTATCATCTATCTTATACAACTCATAAGGCGCGCATGTACGCGTCACAGAAATTTGTTCACTTTCTTGCTGAACCATCTTGTCGCCTAATAGCATGACGTCACTAATTTACATAACATCTCGTCTGCTTAACTAAAGCAGTTGTAAATTCTTGCGTAAATTCCAAAAAAAAATTAACTAAAAAAATAAAGATAGTTATTGCTTATAAATTTCAACTCAATGTCAAAAATAGTTGTCCCTTTTTTTTAAATAATGCAAACCACCTTTCTTGGATTATAACTAGGAGTTCAATCTTTCTTTCACCATGAATTCTCGTTCTACGACTTCTAATACTCTGCTACTCTTCTTCGTTTTCCTTTCTTGAATTATACATTGCAACTAGACTCTCCAACGTAAACACGTATTAAAACACTTGTGGCTAATTCTCCACAACAAATTTACGAGGGCGCCCTCTATAGTCTACACTCACTCCGTGCATCCATGCACGAGTGTGGGTGTCAATACAGTCCAGCTCAACTCGATTAAAAGGTCCCTTTACGCAGGTCAATGGGGTTAGGCATTTCAACATCTTGACTTTATTATGATGAACCACTTTGCATTTTCTTTGGGCTTTTGAAAACAACATTGTCTCGCCGGCAGAGATAAATTATTTCCTCCCAAATCTGCTTCATATGTTCATCATCCTTGAAGCGTCTTGACATCTTCTATCATGCTTTATCCACTTTTGCCTTTGTATTCACCCTAATCTTTTGCAATAACTTTGATTAATTTATCAGTAGCGCACACTTTACTACCAAATGGATACACTCTTGAATCATCTTGCATCATCTTGCATGATCAAAAGCTTCTTGTTAATCTTTATTCTTTATTGATTTAATCTTTATATCTTGCCGGTCGTCGGCGTCCTCGCTGACCTCTTCGCAGTGGTTTTGTTTTAGCGTTAGGACATTGTACATTTTGTAACTGCTCATCCTCTTCATTCTCCTCTGACGTCATAAGTAATTCTTCCGATGAAATGTTCTCATGTCTTGACTGTCCTTCAGTAGTTGTATCTGGTGTAGTCTCTGGTCGGCTTGCCACCACTTTATCTTTAAACCACGTCGGCGCATTTTCACCGGTGTATGGTTTTAACCTGTTGTAGTGAACCACTCTGGGTTTTCCTTTAGAACCCTTCTGTGTCCGATATATGACGTCACTAAGTCGTTTCGTCACTACATATGGCCCATCCCAGGGTAGCTGAAACATTGGACATAGTCCTTTCCTTCTTTTAGGGATACAACAACACTGTATCACCCTCGTGATATCCCTCACTGTCTGATTTCCTGTCATAATTTCGCTTTTGTCTCTCACTCGAAATCTTCATGTTTTCCCTTGCATTTTCATGGATTTTCTCAAGTCGCTCTTGAAGATCAATAGCATACTCTGTATTGCTTCCTTGAGTGTTCTGTGCTGCTGGTCGTTCTATAAGCAAATCTGCGGGTAAAATTGCTTCTCTTCCCAGCATCATTTCACTTGGTGTGCATCCAGTTATCTCATGAATAGCAGTTCTGTACGCCATCATGACGTACGGTAAACACCTGTCCCAATCTTTCTGATTGTCATCAATGAACATCGATAGTAAATTTTCTAGTGTATGATTTGCTCTTTCAATCATGCCGTCTGATTGAGGATGCAATGCTGACGTTCGTGTCTTTGAAATGCAGAGGAGCTCACAAATTTCCTTAAAACGTTGTGACTCAAAGTTACGCCCTTGGTCAGTATGGAGTTCCATTGGTACTCCGTAGCGGCACACAAATTGTTCCACAAATGCAGTGGCGACGGTGCTTGCTTCTTGATTGGGTAGGGGATACGCCTCGGTCCATTTGGTAAAATAATCCCCAACTACCAAAACGTATTTGTTGCCTTGATCAGAAAGGGGCAAATGACCAAGAATGTCCATAGCTACTCTTTCCATGGGGGCTCCAACATTATATGTCTTCATACGACCACGATGTTTTTTTTCGAGACGCACACTTGTCACAAGTAGAACAGATTTGATTTACATCTCGTTGCCATTTATTCCAGTAGAATCTGCATCTTACTCTCCCTCTCGTCTTGTTTTGTCCGAGGTGTCCACACGTCTTGTCACTGTGTAACCTTGTAACAAGTCCCTTTCTCAAGGTTTTAGGAAGAACGACCTGCCACGTTATTTTATCACCCGCTGGTGTTTCCCATCGTCGACATAGGATGCCATCCCTGACTTCAAGTCGTTCCCACTGTGACCAATAACTCTTTAGTTCGGCGCTTTCGAGTGATATTTCAGACCACTGTGGTCGAACGTTGGAAGATTCTTTCCACTCAAGTAGCTTGCCAATACTTTTGTCTTTTTCTTGTGCGTCCCTCATCTCTTGTCTTGATATAAATTCATCTGGCTGTGTATTACTGACATTGTCGCCACTCCTCGGCGTATCTTTAATTTGTCTTGTGATTCTCCCACAAACTGGATCACTTATTCTTTGTGAGGGTTCGCCAGGAATTTCTTTGTCACTGTCATCTTTGAATTGGCGGGGTTGCCTTATGCTATGCTTGATAAATTGTGCCTCTTCATTATTCTTTTCTGCTCTGTCACACTGTCGACAATCGTCACACGGTTTTCTCGATAGTCCATCAGCATTTCCATGTTGTCTACCTGGACGGTGCTGAATGTCAAAGTCGTAGGTACTCATTACCTCTAACCATCGAGCAGTCTGACCTTCAGGACTCTTGAAATTCATCAGCCAACGCAAAGCACCATGATCTGTACGAACGAGAAACTTCTTGCCGTACAAGTAATGATGAAAATGCTTCACCGAAGCAACAATGGCTAGTAATTCCTTTCTTGTCACGCAGTAGTGTCTTTCAGCCTTCGTCAAAGATCGGCTAAAATAAGCAATGACTTTCTCGTTACCGTCGTGCACTTGTGAAAGCACTGCTCCTATGCCTTGATTGCTGTCTGTGTCCAGAATAAATGCACTTGAATTATCAGGATATGTGAGGATTGGTGCTGAAATTAAATGTCTCTTAAGCTGAGTGAAAGCAACATCACACTCTGGAGTCCACACAAACTCTTGTGTATTTTCTGTTAGACGATGCAAGGGTCGCGCAATCTCTGCAAAACCTTTGACAAATCTCCTTAATAGTATGAGCAAAGTCCAAGAAAACTTCGGACTTCTGTAACACTTCTTGGCGTCGGCCATTTCTTTACGGTCTCTGTCTTGGAAGGGTCAGTCTGTATTCCTTCACTGGATACGACGTGTCCCAAAAATGTGACACTTTTCTGGAAAAAATGACATTTCTTTGGGCTCAACTTCAGCCCTGCTGCTCTTAATCGTGTTAATACTTCTTACAACCTCTCTAACGATAGCTGAAAACTGTCCCCGTATACAATAATGTCATCAATATACAGTAAACATGTCTGCCACTGTAGACCCGACAAAACTCTTTCCATGAGACGTTCAAAAGTTGCGGGCGCATTACACAACCCGAACGGCATGACCTTAAATTCGTAAAGTCCATGGTTGGTAATGAATGCCGTTTTCTGTTTGTCTTTATCTGCCATCTCAACTTGCCAATATCCACTTGCTAAGTCTAGAGTGGAAAACCACTGAGAACCAGACATTGTATCTAGGGTGTCGTCAATTCTCGGCAAAGGGTAGGAATCTTTAATGGTGTGTGAATTAAGCTTGCGATAATCCACACAGAACCTACATTTGTAGTTGATCCATCTTTCTTTTTGACTAAAACGATAGGTGAAGCCCAGGGGCTAGATGATGGTTCTATAACTCCCTTCTTAAGCATCTTCTCAATCTCTACTTTTGCTTCTTGTCTTTGATGTATTGGTAATCGTCTTGAATTGCTTGCTGTCGGATCGGATTCGTTGTGCCCGTATTAATTTCACGTTGCACTTTAGATGTTCTGCCTAGATCGTCTCAATCTTTTGCAAAAACGTCTTGATATGCTCTCAGTAATTTCGATAGTTGTCTCCGTTGTTCCTGATTCAAATGATCACAACTTGTCTTGTACATCTCAGCCAAGTGTTTGGGAACTTCACCATTACTTTCTTGTAATTCTCTTTGCAAAACAACGATTTTGCAATTTTTCTGCTCTTGAATTATGTTGCCACTATCGATGGGCTCACATGTAGCAACACACACACCCTTGTACAAGATAACTGCTTCAGATCTGACGTTGAATACTCTCACTGGCACTAAATCTTGCTTTACATCTACCAAGGTTTTGGCTACGATCACTTCATGAATTTTCGAAAATCTGTCATCCGGCTCCACAATACCAATTTTGGCATTTGTGTTGCAACCTGCCAAGTAGTAACATCTCTTCTCCTGGTGCTATAGTCACAGTTCGGTCAACAATAACTCGGCTACATTGGGGTTGTATAGATGTTGTATACACGTAACATTTCACCTGTTGGCGTCCAATTCTTATCTCTCCTTTTCCTATGTCTAACGCACAGTTATGTTTTTTAAGGAAATCAAAACCCAAAATTCCTTCGGACTCAACGTTTGCCAAGTACACCTCGTGTTCTATGGTCTTTCCTTGGTCGCCAACCTTTATCTCTAATTTTACCCATCCCAAACAGGCGGTAAGTTCTCCATTAGCCATAGAGACTCGTACATTGGTAGAATTAAGCATCGGTCTTGTAATCTGTGATATCTTGTAATATACATCAGGACGAAGTATTGTCAAACTTGCGCCTGTATCAACTAGAAAATGTACTGTTACTTCATGTACTTGTGGCACTATTTCCATTCCCTGTGTAGCTGTATATTCGTACTCCGGTGAAAATCTCGTTTCTACTGTTGGTCCTTTAGGGCTTGATTTCCCAGCCGGCTGTCGGACCATGTAGTCGGCTGAAGTTCTTTTCCCGAACGCAAATTGCGTTGATCATCTCTTGTTTGGTGGTAGTTATTAGACTGCCTTGGTTTGGGACACTCACGCGAAAAATGTCCAGTTTCGTTACAGTTCCAGCACACCGTCGTTTGTCTGTTCTTTCCATGTCGGCCCGAATTCTGCCGGTCATGAAAATCATTCTTGAAACTTGGTTGCTGCGTCTGCTTCTCAACGACATTCTCTTTACAACTTCCATTATCTTGCTTTATAGTCTCAATGATTTTGTTAATTTCAGAAGACATTGCTGAAATTTTACGCTTTAGTACATCCATCTCTTTATCTTTCTCAATCTTTTCATCTTGCTCGGATGATAAAACTCTTGCCATTTTCTTATAAGGCACAACTCGTTGTCTTTCAGCTGCTTGGAATGCTTCCAATTCAACAGCAATTCGAACGGTATCATCTAGGTCTACTGGCTTTGACTGGAAAACTCGCCATCTTATCTCTGTGTCATATAGAGCGTCAATGAAATGATCTTTAGCTAATGTTTCTTGTAAGTCATAGGTAGCAGTCGGATACGCCAAACGTACAAGTCGTCTCACTGCTTGTGCAAGTTCAGGCAGCGTTTCTTCCCTCTTTCTCTGTCGATTCTTTAATTGGACTCCAAATAATTCTTGCTGATTATCCGATCCAAACCTACCACTCAAAGCCTTAACTAACGCACGATAATCTCGTCGCCTGTCTCTATCTAAATCACCTAAAACAGACTGTGCTGAGCCTCTCAGATTTGCTGCAAGATACAAGGCCTGGGTCTTCTCATCCCATCCATTCATCTCAGCCAACATCTCGAACTGAACAGCATAATCGTTCCAAGAACTTGTACCGTCATAAGTTGTCGGCTTAATTCTTAATTTCGCTAGGTCACTACTTGATTCTGTCTTCTCTGAATTTTCATGCACTTTTATAGGCTGTTTTGGAGTCAGTTTGTTTCTTTCATCTTGTGACTTTTCCAATTCTCTTTGTAGAATTTCACATTCTTTCTTCATTCTGTCGAGGACTTCCTGCCCTTCTTGAATTAATTTCTTTTGAGGGAATCTTCATTATTTGACATTGAACTGAATCTTGCATCCCCGCCATCTTTAATGCCAGACTGAATTTCTTCAAAACTTGCAACGGAAATCTCATTAACATCTTCCCTAGGAATTTCACTCATGGATTCGTTACGGATCTCAGGTACTTGGTCTTCCATTATTTTAAAGCAACTACTACTTTTTTTTCCACCAGTATTTTAAAATCCGTCCGCCGCTGCCACCAAAAATGTAACGATTCGGGGTAGCTATGAGATGAATAAACTAACTAAAACCCTTGTCGTCATCCAGGAAATCTCAGGGGAAGGTGTTTAATAATTGGTTTATATAGACAAACAAGCAGACATGATAAAACGGACACTTTCAGTCGAAGGGTTGACTTTAACCATTAATTAAGGAAATACACGAACTGTGTATTTTTATTTACCAATTTCAATAATCACAAAATATACATAGCACCCTCTCTTCATTAGACAATTATGTGTAAACTCCAATCATATCAGCCTGCTGCCTGCACGCACTGCTCTGCTGTACTACTTCTAGCGGTTGGTAGCCGTGGTCGCTATAATAAGTACAATCTGTGCGTTTAATAAAGTGTAAGAAACGCTATATAGAATGCATTATTTGTGTGTCTGTGTGTTTCTTTATCTCTCTGCTGCGCTGAGAATCTTGGAATAAAGTATTTCGTGTAGTCATCGGAGGCAGGCTCTGTGGGAAAATAAAGCCAGCATCTTGGAGTCTTCGGTCTTTAGGTCTTGAAACGGCTAGCTAAAACTGAGCCCAGAACTCAGTCTTCAACGCTTTATATAGTCTGGTTGCGTATGCGCTGCACGCAGATTGCCTAAAACAGCAAGCTGATTGGTTCTACATTAAAACAATAAACCAATAAACGTTAACTTCTACGGTAGCTTGCGCGTTTTGCCAATGTGCGCGCGTACGCGCACGCTAATCCACTGTTACATTGCATGCAGAATCGGAATAAACTGTATACATGTACATACATCGCTGTTTATTAAAATAGAGGCAAAGTGAACGTATTTTATGATTGGCGGCTGTAAAAAAAATAAGTAATCATTGTGAATCAACAGTACAATTATAATTTGGAGACGGAAACTGCCTAAGAAAAATTGCCACAGGTGTTAAGCAGAAAGGCGGTTTTCGTCACATATATAATGTGCTATACTGAATACATTAACTTCCGGTTCAGTTATCCCATATAATTTTAAATTCCTCCAACCGTAAGTTCTGGTTCAATCATGTGACGTCATTCATACTTCATAAAATATTTCCTCATAATATGGGTGTCAATTGTCACAAATTTGGTAAAATTCTGTCTAATGTTTTCTCAAGGTAGCAAAAAGTTACTTTTTAAATCTGCCGCTAGAGGGCGCTGTTAAGATCGATGACGTCACCAAATATATTTTTGAAAAGAGCAGATCCCACTTAACATATAAACCCAAAATGCTTTTAGTGAATACGCTTTCAGATTTGCGTCAATTTATAAAGAGCTTGTTAAACTCTAACTTGGACCGGAAGTAAGGGTCAATAGGGTCATATCTATGTATCAAATGTCGAGATCTCCTGGTTCTGTATGATTATGAAGGAATCAAGAAATTATCTATTGTGGTTCACGAGATGTAAAATATATTGTTTTAATTATAATTAATTACGTAATAATTTATTAGATGACCTCAACATGACGACACAACGTTACCTGGAACTATATGTTTAAGGTCAAACTATGTGTTAAAGATATTCTGGGATAAAAGAAGCCGACATTTGTGTATCCTTGACCAAAGCGCGTCGGAACGGTTTGGTCGCATAATTTTGCCCCACTGCTATCTGAACTCCAGCGCACATGCACACATTGTACGGATACATATACATACTGTATACATGTACATCTACATGTACATAATAATGGAGTACATGTAATGTACGCCGTGATACCTCTTTTGGAAAACGAAATTTGGAAGAAATTTGTCAAAACACGATATTGCTTGCCATATAAGTTGCACATTATCTCTAAATCTATTTGAATTTGACGAAAAAGCTCTGAAAGCTCTGAAATATACGCTATCGTTGAGACCCGGAATCCACCAATGAAATTCCGTGTTGATCAGCCTCGTTCATATATTCCGAAAATAATGTGTGGTAAATACAAGCAAACATGGCGAAAATACTGGGGGAAACTTCTATTGAGAAAACTCAATATGTTTTACCCCAATATTACAGAAAACAACACAAAATCAAAGATGGCCGCCGGTTGTAGTGGCCATTTTGAATTCCCATAATGCATCTGATATGATAATGTGACAAATACCCATCACATTTCTTTAAAAAAAGAATTGAAACAAATTGAAAAAAAAGCAAACACTTATGGGGCATATTGTGCGCTGCCCCATAGGGTAAATCAATATTAAAGTAGGCCCCTAATAATAATTAATATCTTTAAAATATGCAGTTTTACGACTTGGCAACAATCATAACTAGATTCAGCACCATTGAAACCCCTATCAGGTCCAAATTTTATGTGGTCCTGTGATGGGGATCACAAATTAAAAAATGTTTATAGCATGCGAAACCAATTCAAACTTTTTGCGTGGATTCAATAGTAGTTTGGTTACAGTATCTTGCAAAAGTAAAATCGAACTAGGTGTTATACCGTATGTACGTATAATTATAAGAGTACTGACAAATCTCCAGTCACCCCCTCTCCTAGATGATGAATTAAATAGTACGATTTAAAGAGATGGGTCATTCCATGTCAAATCACACACTTTCCGAGGTCAATCTCACGGATTTTTACTCATACTTTCTAGCTTTGTTTGGTTGTATCAGAAAACTCCAAAACTGAAATTTGAGCGTTTTGGGTCATGTGGTTTGTGAGTTACAGGTCGTTGAACTTTTTACCTTCCGTTTGACCTCTACAACTTTGGAAATATGTAACCCCGGTTAAGAATATCGTACGAAAGTGATTTTTAGGTTAAATGAAAGCTCTTGTCATGATAGTACGATTTAAAGAGATGCTACAGCATTAGTAACAACACAATTATAAAACTGAAAGCTAACTTTATGTAAAGTTAGTACCAATCACCACTGAAGACCAGGGGGTGTGACACCCCCAATAATTGTTCTCAGTCGGCATTTAGAGCCTCAGCTGGCAGTAGGATGATCAACACTTTCATACTAAAACTCAAATACAACACTAACAACAACTGTACACGAGTGGTACCCTGAAAAACATAAATGAACACAGTTTTATTTAAAACTTTCCTCGTGTAATGTTGATGATGTTTCAAAAATCTCCTGAAATATATCAGTAAAATTAGTGAAACAATGTAACTTTATCATATGAAGACAGAAATTCCACGCTGGAATGAGTACAACAAATCTGAATGCATTACAATTTTCCCGTAAACGACAGAGTGAAATAACCTGAAACTATCACAGGTTGCCTATTATAAATATATTTAGGCCAGTCTTGATTCTCACAATGTACGGATACATTTACAGATATTTTACTGAAAGTGAAATTTGACTTTAAGGCTACTTTATCGATTTGGACAAATTCTAAACTAAAAATGAATTTATGACGGAACCCATCATAAATTTATGTCGGGACATATTTACTGTAAAACCATGCTTTTCACAATGAGTTTGAGAAATGTTCGAATTTTAATCCATTTGTTTTCACCTCCTCAAGAGAAATAGTAATATTCTAAAGATTTTTTTGGGGTAATCGCCGTTCAGTTAGCGAAAAGCCCGAGTGATGCATCTGGAAAACAATATAGGCTAGGCCTATGGATGAAGTAAAATAAATTGCAAGTACTTGAATACGGATGAATTTGTTTTGCCCCCCAAAAATGTGCTCCACCACTAAGCAGGATTTAATGGTTCAATGGGTTATCTGGACTGTTTTAAGCCTTTCCCAATCGGAATAACATATATCAAATAAAACCTCCTCATATAAGGATAAAAGACGAAACAAACGGTAATAATAATAATGATTATAATACAAGTTATTCAGAAGAAAGAAAAAGTGATAAATCCTCTCGATTCTTCAGATGATTTTTGCAATTATACCAATACCGACTTAATACATTTGCACCAATTCAGTTTGTTTTGAATTGTTATGTATGCAGTGTACTGATACATGTTTTGCTAGATTTTAATTTATTTGAGAGAAAGGTATTCATAAACTTTACATAAAAATACATTAATGGATGCGACTGAAACTTTGATACTTGTTTGTATTTGTAGGACATTCAGTCAGTTTGGCGTTCAATGGACAACATGTATTTCATCATTTGCTGTATTGTGGTTGTTCTGATATCATTGGTGCCACATTCACAGTTAAGTGTTATTCTTGTGCGTTAATTGCATACCCACCCATTTCTAAAAACCCACATTCTAATTTTGAAAAAAAATTATTAACTAATTATTTTGGCATTGCTCGAACAAAAATATATTTATGTACCTATTTAATTTCCATTTTCAGCTTGGGGTTTATTTGATGATATAAATATTTATTATCACGTTATAATTGAGCAAAACCATGGTAAAACCTGCTTGAATAATGTGCCAGATAATTAATTGAAAAACGACACAGATCATTCAGCCATAATATACTGAACAGCAAAAGAAACGCAAGTCCGAGGTCTTGTCAAGTTTTCAAACAGAAGCCAAACCATTTTGATTATAATCACTCATTTAATGAAAAATGCTTTGAAATTGTTGCAATTTCAACAGTCACTTTCAGCTCACAAATTGAAAGCATTTTTCATTCAATGAGTGATTAGAATCAAAATGGTTTGTCTTCTGTTTGAAAACTTGACAAGACCTCGGACTTCGTTCTTTTTGCTGTCCTCGGACTTGCGTTTCTTTTGCTGTTCAGTATATAATTAAAACGGTATGTACATATTTGATACTTTCATTTCTTTTAAAAATATTTTTTGACATTTTCAACTCGCCATTTTCGCGTGCTTGTCTGCCTACATAATACATATCACAATGTTGATCATACATGGCATCTATTCATATGGAGTGTCGTGGCCGAGCGGTCTAGCTTACCGGACTCAAGTTGTGGTGTTAGCAGCAGAATGTGGGTTCGAATCCCGGCCATGACACTTGTGTCCTTGAGCAAGACATTTAACAATAATTGCTTCTCTCCACCCAGGGGTTAAATGGATACCTGTGAGGGCAGAGTTGGTTGATTAGCCCTATATGCGCTGTAATGGCAGCAATTGAGCTGTATACTCCCCAGGGAGCTGAGATGGTTTCAGGAATGATTTATGAGCCTTATCAGCCTTATGAGCAGGGGTAATGATATAATGCGCCTTGAGCACCACACATTAATAAGTCCGCACATTATTATTATTATTATTATTATATATGAATGCCATGCTTGACCAACATTATGTTAAATAGTTTAAGTAACAGGTTTTTTTATTTTTTTTATTTTTTTAGGGGTACCGTCTGCGGTTACACCTGTCCGCAACGTTATACGACAAGTTGTGGATTTCTTGGATGGTCCAGATGTACC
Organism: Zoroaster sp. YZ-2022; assembly: GCA_029582265.1. Taxonomy (NCBI): domain Eukaryota; kingdom Metazoa; phylum Echinodermata; class Asteroidea; order Forcipulatida; family Zoroasteridae; genus Zoroaster; species Zoroaster sp. YZ-2022. Next base: position 2,875,760 of record CM055829.1, read on the forward strand.
AGATCCAGGTTTGATTTTCTAGTGTGTTATTCACTCGCTTAATATATAGGGGATTAATAATGATTCCGACTGGCCCATAGGGGCCCCAAGTCTTTAGTTTTAGTCACTTACTGCACCATGGATACAGTACACCACACACGAAAAAGTGGCGAACCCACGAGCGCCTTTACTAATAAGTTATTCATGTATTCATGTAATATGAATATTCAATATACAATTTTACAAGATCACTCACCTTATACAATTGCAGAAGGCCTAAGCAGATGCGCTGGGCTTTTTCGTGGTGTGCTGGTATACTATCCGGGAAACCACACGCGTCTTGATTAAGGCTCCGGGCTCCGGGCTCCGGGAGGGGAGATCGTGGAACTGACCTTTTATTAAAGTTGTCACGAAGGGTTTGTAAGATTTTTTCTCAGAAGGATTGATCAATACGCACTACAGCTTCTCATTTTAGACGTGTACTTTTGACTGGCATTTGACTTGGCATGTAAGCGGACTAGGTTTGAACAAATCTACCTTTACCTAGCGGTAGACAGTTTCTTTTCTTCTCCCTGTTTTAAATAATTCCCATGCCCATAAAGGAAGCATATCACGAACCAAAAAAATAGCTGTACTCAAAACTTCCAAAAATAATTGTGTGATTATTGGCTGGTCAGGTGGGTGGTGGTAGGTGTGTATTGCTTGTGGGTGTAAACATGTGGGTATGTCTACCCATAAAAACCGATGACGTGTAACAAAAGGGAACAATAGGTCTTCGGTTGTCGGCCATGTTGGTTTGTGCACAAAACCAATGGGGGTGTTACTACAAACAGTCCACAAACATTGGGAGAACAATGGGAGGTCCTCGTTTTTTCGCGTACACAAGAACATAGGGTATTTTACACATCCATGTGAGCAGGTATAGCTATACTTCCGATGACTAGATAACAAAAGGGAACAATAGGAACAATAGTAATTCGTGTACAAATCCTGTGGGACATGCCCAAGAAAGTTAAAATCCAACAACAATTGGAACAATAGAGGGGAGGTCCTTGGAAGTATAGTAAAACCAACATATATATATATATATATATGTATATATATATATATATACTTGTAGTAAAACTAGTGGAACGCTGGTAGTTGTAACTCCGAGTTTCACGCTTTATGCGATCATCAGACAACTGATAGTCACCAAGTGATTACTCCTATATGTATGGGTCCAGCTACCAACCGGTCCCCAACTGTAACAATAAATCGCCGCCACTGCATGCTGGACTGTATTTTCCTTTGTAATTATTGTGATATATTTTTGTTACTGTTTATTTGTAATTGTTAAATCATCTTGATGTTTGTAGTTGATGTGTTGTAGCCGTTGAACTTCCCATGATATGATAATAAAGTGTACTTGTATTGCATTCTATTGTATTATTGTATTGTATTTGTTTGAATTGTATTATTTAGCCCCACTTCTTATCTCAGTAAGTATCAGCAGAGCTATTTAACAGTATGAGTACATCATGCAAACCATAAGTTATATAATATATTTAAAAATTTGTTTCTTTTGTCATTCATACTTATCAAACGGTGAAACTTTAAACCCATTGGAAGCCCCGTGTGTTTCAAGTGTTATGTATCAATAATTATAATATACGGAATGAAACAGATGCATGCTTAAAGGGAAGGATTGGACCACTGAAATACATAGACCCTACATATGTGCCTTTACTTACCGTACCGGAAGCAAGAATGTTCTGTGTTTAATTTTCACTTTATTTCACAGGCAAATTTTGTTTTATCTGTATCATTGTAATGTTTGTTAATAGTCTCCAAGGTGGAATATTTCATGTTATTGACAGGCGCATTGTTAGGCTGTCCTTTTTGTTGCATTTTTTTAGCGGTAACGCAATTGAGACGCAAAGTCATACATTAATGTGTTCACTTTATCTGTAATCACTCTAGGCCCTATAATTGTTATAATTTAAGGAACGTATGTTTCTGTACCTTCACTTTAACGCCACAACAATATAAGCTGAAACTTTCACAGGCTGGTTTTTGAATAGCCATATATATATATATATATATATATATATATATATATATATATATATATATATATATATATATATATATATATATATATATATATATATATATATATACAGTTGGTAGAGCGCTCGTCCGGTAATCGAGAGGTCGCGGGTTCGAGTCTGGCATCAGCCAATTTTTCTTTGCTCGCGAACCGTTTATATATATATATATATATATATATATATACACACACATATCTCTTGTCTTAAATCTTTAAGTATGGACGCATTTACAAACAAGTGTATAGTGCTTCCTTAAATGGTTTGATTCGTTTTTGTTTTCTTTGCAGAGACGTTACTTGCTACGAGTGTTGTGATGGATGGACTGGAGACGTTGGTAGTAATTGTAATACTCGTAAGTTAAATTTAGCTTTGACATTATATGAGCTTGTTAAGAGTGAGTTACCAAGAAGATAAACACGAAGTTTGGTCTGGAGAAATGTGCTGCGTCGATGGTAAAATGGTATATTCGGATGGAATTGCTTTACCAGATGGAACACAATTGAGAGCGTTGGGTGAAGAAGAAAGTTATAAGTACTATTATTTGTTATTATTACTTTATTTCTCTCTACAACAATTCTAAAAGCACACAGAAAATACATCAAAAACAAAAATCAATAAAATTAATAAATACGGAGATGGCAAGACTGAGGAGGAATTGTTCAATTCCTATAACCAAAGGTTCAGTCTTCCAATGAAAATGTACAATTATAGAAATATGAATTGAAATCTAAACACATTAAAGTGAATGACCAGCGTTCAATTACAACATTGAAAGGCTACCACCACCACAACCAGAGACAACACCAGCGCCACAGTAATCTTCCGAACTATTGTACTTCCACCATTCAAAAGTTTGTTATGTGTCTTTTTATATTTTTTACAAACATTACAGCACTATGTTTTAGCTATACTTGGTGTCCTAATGAGGCACATGTACCAGTCCCGACTACTGCAGCTACTGCAACCATGACTACTTCTCCCAAGATGTAATAGTAAGTACAAAAGTTTACCATGTACGAAAACAAAGGGACGAACGACTCAACAGACAGACAAGGTAAAGCATCACAAATAATTCGGGCTGATACGTTGAGTGTGAGATTAAAAAAAAAAAAAAAATTATATTGATCTTCAATTCAGATTAATAACCAAAATTAATATGTACAGAGAAAAAAACAGTACAATTTAATACAATGTAAATGATAAAGTAAACTTATAGTTACAAAATAAGAGTAAAGGGTGCCGAGGTTGGAGAACCAGGTCATCACTTAAGTAGCTTAGCCGACGAGCGAGCGGATACATTGCGTAAGCGAGACATCGGGACTGGAGCTTCGGTTCGACCGGGACTGGCACATCACGTAAGTAGCCGAGCTGACAGGTGAATGGATACTCTGGAGAACGGAAATCGGGGCTGGACTTCTGGCGTTGACCGAGACTAACAAACCACATAATTAGTCGAGCCGACGACTGGGCATCAAGACCAGACTCCTGGGAGTTGACCGAGACAGCGGACCACGGGGCCGTTGGCCGAGCTGCGAAGAAGAGGGTCGTATGGAGTGGGCAACCCTCGATCGATTCCCACAGGCATGCTGGATCGAGCTTCTGCCGATTTCGCCCACAACCGACTATGTTGCAATCTTTACGCATAGTTGCATACCACTACCCAATGAGAGATTAGTGGAAACACATGGTAATGAATACACAACTCATGTGGAGGATTTTAATGTTATGTAACAAGTTATTTGGGCGATTGTAACAAAAGATAAAGGGGCAATGCCGGAAGTTAACAAAGAATTTAAAAAACCTCAAATGTGTACCCATCATAACATCACTGTAACCTTTTAGTATTTATGCAAATGAGAATGTGCATATTCACGACCACATATTTGATACCATGTAGGAACTGATGCAACAAATTATAGTTCTCTGAACTTTGTGTGGTTTCTAATTGTTATCCCAGTGGCTGTCTTCTAGAAAAACGTGTAGAGGTCAGTAGTTAAAGGTGGCTAAAACGGGGAAGACATTCCGTTTTCCCAGTAAATAATGTGAAAATTTGGTTTCTTGAATTACATATTGAGACAATATCGATATAGACGTTTGTGAATTCAATGGTATGAGCAGCGAATGGAGTGTCGTGGCCGAGCGGTCTGTGCGCACCGAACTCAAGTTCTGGTGTTGCCAGCAGCAGGGTGTGGGTTCGAGCCCCCGGGTCGTGACACTTGTATCCATGAGCAAGGTGTAACCATAATTGCTTCGTCCTTCGGATGGGACGTAAAGCCGTGGTCCCGTGTGTTGTATAATGCACGAAAAATTGGATGTCGTGGCCGAGTGGTCTAGCGCACTGAACTCAAGTTCTGGTGTTGCCAGCAGCAGAGTGTGGGTTCGAGCCCCGGCCGTGACACCTGTGTCCTTGAGCAAGACATAACCATATTGCTTCTCTCCACCAGGGGTTAAATGGGTACCTGTGAAGGCAGAGATGGTTTGCTCTCTATGCGCTAGAAATGGCAGCAATTGAGCTGTATACTCCCCAGGGAGCTGAGATGGTTTCAGGAATGATTTATGAGCCTTATGAGCCTTATGAGCAGGGATAATAATATAATGCGCCTTGAGCGCCACTTAGTTAAGTGGATACGTGCGCTATATAAATCTATACATTATTATTATTATTATTATTCAATGGTTTGTCTCAATAACGAATTGTGATAGCTCTTAAAACCCTGCGAGCCAGGAATAGGTGATTCCGGAAGGCACTTTTTTTCCTTTTTTAATTACTGAAAAACCTTTTGGCGAATTCTGCTGAAACTTCATGTAATCCTCAATGAGAACCTCTAGTTTCACATTCCATAGTAACCTTTAACATCGAGTTCAGTTCAGTCACCCCCACCGTGGGAAAGTTGGGCATCCAGCCAGAGCCTTGTGTACAAATCTCAGCCCTATTGAGTAGTGCACAAGCCTATTCAGTTGTGTAAACATCTAATCCTTTTGATATTTCACCGCCTAGCCAGCCTGGCTTGCCTTATCAAGATAATTTATGAGTAATCCTTCTGTAGAATGTGACCAGGGGACCCTAGATTCATCTAATTACACAACCAACCAGTGTTTTATGCACAAATCTCAACCCATTCACTTGTGCGCAAATCTAAGCCTATTCATTTGTACACAAATCTAAGCCCATTCACGTGTGCGCAAATCTAAGTACACTGAGTATCGCTGCCAAGAAAGGTCAGCTGTCTGACCTTCACAACCCTAATATCAACCATCCTACTGTAGGAGGGTCCAGGGACCTCCATTCATGAATTTAGACTGTTGAAATCGGTTAGAAAAGGATTGCGTAGTGTATTATTAGATCGTTGAAAACGGATCGCGCGGTGTATTCTGCGTAATACAAAGTGCCTTCCGGAGTCCTCCTTATTCCGCTTGTGGCATTGTGGTGTGTGTGGCTCGGAGGGATATTATAAATGAGGCTTTGTTCTTGCTTTTTCCACTCCCGTCAATTGAAACATTTAAAACAAAATGGCAGACGTACAATCCAAAATGGGTCAGTTTGCCTCGTGCAAAACCTGTTAAGGGCATACTGCATGCAAGCATCAGAAGCTGTCGCTAGGGAATTTAGTTTATCACTGGAGTAGTATTGTAGATGCCGTAGGGAGCGCACCTACTAAAAGACTTTTTAAAACAAATACTCTGGGTAGTGGTGGGGATATTAACAAAGTTAGTAGAAAGTGTAAAAAACAGAGTATCTTTTTAAAATAAATTCTCTGGGTAGTAGTAGGGGATATTAACAAGTTTTTAGGTATGTTTTATAAAAACCAAACTAAAGACTTCCCGTTTTTTTAGTTTTGTTTTCTCTTTTAATTATCTAAATATATATTGATTAGAGAGAATGACGGAACCAACAAAATATTTATCGAAATGGACATCAGAAGAATTGAAAGATTTTTATGCAAGAACGCATATCAAACAATTTTGGACCTTCGAGAACAAAGACCCAACTTTGTTACCCCCAAACAGCAAGGAGCAAATTCAATAAACGTAGTTATTACGAAGCTGTGAAAATATTTAAAATGGCAAAAACAAAAACCATTGTATAAATTAAATTTAACCGAATTGAGAGAGCGTATAAATGTTGAAAATATAAATTTACCTCGACTCGGCTCGGGTAAAAGAGAGCAGTTGATTAAAGGACTACATCGATGCTATTAAAAGATTTCACAGAAGAGAAAAGAAGAGTTGAGATTTAAACTTCCGATTGACGGTGGGAGGATATTTACGCGAACGAAGAATGGTCGTTCCGCTAAATCACAACAAAGAAAAAATTTAAACATTTTTGGGAAGCGGTAAAACCAAAGATAATTACCAAGTTGGGTATAGACTTGAAATAATTTAACGCGTGCAAGTTTATGATATATATACGTATTAAATTACGTAAAGAAAGACTAGACGGCTCGATCGATGAAGCTACACCAAATTTTCATAATAATAAACAAATCGTTTTATTAAATTTGAGACAATATCGAAAATGTACTTGTTAGCGTTTTCACAAATTCAAGAGGCTTTAGAAAAATATACGCAAGAGGGCAGTGGATGGGGGGTAGACCGTATCATTGATATGAACATTATAATTAGTAGTATTAACCTTTAAGAGGCGGTAGTTATGTCGAGCTATGTAACTATAAAATAAAAATGGGTGCATCGCCATTACGAATCCGGCTTTTAAAACCAGCGAGTAGCCCTTCAGTTCACTCGGGTTGGAAAACATCCTTTTCAGAAAGAAGGCCGGGGTTAAGATTTTATCACTGCTAATCCTATTTATTAGCACTCAGTGGAAGGTGGAAAGTGGTCCTGCCTAAAGAATTCAGTCTTATTTTCTAAAGCTTAATTTCACCAACTGAGTTAAAAGCATTGGTAAAATAATAACCTGAAAATTGTTACCTTATTTTCTTTTGAACTGTGAAAATTGACCAAAAAACGGCCAAGAACGATCTTTCCGTGGTTTTTGTTTTGACGTCCGGTGCAAACCTTACGTGTGCATTGATAACTATAGGCCCTATGGGCCTATAAGATGTAGTCCCCAATGGTCAATTTAGAAAACTGTGGTCCTAACTAACTGTTGATGCAGACTTCAAGCTTTTAAAATAAAGATACAAAAGAAAACGAATAAAATGTCGCCCTCCGTGGTGGTTAAATAAAAAGAATGACGATACTATTGATATAAATAGCGGCGAATTCACATGCGGTAACTGTATCGCTGTAATACACCATAAACTTTCGCGCACAGGACTTCGACTGCCTGAATATCCCGCTGCGTGATCGTACCCATTGATCTCCATTTATACTGTGCTGGGAAATAGTGAGCGAACTCATTGGAACGAGGTCGCTGCACAACTGCATTATTTTCAGTCTTTGTCGGGTTAACCTATCAAAAATGGAATCGCCAACTCCACACATTACGCGTTGTGTAAGCTGACCATGTGACTGCTATTTTATAGGGGTAGTTTGTGTGGTATCTCCCAGTGTACACAAATGACACATGTTTACCTGCTCTATACACTTAATAACAAGTCAGGCCAGCGCAACGACCATCGATGATTTCGCACAGTGTATTCTTGTCAAAATATATTTCCCGACACCTGAAAATGAGGTTTAGATCATGGACATTCATACAGAGTTTTTTTTGTGTGGATAATCACAGTCAAATTCTCCGAGTAGCACATCATAAAGTTTGATCGACAGGAGCGTCGGAAACAGACGGTCAGTGTCATGAAAAATTGTCCATTCCAATAGCACTCCGCACTAATGCTAAAAATAGAAGCAAGTAAAAATTTGAGCTGCACTGTTGATGCATAGAACAAGGAAAGAGTTTATTTCATTTTTTACAGTGCCTGAAAATGAACTAAATTTACATCACAAACATTTACTGAAATAATGTTTTTTTAGAAAGCTCATGCCTTATGTAAAATCTGCCCTCGAACTTAAATTATGTGTAAACAGTGTCAGTGCAGATAATATACCTTTATCATGTGCAGACATCTTCATTTTGTGACAATGTAACCAAACCGAGGCTGGAAGGAAAAATAATCTGGTTCCTTTTTGTACAATGAATAGTAGCATTCATGGCTGTTATTGAATATAGGGAACATGACCAAAATGGTGGCAGCATGATAAAGGTCTATAGAGTTAAATGTTTGATTATGTCAAAGAACTTGAAAAGGTTTAATAACTGTAACTTGTATTTTTCAAAAACGAAGTATGGGTATGGATCTAGGTATGTCATTGTTTGGGAAGTCACTTGTCATTTATCTACTTGTAATATTCATATAAAACCAAGTATGGGTACAATTAAAGTTCCTTTATAACAGCGGCCAGCCCATCAACCTGATCATTACCATACAGTGAAGACCGGGTCCCTCATTCTGTTATTCCCTAATTGTGGTGTTGTACATGGAATCTGTCAATCCGACACAAGATTGACCCCTCCATGGTCTATCTATAAAATACATTAAACTTACTGCATTAATCTTTTTAATTACAAGTATTTGATATATGTTTGTTTGACAAGAAATAAAAACAACCATGTTTCAAAGGAATTAAGCCGGATAATGTTGTGTTGTGTTGTTACAAGTGTAAGTTCAGGGACGAGGGATGTACACAAGGGTTTTGGCCTCACAGATGATATAATCATGAGCAAGATATAATGGGTACAGGGTTCATTCGTTTGCTATGGTTAGCTCGTTGGTTTGTTAGAAGATGCTCAGTTAAATTGTATGTACAATGTACATGATGACACAAAATGGGATTTAATTAGTGCTTAAACCCCACAATAAATAGATGAAAAAATGCATAATATAAACAAATAAATTAGTAGTTAAATGGAATTTTAAAAGAAAACAATTAAACACATCTGTTTTGATAAAACATCATTTTAAATCAATGGATTTTTTTTATGAAAATTAAAATAAGTTGTCATTCTACATGAGAAACCAGCAAGAGAAGCTGACAGTACAATTAGCAAACTGCACAAGCCTGTTCTTTAAATGACTTTTTCTTACCAGGGTTGCATTTTTCTACATGCTACATGTATTATCAGTCATGTTTAATATGTTGAACAGGGAGGTTTCGAAACCATGTTAAAACAAGTGCACTTGTACTGTGTACATGAAAATGCCCAAATAGTTCCGGCAAAAATCAAGCTGGCTGGGTGATTGTTTATTTACTGGATTAGGGGGATTATCTCTGTGGGACAGAGGTAGTGTGTTTACTCAAAGACTCCCCACAGAGGTTGAAAAGGATGTGTAAAAACTGCCAGGATTTTTAAAGGGCTGGATTCGTCAGGCAACGTAAAAAACAACGACGATAATTGTTTACGATGGGCGCTGCGTAGCGCTCTTTTTCCAACTTTGAAAGACCCTCAAAGAATGAGTAAATATTCGACGGATGATGGTTTTAATTTTAATAATATCGACGCTCCCACCGATTAATCAGATTAAGTTAGTAGAAAAAACAAATGATATAGCGATAAACGTTTTTGGTTGTGAATCAAAATCGATAATGGTTACAAACTTAGCGAACAACCCGCGAGACTAGAACGTATAAATTTATTAACCATTCCCATAAAGAAGCTAAATCTCACTACGTTTGGATTAAAGATGTGAATAAATTACTTTTTGATCAAACGAAACACGGGCATCGTCAACATTTTGTTTACGATGTTTACAGGGTTTTTTCGACGGAAGCTTATCTTGAAAATCACGTAAAATGTGTAAGGAATTAACGATGAACCAACAAAACTGTTTTACCAATAAAGGGTAAAAACGACAAGTTAAAATTTATAAATTTTCATAAAAGATGAAAAGTTCCATTTCAATATACGCTGATTTTGAAAGCATTATTAAAAAGATTGACGACGTAAACTCTACCAATACTACAAAACTGCAAGAACACGTTGTTTGCGGTTATTCGTACGTCGTTGTAAAATGCGACGGCACGACCCACACCCCAGTCGTATACAGAGAGAGAAGATGCGGCTAAATTTTTTTTTAATGAATTAGAAAAAGAAGAAAACATCAACGAGATATTTAAAAACCCTAAAAAAATTTATATGACGGAAGAAGATGTAGAAGATTACAACTCTGCTAGCGAGTGTTGGATATGTGAAAAGACATTTTCTGTTGACGCTGACGACAAGTTTGCAAAAGTACGCGATCATTGTCACGTTACCGGTAAATATAGAGGCGCGGCGCACAATTGTTGTAATTTAAAACTGAGTTTAAAACCGGATAAAACATTTATTCCGGTCGTGTTTCATAATTTGCGAGGTTACGACTCTCATCTCATTATGCAAGCTGCTGGTTGTAGCAAAGGAAATCTAACGTGTATCGCAAACAATATCGAAAAGTATATTCTTTTAGTATCAAACAATTTAAGATTTATCGACAGCGCTCAATTTTACCGGCGTCGTTGGATAAACTCGTAAAATCAAACAATTCTTTTCCGATCACTAGCAAGTTTGAACCAGATTTAGAAAATGTAATCTCTTAAAAGCAAGGGTATTTATCCTTACGAGTACATGGATAGTTTGAAAAATTTAAAGACGCAGCTTCTTCTTTTACAGTAGTTTAAACGACCAACACACTACCAAAGAACAATACGAACACGCAAAGAACGTTTATAGCAAGTTTGATTGTAAAACTTGGGTGATTATCACGATTTATACGTGCGTACGGATACTTGCTTATTGGCGGACGTATTTGAAAATTTCGCGTTACTTGTATACGAGTACAGTTTGGATCCAGCAATTAATTATACGAGGTCCCGGGCTAAGTTGGGACGCTTTTAAAAACATTCAAAACAAACTTTAGATTTGTTTACGGACGTCGACATGCATTTGTTATAGAAAAGGTACGCGAGGAGGAACGTGTATGGCGAGTAAACGATACGCCAAAGCAAACAATAAATACTTGCCTGATTACGATAAAACGAAACCATCGAGTTACATTATGTATTTGGACGCGAACAATTTATACAGCCCGCCATGAGTCAACCTTTACCAACGAGTAATTTTAAATGGATGACTAGTAAACGAATCGAACGACTCGAGAAACAAGGATTTAAAAACAATAAAGGATACATTTTGAAGTTGATTTACAATATCTCAAAGAATTACACGATTCTCACAACGTTTCCCTCGCGCCAGAATCATTAATAATAACCGAAAGAATGGATGATGAGCGACTATCAACGTGACTGCTAAACGACAAACCTGCTCCAAACGTTGTAAAATTAGTTCCCAATTTATACGATAAAAAACTACGTGATTCATTATCGTAATTTAGAATTATATTTAAAACTCGGCATGAAACTAACTAAAATTCATCGTGTTTTAGGGTGATGAATCATGTTGGATGAAATCGTACATTGATTTGAACACACGATTAAGAAAAAGACGCAACGAATGTTTTTTGAAAAAGATTTGTTTAAACTCATGAAACAATTAAGTTTTTGGAAAAACGATGGAAAATGTACGTAATCGCATTAATGTAAATTTAAAACAGTTAAACGACGAAAAAGCAAACGATCAAATTCGCTCACTCATCGCAAAACCAAATTTTGCTGAGGCTGGGGTTTTGGTAATGATTTAGTGCGATTCACATGCATAAAAGCAACTCGTTCTCAACCGCCCAGTTTACGTAGGAATGAGCATACTAGATTTATCTAAACATTTAATGTACGATTTTAAGTACAATCATTTAAAAACAAATTACAAAAAACGAGTGTGAGTTGATCTACACGGATACGGATAACTTGTTACTCGATTAAAACTCGAGATGTGTATAAAGATTTATGTAAAAACAAATCTTTATACGACTTTTCTAATTATAACGAACAACATTTTTTACATTTTGAAGCAAATAAAAAGATTATAGGTAAAATGAAAGACGAGTGCGCGGGAACTTTAATATCTGAAATTATATGTTTAAGACCCAAAATGTATTCGATACTTTTATCAGACGAAAAACAAATAAGAAAAGCTAAAAGGAGTTAAAAACAAGTTTTAGAACAACAAATTAAACACGACCGATATAAACACAAGTTTTTATATCTGAAAAATACGCTACATCATGATATGAATTTTATTAGTCACAAACAACATAGATTATATACAACGCGAGTAAATAAAATATCGCTATCTCCTTTAGACACAAAGAGATATATTTTAGAGGATGGGATACATACACTAGCTTACGGTCACTATGGTCTTAACGACTAACACTATAATCGTTTAATGGGTGGATTTTCCGTATCTCGAGGAATAATTTTTTAATTCTTCTCTTACAAAACTACGAGCGGGACCTCTTTCTAAAAATACAAGATGGGTTGATTCCATGGCTTTCATCGTTTTAGATATTCTATAAATTGTTATACTCCATATAGGATCTGTGGCGTGGCGTCTCGTATCTTTTTTACCGCAGGTGCGTATAAATACCAGAAAAACTGTTTGCTGGGATTATTTTTTCATTTTTTTTTAAAGCTTACAACTGGTGAGGCTGGTTTTTGCTCGACGACGGGTAATTTAATCGCGTCTTTTGGTTTTAAATTAATTAGTCGCGTTGTTTCGTTTGCCATTTTTAACCATTTACGACTGTTTCTCGATCAGTCGCTATTTCTTTAGCGTATTGATGAAAATAATCTTTCGCTTAAAGTTTTATTAAATCTCTACTATACCCTGCGCTCTATGATTACCAGCTTCGCTTCCTTGTACTACAACATTATGTTTACTCATTAATACATTCACGCTACTCATAAATTATTTTCCAAGATCAACTTTATAATTTTAGGCCAAGTAAGCGAGCTACGTTTAAATTTTCTCAAACGCGTTACCAACTCGCAAAGCAGTTTTATCGATTAACGGTTCTGCTTTTTTATACCTACTCGCTTCATCTACGACGGTTAACGCGTACTTTTGTAATTTTTTTTTTTACTGCTACCGATCGTATCGTGCGGAAGAAACAATAAATCTGCTTGGTGAACTTTATTCGGTTTCAATAACTTACTATTTGAACTGGTCGGTCTTGGAATATATTTAGGAAAGGGTAAACAAATTTGCCACAGCGCTTGCTTTTTAATCCACTGTTTAACTGTTTTTATTCACTTTTGTTCTTTAGCCTTTTTTTAAATTGCGTCTAGACCTTTGTAGTATCTCCGGGACTATAATAAACGTTTTTGTAGCTTTCTCGTCCATTTTAATATTTATAAATATATTTTATTCAGAATTCATAATATTTTTGGTAAAATTCCCTGTTGAACTAACCACATTTGCGTCATCGAACCCGCGGCAACGGTCGTAGTGAGTTTTAACCCATCTTTTATACATCCAATTTTCCTAAATCGGCTGGTTTTTATTTTAAATATTTTTCACCGAGCATGCTGTATAAAACGACGAGAAGTGTCAAAAACGGCGCTGTGATAAGCTGAATTGGCTATTCCTTTCGTGTCATATTATTTATATTTAACGAATATAATAATTTTTAGTTTTTAAAATTTACTCATATTCCATTTCAAAACACTGAGTTTTCTCGACGTTGCAACTTTGCTATCTGGTAAAGGTTTAGGCTCTATTCTTTTCGTTAGAGACGGCAGGTTTATAAAACTAGTAAGCGCGCCTAAACCTCCAACGAGACAAAGCAATAGCGATATAGTAATAGTTGTTGGAGCTTGTTGTTTCGCTCGTTGATGTTTAACGCTGCGTTTTGCGTTAACGCGTGTTGAGTTTTAGTCGCACCTTTTTTTAATTCTTGTTTTTTCTTTTTATTAAGTTCGGCGAGTTTTTTACCGGCTGCGACTCTGTTTGGATTTTTTTCTTTTTTAGTCGGTGTTTTTGTTACCGTCAACGGTACAGCTGACTTCGTCTCTACAGCTTGCGTCTGTTCCGGTTGTACATTCTCGTTCGTTTCCATCGCTTTTATTATCTATACAAGATTCTTCTTTAAAAAAAAATGTTTTACCGTAATTAGAGTTGCACTGAGCGGTGCTACTAACATACCGTACTTGTAATATATTTCGCACGCTACGGTACTAAGCATGCTCGAAATGAATGGATCTTTTTCTAAATCTGTAATTAATTTACCTTCATTATCAATTTCAAAACTATAACCGTATAAATCAACGCGATTTAAACCGAGTCCTAATAATTTAACGTATAACGTTAGAATGGCGCTACCTAAACTTTGCGTTATATCACGACCTTATTTGGTTTCGTATTGCGTGTAATGCATCACGCTTCTGTAGATAATGATTCAATATCGTTAACGCTGTACCTCTTTACCCAACAAACTTTTTAGAATCCTCCTCCCTTTACAACTGATAAAGACGTTTATCTCGTAGCTTTTGTTTTAACAACGGCGCGTCGTCGCTTATATTAACATCTTTTAGACGTAGGAGTGTAGCATAGATGCATTTTCGTTTAATAGTTTTGTGAACTTCTTCCATTTATTATAAGTGTTTATAGAAAAAATTAGTAAAATTAACAAGTATTTGTTAATCGTTGCTGGTAACTTACTAACGACCTATAGGTATTACTAACGACCTACTAACGACCTATGGGTAATTGCTATACAGTAACCTATGGGTAATTGCTATAAGTAACATGGTAATTACTAACAACTTATAACGACCTATGGGTATTACTAACAACTTACTAACGACCTATGGGTAATTGCTATAAGTAACCTTGAGTAATTACTATAACAACTTACTAATCTATGGTAATTACTATCAACCTATGAATAATTGCTTAATGAACTAGTCACGTATTTCATAATCAGTAGGTTGATCTGTCTTTAAATTAATTTACGGTGTTTAACTCGTTTAATTTTCATGAATTTCCATTCTCAACTCTTTCGTCAGTACGACATCATTTTCTCTCTAAACAATCTTCGAACGAGTCTCTATTTACAATAAAATAAACATACCCATTTGAGTTTTGCTCTCTAAAATCTTTTTAATACGCTATTATATTTTTTGTGAAACGATCCAACAGCTGTGATTAATGTGTCTACCGCTAAAAGCTAATCGTATTAACGCATTCGTCCTCATCTCGACAAAAAATTATATCGCGAGTCTTTACTGGCGCTACAATCATCGATGATAAAACAACGTCCCTCATATCCTTTGAGTATATTACTGTATTCCTATCGCTTTGTTTAATGCGTAATCTTTTAAATCGTCAACGAGCACTGGCTCGTCGTTCCAAATCCATTTTATATTTTGATAAAGTTTTCGTTGTCACCGATAGTGGGACATAATATAACGATCCTTTCAAATGATTAAAATATTCTTTTGTAACGAGTCTAAAACAAATTCAGTTTTTCCGCATCCTGTTTGTCCGCAAATGAGCGCAACGTGCGGATATTTAGGTATTTATTCTTTTTTAATATTTAGTCAAGATGTTTAATAATCGACAGATTCAAAATGCCCATTTCTTATGTTTGGTTGCGCGTCCCTAATAATAAAAGTATACATGTCTAGTTCACCCGCAGCTTCCGCTTCTTTTTCTATTTGAATAGTAATTCCTTCGCCTTAAGTTTTGTACTCGTCTTCCGCTTCCGTGTAATTTATTGTCGGTGCTAGTTCTTAAATCTAAAAATAAACCGTATCGATTTAGTAAATAATTTGCTGGTTTAACACGGAGATAAATTTAGAGCTTGTACGACTTGTATAGCGTGTTGTTTACCTAATCATCGAAATATTTTGAAATCTCTTCCCAATGTTGATACCTTTTCATTCCGTGCGCGTAGAGTTGATTGGGCACGCCTTCTATCGTGATTGAAACTTTGTTCAATTTTCGGATTATAAAATGTATTGCTTTCTTTCGCGGTGGGTTCTCTGAATAAAAACAATATTCCTTTCATACTTTTGCTGGGGTATTTAAATTTATATTCACATTGTATCGCGTTTGTTTAACGGAGTCACGCTCTGCCTTAGTACGCGATCAAACAATATACTCAACCGGTTACTGTATTTGGATTTTAATCGTTCGAGCGAGTTCCGGCATATGAACGACCTCAAATTCTAAAGAATACCGCCCCGATTATGATTTCGCTTATCGTCGGTACTTTTAATCACGTTACTGAATTTATTAAACACGAGCTCGTAAGTCAATCGATCTCCAATGCCCGACTGATAATAAGGTTGATGGTCGGTCAACAGTTCAAAATCACCGGAATTTAATATCTATTTTTATACGTATCCGCGATAGCTTTATCTTTTCCTCCGTTTTCCCGCGAGATCTTTATCGCCAGCGTTTATTCTTATTTAATTATGTTTGCATTTTCGATTCCTTGATACGCTAAATTTTTCGCGTTGATCTTTGGTCAACCATTCGTCTTTAAAACAATTGAATACATCCGCATCGTCTAAAGAAAATATTTCGTTTCCTTCCATTTAATGATTATGTGTTTTACGATCGCTCTACCTATATTTTGTACTAATTATATTTACATCGTCCGCGCTAACAGGTTCTATATTGAAAGCTAATCGACTCGTATTTGGAACGATAACGTCGTTCATTCCTAAATTTGGAAAACGAACCGTCAACAATTGATTTTCCCCATTAATAGTTGCTCGGATTGTTTGTAATGACAACTTTTTGACGCAAACCTTTTATACCTCTAGGTTCTCTTATTCTTCTGTATGGATCGAGTACATCTCCGTACGTATTATTAGCCATATTTATAGTAACAAATATAATAATTTTTATCTTTTTTTAATAAAATGGTGTCTATAGCTATGATGGTCGGAGGCGCGGTAATCAACGCGTTGGCGTTTACCGGTAGCAATTTTTTGTTCAGCGGAGGTGGTAGAGAAGAACAAAAAAGACACGATTTAGCGATGGAACGACTTTCGAAAGCCAGAGACGAATTTAGTAAAAAGCGTTTAAAATATCTAGATTATTTAAACGAAAAAATACAAAAAGAATCGAGCGCAGTAAGAACGTTCAACAGCATCGACGAAGCGATGAACGATATTAACATATCCGGTACGCGAATAAATTTACCCAAAGATTTATACGGCGAACCACAACTAGAAAATTTTACGTTCCTAGCGAAGAACAAAAACCGCGCGAAGTTGTATTTCTCGTACTAGGTATGAGTATAGTAGGTTATGCGAGTTATAAATTATTAAAAAGATAAAAAGTAATTATAAAATGGCGTATGGAGGACGTGATCTTATGCCGATGGATCCGTTATTACAGATCTTGACGATGAAGATGAAGATGAAACGTTTAATGATGATAATAACGAGCTAAGTAATGAGATTATAATGCGTCTCTTAGAAGAGAGAACGAGAAAACAGAAAGTTTAGACAGATTAAATAGATTGTCCGATGCCGTTATAATATTAAGATCAGCAGATGGTCAACGAGTTGATGAGTTTTATAGAATAAAAAGAACAAGGCTGGAAATAAAACAAAGAACCGGATTGGGAAAGATTTCAAGTATTAAAAGATGGTATATATTATAAAGAGGATGGTAGAGTAAACGTTAGATTAACGTATGAAAAACAAAACAAAACCTTTCTTTCGTTAGGTTCAATAGCCAATGAACGGCTAAAGCCGGCTATAGCCGGGTTAGATTCATGAGAACAATTGGGTATAAAAGACTGGGTAGAACTAAACCCAAAATATCAAAAGAAATACAAGAAAAAGCGGATGAAACTTTAAAAAAATTTGAAGCACCTACGGTCGTTATCGATCGATCGCCTCTTCGTAGAGAAGCACGCCGTATGTTACCAACTACACCTCGAGAAGAAGATGTTTACGAGTATGACTACGATGGTACTACTTTACAAAGAGATGCGCAAGATGATATGGAAATGAGTGATCTACGAGTAAAAAAGGCTATAGATGCGATTGAAGAATATATTGGAGTTCTCTCTATAGAAGCAACAACTCAAGAGGAAATGAATATATACCGTGAAATAGTAGGTTACGTCGATCTTATGAAAACGACGCAAGGACAAAAATTTTAATTTGAAGCTGATTTGTATACACGAAACAAAGAATTAACCGATATTAGAAATAGAATCGCCAACAACGATGTAGGAGATGAAAATGCGAATGAACAACTCGTACAACGAGAGCGAGAAATATTAGACGAAATATCAGTGATTAAAGAACAAATATACAAGTTTGATGATAAGGTAATAGTCAACTAAATAGAATAAAGAAACGTTATATAGAATAAACAATATAGATGAGACGTTGGGCGAAGAATTAAAAATTTTATTTAGAGAACAAGGCATAACGATCGTTAGCGTGTTAACAGCTTTTAATTATGACTATCGCTTTTATCATCAAATCAACGGTCAGTGCTGTAAATTCAGTTAATGCAAACCTATACCCTAAACCCCACTCCGCCATCTCCTAAACCCACTCCGCCATCTCCAAAACCCACTCCACCAGACAGTGGTGGTGTAAGCAGTGAATAGAAAAACATTAAAAATTTGGCGAATGTATTATCTAAACTAGGTGCAAAAGCTTTAGCCGCTTTACCAGCTATTATAATAATAATAATAATAATAATGTGTGGTTATATAGCGCACGTATCCACCAACTGAGTGGTGCTCAAGGCGCATTATATTATTATCCCTGCTCATAAGGTTCATAAATCATTCCTGAAACCATCTCAGCTCCTGGGAGTATACAACTCAATTGCTGCCATTTCTAGCGCATATAGAGCAAACCAACTCTGCCTTCACAGGTACCCATTTAACCCCTGGGTGGAAGAAGCAATTATGATTAAGTGTCTTGCTCAAGGGGACAAAGTGTCACGGCCGTGATTCGAACCCCACATTATGTTGCTAACACCAGAACTTGAATCCGGTAAGCTAGACCGCTCGGCCTAGGTAGTATAGTAAGTTGGTTATTTAAAACAGCTTCTAACGTGGTTACGTGGGCGGCGGAACATTTATAGCTAGCTTTGACGGGGGTCAGTACTAGTTTTAACATATATGCAGAAAACGCTAAAATAACAATTCGTAAATCATAACGCCGAGCGTGGTTAAAAACGGTGAAACCAATAATTAAAGCAGTTTTTCTTCTTCGTGACTATCATCGCTAGAAAGAACATATTCTAAAGAAGCAGATTCTTTCACAACTTCAGCAAAGCCGTCTTTATGTTTAGCGACCAATGGCGTTGTTGTTGATTGTAAAGGTAAAATAGGAGCAACAACGGGTTCTGAATTTGTATCTAAATTTGAACCTAGAGATAAATCACTCGTCGCGATTAATATATTATTATTGTATCCCGCGTACGTGCATATTCGTAAATTCATATCGCTCGGCATCATGTATAAATTTTCTCCGAGACAAAAAGTTTAATTGGAGAACAGAGCGTTTTGTAAAACATCTTGATATCGTTGAATACTGGTTGTAAGTAAATCGACCGGAGAATCAATCTCGGCATTTACTATATTTATAAATTCGCGCTGTGCGTCTAAACCGACGCTGGATGCTTGGGAAATCTACTTTTAACTCGCTTGAGCTCCCAATAACGCGTAAACGTAAGTTCTTTGGG
Source organism: Zoroaster sp. YZ-2022 (assembly GCA_029582265.1). NCBI lineage: Eukaryota > Metazoa > Echinodermata > Asteroidea > Forcipulatida > Zoroasteridae > Zoroaster > Zoroaster sp. YZ-2022. The sequence goes on from CM055829.1 coordinate 2,895,401, forward strand.
AGTCGTTTATGCGTTGCGTGCCGACATTTGTAAAACCCTCGCGCTTCTTCAAAGATAATATAAACTTGGTCCACGCCATTTCAACGCGTTCAGATTGAGAAATGTATTCGACGACGTACGAACCGCCGATATCATTATCGCTATTTACTAAATTTAAATCGACGTTTTCTTTTATCAAAATCCATCCTTTCTCGCGTTGATGTTGTAAATTTGAATTGTCATAGTTTTCCCCGGCACCGGAATGTAGCCGTAAATGTTTTCGATAATAAGCCGTTCCCAATCCGTTTGAATTTAAATCTACTCGTTGTTTCCAATCGTCTTTAATCGCTAAATGAAATTCAGTACATATTTTATTGTACGCGCTTACGTCTATATTGTTTGAGAACGCGTCAAAAATTTGAAGAAGATGTGGGACAGCTCAGTTCTTTTGAGCATTCGTCTAACCGATAATATGCGTAAAATCTAAAAAAACGAATCATCGAGTTGCTATGATATAAATGATCGTAACCCGCCGCATCTCGTCGTAGCGCAATACGTCTAACATTTATTTGATTTTGATAAAATTTTAGGCGGGTTAGAATACCAATCGTTTTACAACGTCGTTGCTATCGACGTGAGGTAACTTATATTTTGAAATACGTTAACGAACGTCGCGCTAAACGACTCCTGTTTCGCTGACGTAAATTTTTATACTCGTTAAATCGCCAGCGTTAAAAAAAGGCGCGTTAAAATTTCCAGATTGCTTGTGCGGATACGTAAATTACTCTCAAAAGCTAATGGAAACGTCATTTATTATATTAAAATTATAACTTTTTAATAATAAAATGTACCATACGTTCGAAATCGAAATCGGTAAAGAAGGCGGATCGGTTAAATTAGATAAGGTTATCGATAATCGGCAAAATGATCTCTCGATTATATTACACAGCGTGGGATATTACAACGTGCGTAAAAAAGAAAGAATATTACATCGCACTGCGGGTGAGTCGGACGTTATAAAATTTATCGAACCCGGGCTTTACAACATTAACGAAATTATCGACATTATAGTAAAAGACGCGCCTTGGATCACGTTTTACTATCGATAAAAGACGGGCGTCTTTTTGCTAAATATAACTCAAGCGAACAAGTCTGTTAAATTTACTAGCGGGTTAGCTAATTTACTGGGGTTTCACAACGAATTTCTAACCGCGGGAGAATACAGTCACAAAATCGACGTACAACTTTTTAAAATGTTATACATTCATTGCGATCAAATTTCTACGACCGATAATTATTTCAACGGTAAACCCTGCACTATTTTAAACGCTTTTCCTTTGCAAGACGCGTCGTTCGGCGAAAGCATGTACATGGAATATAAAAATCCGTTGATGAAAAAATTACGAGTCGGCACTTTTAACGAGTTGACTTTTCGAGTTAAAGATAGCAAAACGAGATATACATAATCACGGTTTCCCCATTATTTTAAATGTAGAAATACTATAAATAATGGCGAGCATTTACGGACCCAGTCGCACGAGCGTCGTTGTCGCTACTGCTGGAGCTAGCGGTGAGAATTTTACCAACATTGACTAGCAGGAAATTTACGAACATCACGGATATCTAAACAGAGATGAAATTTTATATAGAGTAGTTTTAATTGAAAAATTTAACGTCAAACTCGGATGGCACGCTACGTTTAAACAACCCTTTTTCATGTTTATAGTCGCGCCGACGTACTGCAGTATGTTTGCGCAATTTATAAAAACCGATAGTTTCGCTACGTACGCGTCGACGCGCGATTACGCTAGTAACATTTAGGCCTATTATATTCCTTCTCCGGAACGTGATGAGAAATTTCATTTTATCGATGATGAAACGCAAACATTTAAATACGAAATGTGTTTTAAAATGCGAAACGTTAGAAAAGTTTTTGTTGAGGCAAGTTTTCGGCGCTCTAAATTAAAAAAATCTGTTTCAATATTAAAATTAAAAGTTTACCGTTAAATTAAAATTAATACTATAATAAATATGGCGGTATTTATGGGCCCCAGTCGTACGAGCGACAGTAACGACGTTGCTGCTAGCGCACCCGCTACCGCTACCGCTGGAGCGAGCGGTGAAAACAACGACGTTTACACTATTGAAAAAAGTGGACATATAAATAATGTTGAAGAAGACGAATTATTATACGTATATAATGAAACAATCTGGTTTCGGTGGTACGGACGAAGGAGTTTGGGTTTAAACGTTATTGTTCCAATAGTAAATGTACAACTTGGATTAGAATAACTACTAACGATGACTCGCGATCGTTCGTTGAAAAACGCGATATTTACCAGGTAGACCAGATTTTTAACGGAATATCAAAGTTTGGTTTATTTTGATAATCAACCAAAGCTTTTAGAATGCGGTATTTGCTTAGATACACATTTTGTGCATATACCTAATTTTAATAATGGAAAAACATTCCGTAGTAAAATCTTTGCTCAATTTGTTATTTTCGGCTCTCTAGATACCGTAATATGTTACGATATGAAAATTAATAATATTCCATTTTATAAAATCTTTTTCCTATTAATGAAAACAATGGTAGTTACAGAATCGACGAACGTACTTTATCCTAATTTAACGGTTTTAAACGAATGACTCTGACGCGGAGCGCGCTAAAACATTTCGCAAAAAAATCGACGATATTCAAAAAAATTACAAATCGAAATAAACCAACGCGAAGCCGTATATAAAAATATAATAAAATAATCAACGCTTGTAGTGTCGTAGAAACTCTCGCAGAATTGGGTTGTATGGGGCAGGAGCCATCGGAATAGCCAGTATCGTAGCGTTATAGCGTCGCCCGTAGGATACGCTTTAGAAAGGTTTAGCTTTAGGGTTGGGCGGCGCGACGGTTGCTATCAAATTCGCGAAAAATAAATTATATAAAAGCTAAAACACGATGAAATACGAGTTTTAGCTTCGTCTAAACTCAACACGATCGAAAACCACGTTTCGAAAGCCATCGAAGACGGTTACATCAGTCAAGAAGAATTTGTGCTCGTATGCGAAGAGCGAGATAAATATTACAAAATGAAGAAAAAATCCGTAATAAACTCGTTATTAAACCGACGACTTTACCGTCGAAAACGGAGGTTAAAACCGCCGATGTAAATGCCGGGAAAATATTTCTTATAGAAAAACGTTGAGTTTAAAGTAAACTTGAGCGTAAATAAATCCAGGAGCAAAGTTTGAAAAGCCCTCTAGTTTAGGAGTTGGTTCAACACCTACTACATCTAAGGTTTGACCACACAGGATGGTAGAACATACCTAATGGAACACCGCTAGGTAGTATGTGGTCTCAAATTGTGGTATCAGTTTCGAAAAAAATGCAATTTTTTAAAGTAAAAAATTACCAAAATATGGCATTGTTTCTGTTTTTGGCACTGTTTACCCACAACGGGCACTTTCAGTCAGCATTTATTCATGTGTCAATTTTGATTTATTTTATTCATTTTATTACAATACACATGCAACAAATAATTAATGCAATGAGAGTATTATTAATCATACATTATTTATATTTTGAATTTTAAAATATTAGGTCATTTTAGTTTTAATATAAACAAAAATATGTTGAGCGAGGCTGCATGTTCAAATAGTCTGGTTCTGCAGCAACCTGACAAACACATTCAGCAGCATATAGTGTAAGGTTGGGTACCAGTATAAGTGCCACATGTCCTGTCACGTAGCTCTACAAACCAACCTGCTGGCTGGCTGGCTGGCTAGGCTAGACAGTCTTGTCCCACTTACTTATGTCATCCTGTCATATTTCAGCAACTAAAACGTTCTTTCAACAGTACAGAGAGGATACTGGGAAAATTGAGGTGAGAAAAACTTTATTACCTTCGTCAAATTATGTCATTGTGTTGGCAAGTTTGGAAATGGAATGTACATGTACATGTATTGTAACTTGTAAACCAAAGTTATTTCTGGATTTTATTTCTCTAAGTATTTGAAACACTACTTCTTATTAGCTTATTGAGCTTTAGTTTGAATTTTAGTCATGAACTGATGAATGGGTCGATTTATTTGAATCCAAATTGATCAAGCTGCTGACACAGTAACTAGTCCTAGTCCGCCGCTGTACTTATGGAAGTTATGGACATGGTAGTACAACTACAAGCAACTTCGATCATGTTAGAGGACTGTCTCACAAGAATCTAATCATTCATAATAACAATCTCTACCCTCGCAGGTACCCATTTTACTCATAGGTGATGAGAAGCAATTGTAGTGAAGTGTCTTGCCCAGGGACACACGTCCGGTGACCAGCCAGGCCGGGATTCAAACCCACATTCTGATAACTCAGTCACCAGAACTAGAGTCCGGTGCGCTAGACCGCTCGGCCACAACACGCTAGAGCATCCTCAATGTTTTTGTCTAAAAAGTAAAGACCTGTAACAACTAGCACCAGTCTTGCCCTATATTTAAGATATGGCTACAGTGTACACATTTATGCACAATTAAGTACAATATTTATCCTCTTTTCCATTACAAGAGATATTAAATTTATTGTTGTTTTCTTTTTTCTTTCTACCTTAGTTTCAACTATCACCAAAGCATGGATACAAAAGTAGATGAAGAGGCTATAGTCCTTCTGCCTCCGAAGAGAAAGAAACGTACACACTTTGAAAAGTGCATTATCTGCCAGACAGATACTAATGAGACTCTGAGAAAACCACGAGAGTCATCTATACCAACACTGATTTCTGCATTGGAAATCAGGAATGACGATGACTATGAGCGTTTCAAACCCAGAAATAAACAATTTGTGGTCAAAAGCTCTCCTGGAACATCAAAACTCCCTGGGAATCATAAATGCCACATATTCAATTATTTTTCCAATGTTTTCATAAATTATCTTTCCACAAATGCCAACTCGACTCTCATTTACTGTTATATGGTCGCATGTCAAAAGGTGGTCCAATTTCCATTACATGGTCAAAAGTGACAAAAAATGTATTTTTTGATATGTTGTATGTATTGACACCCTCTAATAATTAACACCATTTTAAACTTTGAAACATGTTTAATTTGTTTGAAAAAGCTTAATTACTAATTAATTAATACACAGCCGCATATGTAAATCTCAATTTTTCAAACGCGTTTTTCTCAAATTGGACCTCAATTACAAAAATGACTATAACATTATTATTTTATGCAGGAAATTTATCAGATTTGGAGGATATGCTCTCAACACATAACTGCTTCAAATAAGCAATTCAAATTAATTGTACATCATTAAGCACATATATGCTAATTACATCCTAATGTTCAATGACATTTTGTTGCGTAATTAACAAAACGGTACATTCATTGTCAAGGTAACTAATATCAAGTAGAGAAATATATATTAAGAAGTTGTTAAAATATTGTAACTGAACTAAGATTTCATTAGAAATGAAAAAAAAAAACATGTATTTCATTCTTTAAATGCTTAAATTAGCTCATTAATAGGATTAAGGTAATTATCCTTTCCGTTGCAAAATACAGTACCATAAAATTACCCATAAACCAAGAAAATTGTCATCTACTTGAATATGCCATGATATGTAATTTTACACAAGAAAATATACTTTGAAGTGCAATAATTCTAATTACCTGATTTAAAACAGAAGACTGTTTACTAGCCAGGATGACAATAATTAAAACACTGTTTGTAGAATTTCTGAATGGTCTATTGGGTTCAGACACCAAGTCCCATTTTCAAGTTCATCTAATTCAATACCCACACTAAGAACAGTATCCTTGTGGATAAAAGATTGTTTTTCAATGAGTTTATAGAAGCTTCCTTTTCTAGATTCCTTTACTATCTCAAAGAAAAAGCCATCCAACACCTCTGAACCTGCGGGGAAAGGTAAATCGTTACCGTCAATGTGTCAGAACTTAGTTTTTGTATCTCGTTGGATTCAACTCTGAACAAAAAATAGTCATAAACAGATTCCATGTTTGGTCTGACTGCAACTATTGATCCTTTGACAGCTAACGATGCCATTGATATGGTGTCATCAGAAAAATCTTGTGGCAAGTCATTTTCATCAAGCTCATTTTGAGGTGTTGATGAGGATGATGGCACATCCGGTGAGTTACTAGTTTCGCTGAACCGACATAAGCGGAGTTGATGCAGTGAATAAATAAACTGACATACCAGCAATTGAAATTCAACTTTATTTGCTTTATTTACTCGAATAAAGATTGTCAGCAAGTTCTTTGTTCTTTTCCAATTCCAGATTTGTTGTTTGTTATTTTGGACATAAATTGGTATTTAAGCAAGTTATTTACCCACTCCCGCATCCACCTGCTCCGCATCCACCTGCTCCTCCACCCTTGGCATTTCTCACTTAAATTGATGTGGCTTTTATACAGAACACTGCATTGTTCTAAGTGTTAGTACACTGAAAGAATATAAAATTAGGCTTAAAATGAGGTATCAACCATTGCTGTAGGATAAGGGGTTGGAAAAAGCCAATCAAATTTGTACCGCGATTTTCGGAAAAGCGTAATTCCTCCACCCTTTTGTATGCCCACCTTATGACATACGACCATAGTAGCAAATACACAAAAGTGTCTTGCTCAAGGACACAAGTGTCATGATTTGGAACTAAGTTTTGAAATACATGTACCAAGTCACCGAAAGACCAAGTCAACTCTATAATCATTCTGGACCATTTGATTTATTTATTAATTTTTTAAAAGTTTTTTTAAGTTTAAAGACTTTAAAGTGCTTCTTTTAATGGAAAGTTCACACTTTTATCAGGCTTCCAGCAGATAAAGTTAATGCCCACTGTAGAGTGAAGCTCCAATCCTTAACTGTTTGAAGACAATGCATGACATGTTTGCCTTGTCACTTCCAATAATTAAGAATACATTGCAATTCATCAGAGGAGGACACGCCCCTTAAGAGCTTTCTGAAATTTCGGTGCATCATATGAACTGAAATCGGTCCATTCATTTTGCTAAGTGTAGGAGCAGGTTGCCAATTATGAAAAGGGTAGCTACGCCCTTTTTTACCCCTCTACATCCGCCCATGTACTTAAAAAGCTTTGGCAAATTGAAAGATTATCTCTTGTGAAAACCCATCATTTATGAAAATAGAATGTAAATTTATTAATCGACTGCATACTGTAGTTGCCAAAGTTGAAGATTTTATTGATTTTTTAGACCTTTAAAATATAACATTACGTTTTGCACTTTAATGCAAAACTGATACCTAATTGATACCACATACTACCTGGAGGTGTTCCAGAGGGTCTATTCGACCACCCCGTGTAGTCAAACCTTAGATGTAGTGGGTGTTGAATGACCACATTTATGCCAGGTCCGTGGTCCTGGACTATAATAATCAAAAACCCGCTTCGCAAGTAGCGGAGCGGGTAATGAGTAGACCACCACCGTACAATTTAAATTGTTAGTCGTTTTTTAAAATCAATACAATGTTTATAATTAGTTCTAGACGCAAAAAAATAGTTTCTCTATCTATTTCATTTATACTCAACAACTCGCTATAATATAAATTAATGTAATACACGTCTAAAAGCGAGTTGCGTTAAATACTCTTTCATACTCGCTAAATCTCTAGATTTAATTAGCTCAAACGCTGGAACTAATTTTTCTCGCTTGGTATAATCAATCGTTGTGCGGGAACATTTCTAATATAATATTCCAACAATATTAAATCGTGTAAATTTGTACAAAACGATTTTAAATCATCAATAAGCGTAAGTATACACCTTCGTAATAGTTCACCCATATTAATATTACTCTACAAAAACTTGTTTCGTCTTTTCTACCAACTCTGCCATTACTAAATTAAACACGAGCGTATAGCTTTTTGTTTATTTGGTAATGTTTTTTGCCTGATTGGTACATAAACTTATCGATGTTTTTGTACCTTTTTTACACCTTTTACACTCAACTGGCACACTTTTTCCTTTTTTAATTTTAAACTGATGAAAAGCACAATAGTTTACGTTGGGTGAGCTACGCACGCAACATTTGTACGTTTTACCAACTATTAACCATATGCAAGGAACGATTATTTTCTGTTTTAATTCCATAATCTTTTATTATTAAACGAGATTATATTTTGTATAATATTTTCTAAGTGAGTTTTTAGGTGAAGTTTTTGGAGATGTTTCTAAAACATCTTCTACGTTTACTAAAAATCTTTCGTCTTTTATATAAGCTGTAATTTCCCCCAAATTACCTACAGACGCAGCAATTTTTAATGGAACGTTTTCATCTTCATCTTCTTTAGGCGCGTAAATTTGTATTTGTTTATCTAAAGATGAAATTTTTAGACAAACACTAAATAAAGTTGACGCAAAAGTAGCCGAATAAGTAGGCGGTTGCTTTTTGTCTGTATCACCCAATTCGAAAGATAAGCTATAAAGACTATTGCTATCGCTTGAAAAACTAACGTAATCTAAATTGCGTATGTTAATGTCAATTTTTGTGTTTATTTGCAACATTTTTTTAAGTTTTAAAAAATCGCTACTTTCAACTATGAAAGGATAATTATAATCGGTGGGAGGTTCAATTGTTTTCGTGTTAATGAACTTATTAATATTTATGCTGTTAGTTTCTCGTTTTTTACCACCACACGTTTCAACCACGCAAGTTTCGATGTATATTCGTTCATTTTTTACGTAAACAATTACTGGAACTTTTCGTTTAATACTGTGAGTAAATTTTTGCAAATGTTTTAAATTAACCATAAATTCAATTGGGTTTTCACATTTAAATTCAATTTTGTTTTCTCTGTTTAATACTATATCGATTAGTATTCTTTTCGATCGATCTGTCTCGCGATAATAAAATCCTGTTTCATCTACCTTAAAATGAGCCTTTGTTTGAATACCTACTAAAATGTCGATTAAAATTTTAAATGAATAACCCATTTTGATTTTAAAATAAAAATCATATTCATAGTTTTTATTTTTTTTTAAACCTATAACTTCGTCATAATTTAAAAATTTTGATTTATCTAATATCACGCGCTCTATACCATCGTTTTCAAAATCGGGTGTTAGTGTTTCGTATACCAATTTCGATTTATGTTTAGATGGTTCCGCAACATCACCTTTTTGCGCTTCGTCATAATTTAAAACATTTGATCTCTCAAACAAACTATCATCGTCGAATGCATTATATGGCTTAATGGTGTATGCTTCCATTCTCTCTAATCAATATATATTTAGATAATTAAAAAGGAAAAAACAAAAAACGTGAAGTCTTTAGTTTGGTTTTTATAAAACATACCTAAAAACTTGTTAATATCCCCTACTACTACCAGAGAATTTATTTTAAAAAGATACTCTGTTTTTTACACTTTCTACTAACTTTGTTAATATCCCCTACCACTACCCAGAGTATTTGTTTAAAAAAGTCTTTTTTAGTAGGTGCGCTCCCTACGGCATCTACAATACTACTACTGGTTAGCGTGCCCTTTTGACTCCATTTGATTTTTCACTATTAAGATGTACAAGCGAAGCGTATTTTGCTGTTAACAGTAAGAATTAACATCACACAAATATTTAGTTAATCGGGTATCATGATAGAAAGGTACAGGTAATTTAGGACAAATTGGAATTTTTTATTGAGACTTCCTGTATATATAGCCTTCATACTTTGTTTATGTCATAGTGTGTACACAGATTGCGAACTGTCCCGAGGAGTTCTGCTCAACAAGCTATGATCAAAAATGTGATAGATGTGATGGTGAATTTGGCCCATCTTATGGATCAGCTTATGCCAAGTCGACTGACCAGACACGGTGCATTAGTAAGTGATAACTGCCTTCATGAGATTCAATTTTGTTTTTAACAATCATCGGTCTTACACATAATCGACAGAGCATATTGTGCCTTGTCTATCATGTTAATCCGGAGCGTCCACTTCGTCTACAGAGGGCGATTATTACAACCAATATATAGAATAAAATAAATGTGACCCAGCATGACAAAACCCACAAAAACGTCCCAGAAAAAGAAAAAAAAATGAGTTATTGGTATCATATGAAAGGGCAACTCTTTAGCTTTTCAATGGTGACAAAATTATATCAATCATGCATTCTGTTGGCAAGTTATGGACTTTGAAAGTCGAAAAACAATGAAATTACGATTTCGAGAAATACAGGATGTTTTGAAAAAAAAAAACAAAAAAAAACGCACTAACAACCACAAAATGGTGCTCGGCATTTCGCTTTTTCACACACTTATAAACTGATTTTAGTAATTTTGTTTGCAGGAAATTGTGAAATAAACATCCGGGAACTATAATCAGTAAAAAACCCAAAAGGCCGTATAACACCCCATTGGTAAAAACAATGGCTGTATCTTGGATTAGGGTTCAGCGACTTTTTGCGGGTTTCGCCGTGCGGGGTCACAAATGAGTTAAGAAATAACGCATGTTGTCCCACTCGTCTTTGGTTTCGAACTGAATTTCTACATGTACCACATCTCCGTGCACATACATGCATGTTTAATGGTTGAACGGGTTTTACCACAATACATGTAAATTAATTACTGGACCGTAACAGCGATATCATTCAGTTTTGTTCTGGATTGTGTTTTAAACTTGAGATAATGAAAATGTTGTTATAATGAGGAACATTTTGTATAATCGGTGACACCACAGGTGTCACACTTCCGGTTGAGCACCTGTCTCCAACAGAGGGCGTTATTAAGTTTTGATGTGTGCGCTGAAAGAAATCTCTAATTTATGAATTATGTTTTTAAACTGAGATCATGTTTTTGGTAATGCACCCGAAAAGACATTCACTGATGAATGCTCGAGAATGCATTGTTTATAAAATACAAATAAAGTACTGAGGTGTATGACTGAATTATATATGCGGCCGTACAATAGCCTATAAGCCAAGTTTCTACATTTCCAAGGTCATGTCAATGGGGTCTATGAGACTGATTAATTCCCAATGACAATATCTTAGAGATACATTAACTGCAGCTAAGTCATGTGATTGACACTCGTAAAACCAGTTGCATTAAATATATTGGTGTTGTGATACTTTTTGGGAATTTTTTGGTATTTATGCTAATATAAATGTGCATATTCACGAGCATATCTTTAATGTCACAACGGGGTCAGATGCATTATCATAATGAACAAATCCATTACTTTTCACAAGTCAGTTCTCTTAATTTTGTATATAGTCATGCTAAATGAGAGTTTGTTTACCTGTCAGTAAATATTTGGATGTTGTGACTGTTTTCTTGGGCAAGGGTTGAGGTTTTGATTTTGTGTACTTTTACTGTTACTGTAACACTGAGTTCCTATTATGATCTAATAAAACAGCGCCCTCGTGTGTCAAGAATAAGCATGGAAATTAAAATGAAAATTAACAGTACACCCAATATTCGTTTTACATCAAAACTGCCCAGAAGGTTGGATATTTGGTAAAATATGTTTCTACATAAAATTGTATTTTATAGGCCCTTTCAGTTGGTTTTCAGTATTCAGTTACTGTTGTAATTACCATACACTTTGTTCAAACCTAGACTCGTCGGTTGTATTTAAAGTAATTTTGACCTCAAATATTACTCATATTGTAATCTTGTTATGAATTATTAATTTTGCATATTTTATTAGTCGTAAACTTAATTGCTCTCCTCAGAGCAATGTTCATGGAGGACTGACAGCAATGCTTGTTACCCGGGATCCTGTACTAATGCCCACTGTACATGTAGTAGCGGATTTTCAGGCACCGACTGCAGAACGAGTGAGTTATCAGTTACAGTAGTGGGTCAGTTGTAGCTGACGAATGACGTCACAATATTAGAACCCAAGAGGATGTATGCTAAATAATATTGATGAAGACACGGCCCTATGTCAATATAGGCAATTTAGTAATACATGGCTGAGGGTGATGGTAAAACAGGGTTAGCCGGAGATAGCTATTCATAAGTGCACAAGCAAATGAAATTAGGCTGTTAGTTGGAATATTAATGTACTTGCCGATTGCGTTGCTAAGGCCACCTTGCTTGGAGTGGCGAGCCGTGGACTGTTGCCCAAAGTTGGCTGAATACGATTAAGCAGGATAATGGCAATGAGCTTGCTTGGTATTGTTATGAGGATGTTAGTACATACCTCACTGTCGTTCTTCTTCTTCCAGTCCTGGATAAGAATTACCACCATGTCGCCAGTTATCTGGAATGGGTGTAGTCACCCAGATGGATTTGGTGATGAAAGCAAACCAACCTAAAAATCCGTTTCATCTTGATAACCTGTACACAAAGTGTTAATATTTAAATGCCTTTATGATAAAACATTATGAACACGTTTTGTGTTTATTTTCCAAAGTTAAAAACGCTTTGTGGTGTTAATTTTTATTCCAGAAATCGTTATTGAGTCAACACAATGCAATTAAAAACTGCACCTTATTTTAGTTTATTTTATATTCTCAATATTAACTTATCAGTTAAGCTATTTGCTATTTATTTACTTAAACATTAATTTGAAACCGGATTTCTACAGTGACAAAATTTTAAGTGACCGTATTTTAGTGATGCCGCCGGTGCACCTGTTTGGACAGCTTGCATTGATAAGTTAATTGTATCTGATACGCAAATAGCAATATTTTATATGAACAAATCTCAGTTTGTAATTTTCATTTACCTTATAGTGAGTAAAAGTCAAGCACCGGTCACGTCAGAGCATCGTGCAACCCTCAAAATGGGTACAACAACGCTGGAATCCCCTACCGTCCAGGGTGTTATATCCACGGTCTACACCAATGTGCCAGACTTCACCCACATTCAAGTGAATTGGAAGAGTTCGTACCAACCCACTCATTTATCAGCTCCCAGCAGTAGCGGACATCCATACATTCACAGTGCCAGACTTGGTGTTGTGTCTGCAAGTGTTACAGCTATTGTAAACAGTGAGTTCTTACCAGCAGCCGGGGGGGGGGGGGGGGGGGGGGGGCTAAAATCATACAAACTGTTTGATATTTTTGATTGACATAATTTGTCAGTTAATTAGAGATTTGAGTCGGTAAATTTACCCTCCCAAAAATGTTTGCTATCCACTTTGAATATCCTGGCTACGCCAATTGTTCTTACCATATTTTACGTGTCGGCACTGCCAATCCTTCGAGTGTGATGCGGCCATCTCCGAGCCTGGCTCTTCCACTTCGCTTTCCCTCCCTCTGGGAATTAATTTCACTTATTACATATATAATTATTTATACAATCATCGTCTTCAACAAAGTAAATTTGTTTCCATTTGTGTAGGTGTTAATTACCAATTCTGTACCTTACCTTTAAATACTCCCCTAAAATATATTGGACCCGGCGTTTCTCCCGTTTCCTTAGGAGCTAGTGGTGGAACGTATTCAATCGCCTCACAGTCCTGCTCTACGGCGGGATCTCGAGATAGCCCTGCAACTGCCTTGGTCACCTGTGATTACACATTTTCTATTGACTACAGTTCTTGGACGCCTGCTACTGGAGATATGTAAGTCTGTTGTTAGAGCCTCAGTAAACATTTTCACAACATTTTCTTAGACTTGACTGCTTTTAAAATCATGATTACAGTATTTAGATCACTTTTTCAAATGACGATTTGTCAGAATATCCCTTAATTATTAACATTCATGAAACATGTTTTTTAATGTGTCACGTACGGTATTGAAACTGTTATGATGTGTATGATGGCAAAGCCATCTCATTTTTCTGCCATAAATATCTATGTAAATAGAGGCTGGAAGAGAATAGTCTGGCTTCTATTTTCGATAATGACCATCGGCATGCATAATCATTATTGCACAGATGGAATCAGACCAAGATGGCCGCAGCTTAATAAAGGTCTGTACCTCCAGTGAAAAAATTAATGAATTCGACTTCTGTTTGTTAAGGTATAATGTTTCTTTTGTTTCTTTTGTTTGATGTAAATGGTTAATTGTAGATTGAGGTGTACGGTAACGTCAAGAAGTGGTGGATACATGAAACTGTACGACAGAGATCATTCAAACAATATCATAACACGATACTATGTTGGCAAGACAACCTCTAATTATTTAACTTTCACCTTTGACTTCGATGACCCCTACCACTGTGTGGATGTCAACGCCGGGTGTCGAACCACTATGTTGCATGCTGGAAATGATGTCACCTCGGAGGTCAGATTTTATTTTGTGTAGAGTCATTAAAGGATGCAATATTCTGTTTCGTGAATAATCTCTAACTTTCTTGTCAAAATTATGGGAGTGTCAGAGGTGTATTCTCAAATCAAGTTGAGAAGTCAAAAATATTTTTGTTTTAAAGCTGTTTCAAAACGGTTTGATAATCTGCACTTTAATATCACTTGGGTCAAAATTAACCCAGATTAAGGGTCTGAAGGTACCAGGCCCTTTTAGGGGTCAGACTAATGATTCGAAATCTGGCAAAAAAAATATATTTTCAGAAAATTCTGACCCTAAATCTGAGTTAATCTAACCCCATCACTGAGCTGGCACTTAATGACTCTTTTCCGAGTCACTCTTGACCAGGGAGATTTAAGAGTGAAAATTGCCTTCCATGTATACTTACCTGTATGTAAGGTAATCATATGATTGAATCCTGGGGGAATGGGGGTAATTATAACCTATTTGTCTGGGGGTGGTCCATGATCATCTTTGTCTCCAAGTGAAACAATATATAAAAAATACCTTTCAAGTGATTTAGGATTACCATTTTTCAAATAGGCGTAACTGAAATAGTTGTTAACATAAGTCTTCAACATAGTCTTGAAACATTAAGAGGTATGTTATACTTTTTGTCAAAGGCAATGATCACTGTTACTTGGCAAAACTGGGCCGATAATCTCGCTGGTATCAAAGAATACGACCTGCAAGTAAGAAAACTGTCAGGTAGCCATGGCAACGAGATGACGGAAATCTTCGATAGTCCGGCAGTGTTTTACAATGTTACCGAGTCTGGTCAAGATGTTACCCTTCCTCATGTCGGTAAGTTTGTATGAAGAATTTCTGAGGGAACTATTTCTTCTCAACCTTTCATTGATAGAGAGAAAAGCTACAAAATTAATTGCAGATGTGTTTGCACTTCAAGAACAGATCATTGTAGGATTTAACTCATGACACAATTCATTATAAAATATAAAAAAGGGAATTATTAGACTTTTACTCAAGCTACATTCATTTAAATAAATGGATATCACCATACGTCATACCTTGCTTCAACATGCAAGCCCATTATTTTAGATTTTATTTGAACATTTAGATGTTTGTTGCATTTTTAAATAGGTTACTTTTTGCTCTTGTTATTTGACATTAGTTATCAAGACATTTTCTCATTTGAAGTTTGGGTAATTACTTTGTGTTGATTATAATTTCTAACTTAAAATATTTGTCATATAGGAGTATACTCCATTATCCTCACTGTGGTTGATAACGCTGGCAACGTCCGCCTTTGCAGACGCTTTGTATTCTTGGACGATGACCCCAATGACGTCACAATCCAGGGTAACTCCACCACCATGCGTCTTCTCTCAGCAACCCGAGAGACAGACTACGTGTGGCTGACCAATCTAGACTCAAGTGGAGGGACGACCTCGGTGATTCTTGACTGGCAGAACCATTTCATTAATGAATATCACCATAACCAGGGGTTGTTGAAACCCATTGGGTCGTACGTGAGCGGAACTATTAACGACGGTGAGTAAATAATCATATTTTCATGATCTGAGTACCAATTTCGGTTGTTTTATGAAACTTGTTTTATTGTAATTTTGTTTTTAAAGTGAGATGCATTTAAAAGGTTTGGATGTAGCTGTACCTTAATGTCCTTGTTGATGATTATGAACCGAAACATAAGTCGAAACATTGGAATGGAAAAATAAATGTTTTGGTATTTTGTACTGGTATTACTTTATGATATACATATTTGTTTATTAGAACAAATCATATGAAATTAAATTTTAAAACCTAAGAATCATAAGTTGTCAAAAACGAAGGAATTATTATTCTATTTGAAGACTATGATCAGAACTTTGGGCAGCGTGGCCGTGCAGCCATCCCTAATGCATTTGGCGTGACGGAGTTCCGTGTCTTTCATGACATTGACCACAGAGGTGGTAGATCCATTGCCAGTGTGAGTGACGACAACTTGGACAACTGGAGTAGTGAAGCCTCAAACACACAAGCAACTTATGACCTGACCCTAATGGATGGAGATTCCATTCGGTTCTGGGTGGAGGCCAGGGACATAGCGGGACACTTTGTGAGGGACAGTGTGTTAATTCATGCTGATTCTTCTCCACCAATTATTGAAGACTTCTGGCTTGCACGGGATGGGGAAGTGAATTTGGCTGTACATAATTCTGTCAATTTACATGATATGAGGTGAGATTTCAAGGTTCTTAGAAAAAATAGTTAAACACCATCTGTAAGGATAACACGAGAACAAACTGAACAAAGTATTATCTAAATGTTATTCTGTCTGATGTGAGAACACGTGAACAGTATTTAGAACTATTCCAATCTGAAATGGATGACCGGCCGGTGATCCATATGTTAGGCCCAGAGTAAACTAACAAGTTTGTCATCTATGTCATGTCTGTTAGTGTGGAGTTCAGGACTTATGACATACACAGTGGCGTAAGAACCATCGAGTGGCGACTATTTGACAATTACACTGGTGTAGAGGTAGAACATGGCAGCCAGGCAGTGGCTGCTGTCAAAATTGACCAGGTAAAACAATCGCAGTGTTAGCCCTGATTTGTTGTATAGGCTACAAACATGTAAAAGTAAACAGTAAATAGTAGAATATGAGGCGCTTTTCGGACCCCGTTGGTGGATGGAAACTGTGCAAAATAAGTGTGGTGCAAAAATGTGCACAATGAGTGTGTGAGTGTGGTGCAAAAATGTGCAAACTTGTGTTGCATAGTGTTAGCGAGCTAGCACGAGAGGGCGGGCTTGAAGTATGACGTATGTGACGTCATACTTAAAGGCGTAATGGTCAGACTTGTAAAAGTCTGACCATTATTTTGCCACGAAGTGATGAAATGATGTTTCACGATAGTGTACTGGCGGAAACCGTTGTTGTTGACGTCAGTTCGGAGGATCGAAGTGACGACATCACTACCTCGCAACAGAATTAATTAATTACATAATATTAATTAAATAATATTAATTAATTACATAATATTTAAGGAAAACACTCGAGTACGTGACGAGAACGGGTTGGGATGTATGTCATATACAAGTCAAGACACTGAACGTGTTGACACAAAATGTTGTCATCATGAATGGTGTAGGTGACGTCATGGTCGTGATGTCACGGACAGGTTCGTGCAAGTCCGTTTACTGTGCTGTGACTGGTTAACTGTACAATTGCCCTTGTACAACCTGACAATGTCTGCTTTAAAGTAACTGTAAAGTAAACCGTGTTCTGATTGTTCGATAGTCAAAACATCCATGGACGGAGACAATAAAATGGCAGTATTTTGGCTCTTGTGGATCATTTTTCCGCGGACGAATCCTGAGAGCACAACTTCTGCCAGACAGCTTGAGCATTTATGCTGTATCCAACGCAAAATTAATATAACGATGGCCGAACTTCTCAAGATGAGCAACCCAAGTGCTCTAGCGTCTGCAGCTCCGCCATCTTCCCCTACATCTGAGTCGTGTGCGTACGACCCATTTGATTGTGTGAAAAAAACTTACCCACGATCAAGTTAAAAATGGGCGGCGTGAATCTTTCAGTGCGACCGAGGGAAAATCCTACTTCTACAACGTGTTTACCCGATAAAGCGTGTGGACCATCAACCCCGACGGCATACCGATCCAGCGTGAACAGAGAAGGATGGATCCCAGCACATCGGACATACTTCAATCTGCTATGTATGAGTTGACCGGTGACAGTGTGAACTCCAAGCAGGGTAACGAAACCACCACTGACCAGATCAACGTAGATAATGAGATTGCCTCAACCTCTGACACCGCTGCAGCTTCTCACGGCGTCAAACGAAAGGGCAACGTCAAGAGAATGTTCAGCCCGGACCCCGAAGAGGTGGACAATCAGAAGAAAGCCAAAAGATTCAAGATCGGAGGTGAGTGTCATGCTTATGTAAAACGTTTCAAGGGACGCCCCTACGTTAATATCAGAGAGTATTATTGGAACATGAACAAGACCCGATTGTTGGCTGGGAAGAAGGGGTTGAATCTCACCCCCGAAGAGCGGATGATGCTGGCCGAACAGAGCGCTGACATAACCAAAGCCCTGGGAATAGTGTAAACACACATCTCTTCATTAACATTTCTTTGTTTACTACTCATTCCAGGTGACATTGAAATACCCGCCAGTGTTGATATCGTAGAAGATCCATCACCCACCAGAATGGTTATCAAAAGAATTCTGACCAAGATGGTTACGGATAACATACTAAAGCTCGTGTATTCTGCTCAGGAACAACTAGGCTGTGAAGGATGTGAGGAAAACTGGCCAAGTCTGTATGATCACGAGTGTGTGTTTTTCGGTATGCATCCGCCATGCCGTCTTTATGACTTGTATCTGATTATTACGAAGAAGCGGCGGAGCTTGTAGATGTGGACAAAGTTGTTGGCGTTCTTGACGTAGTCAACACCTATCTAAATGTTAATTAATCAAGCGACGAAGGATTGGACATTGATAAACATTCTATGATTAAGGGCATCCTAAATGAGTGGAGGGCGGATCCTGACGATGTTGTCCGTTCGTTCTATTCTATGTTTTTTAACAATTTAACTCAACTGATTGGTAGCACTATTGAACAGTTGAATGCATAATGTATCTTTTACCTCGAGATGGTTACGGATAACATACTAAAGCTCGTGTATTCTGCTCAATATACATAAACAAGTTTATGGTGTGAAATCGGTATTTCTTTGTAAAATTGTAATTTCTTTTGAAAATAACAATGGCTTCATTTTAAATAAACAACAATCATAACAGTGTGCGTATTACTTTTGTTGAAATGGTTTAACATAAATGTGAAGAAATAATAACATTGTGTATATGTGTGTTTTATTTTGGTGTCATTAATGTAAAAGACCTAGATTAGTGTTTGTGTCAGGTATGGGTAGGGTAGAAGACGGTAAAGAATAGGGTATGTGGTTAGGGTATTAATTTGCGGTGGTTTAGGGTTAACAAGTTGGGAGTGATAAACACAATCACACATAATAAAAGACGACAAGAGGTGCCTAAAACCAACCGGAATTCATCAGAATTCCATTAGTGGTCAACGGGCGATATACAGTTTCAAGTATTTTATTCATCATCAAAACATACAATACAAATTTATCAAAT
The DNA here is from genome assembly GCA_029582265.1 of Zoroaster sp. YZ-2022. NCBI lineage: Eukaryota > Metazoa > Echinodermata > Asteroidea > Forcipulatida > Zoroasteridae > Zoroaster > Zoroaster sp. YZ-2022. The sequence continues at coordinate 2,914,738 of CM055829.1, forward strand.
AATTATCAATATTAAATAACACAATTATAACGCAGCAACTAACTACGGTTCTTTAAACAAAACAAACCCTACTTGGTAAAATAATTTTGATGTAATAAAGCCCTAGATATTAGACGTATAATAAATTTTTCGTCATACACTTCTGTTTTAATACGAGGAAAGTGTTTCCTAATAAAGTTATTTACATCCAAACCATTATCCATTGTATCCGACGAAAACAATTTGCTAATATTGTTCATGCTCAATTCTCGGCATCGATGTAAAAGGAAGAAGATGACGTACTGTCCACAGACGGTTGACAAAGGTCCCTGAAGTCGGCGTGTGTTATAGATGGTGTATTTCGCATTCTTTTGAAGGAAATGTTCAATCTGCGGTAACTTGGGCTGAAGTCCGTATGAGTCAAAATATTCACCCACACCATCTCGTGTAATGTAGATTGCCAACCAGTGTTCTCCTGGCTTATCAGCAGGATCTGTGTTAATGACAATAGCGCTGGGGTGTGGAACAAACTACTTCGGAAGTTGATCACAGGCAAAAACTCCTCTGAAGAAATGCTTGGTGAACCGGTCTCTTTTCAAAATAGAACTTATCTCCAAACTATTCATGATGTTCGGTCCGTTTTAATCTAACTTGCGTAGTCAAAAATAATGTTCCGAGCCTGGTCTATTTCTAGAATGTTGTTGAACTCTGCATAGATGATCACGTTGACTGTCTCATCTAGCGGACTTGCAAAGTGTATGTCGAGTCGAATGTTACCGTGTCTGACTAGATTTAAGCTCAGATCAAACGCGTACAGTGCGTAACCTCCTTTGTAGTCCTCACGAGTGATAGTGTTACGTTCGTCTTGGTACATTTTATCTGTACCCGAGAAGAGGGTTTGGTAGGCTTGGATGTAGTTCCCTTCTGCCGTGTTGAAATTAGGTTTTAGGGGTGTGTATGGAATTTGTTCACCATCTATGTGTACGGTTAAATAGTTTACGTTTAGATGCTTAAAGTTAAACGCGTTTTTACCGTATCGCCCATTGAAAGCTTCGTTGGTTGCACACCCCACCACAATACGGCTTGGAAGCTGTCCGAGAAACACGTGAGTTGTGTAATGCACGTAAAAAAAAGAATGCGCCTTGAGCACCACTTAGTTGGTGGATACGTGCGCTATATAAGTCCACACATTATTATTATTATTATTATCCTGAGTGAGTGATAGATTACCGCGAGGGACAGACACCATCTTGCACAGATTACGTTTTATGGGGTACTTTGCGGTTCCTTTTTCCAAAGCTTTCATGTGTCCAAGCATAACCCCGGAACTTATTTTAACTTTTCTGACAAACACAGACGCACTTTGCACCACTACTTTGTAAGCGGGGTTCGTTCCCGTCGCCATGAGACAGAAAGCATCACTGCTGCGGATCAGTTTAAGTTTTACGTCCACACCATTTAACATGTGTCTGTCTTGGAAGAAAATATCGCTGTGTATAGGTCCTATCATATCCACCACGTTGCTGTTCTTGATCCAACATGGTCAGCATCAGTAAGGTTGGTGCCGTCTGCCTTCGTTAATTTTGCCTTGACGTAAAGTTGGGTTTGGTTGAGATCCATGTATTCCTCACCCGATCCGGGAATGAAGAATTCAATAGGTCCACCATTGGATATGGTAGAAATGGGGTGATATTCGACCCATTGTCCTTTATCAATACTAGTTTGGGTGGGTGGCATTGAAAACAAATCCAATTCGGATTTGGTGCACTCACACGAGTGATTATGTAACTGTGACATGACGATTCACAACGTCTTGTCCATAAGAACACTAATCAAAAATGTCTAACGATCTTTTCGCTCGCTTGCCAGATGCAGAAGTGGGACGTCTACCGCTCGCTTTCCTTTTTATACCACGTCGGGGCTTCCCGTTACCCTCGCTTCCAAACCACGAATTGCCTTTTGGGTTAGATTACGTCCAGCTTGGCGGAATCTGGTTTTAGCAGCTGTCTTGATATTTTTGCCTTCCAAGGCATCTTGGGCAATGCCGACACCCGTACTGAGAGCCTGACGACCCAACGTCTTAGCACCTTGTTTGATTAAGGGCATAGCCGACCGGAAAAGTCCTCCAAGAATCCCACCAAGTCCGTACCCTCTTTGGGTCCGTGGTCCTGTAAACACAGGAAGACCCATTCCAACTTGTTGAGTATAGTAATGTTCATAAGATTTATTATCGGGAATGAATCGTCTCATGGTGATCAGTTAAAATATGACGAGCGTCGTTTCCTAAAGTGAAGTTTCACGATCACCTTACCACTCAGGAATGGAATAGGTTGTCCCGTGTCAACCCTTATATCTATTTCAATCGTGTCCACTAGCTTTGGTTTCAAGGAAATGTAATGTGGACTGTCGTATGTTTTGCTAATTATTTCTCCAGGGTTTCCTTCCACGTTTACAGTTCGTAGCAAGGGTGCTCTCGTGTCACCCACGGTGTGATACTCTATGATGTTAGAGTATAAAAACATTGAGTGAAATGAATTGATATCTACAACTCGAGAACCTTTTTGAATTCCCGCAACAATTGCTTCATTCTCATTAAATCCGAACAGGTCTTTTATTTTAGTGAACAAGTTGATGGTCACATAATCCTGTGTCTTGATAATTATTTTTTGGTTTAATTATTTCCGTCGTGGTCGGCAGGTGGTTTAATATTTTCCAACATTTCCACAGGGTTTGGGCTGAACACCCATACATAATTTTAGTGTCGATGACATTGAACCAGCGGTGTGGGTAAGTAAATTCCGCCAGTCCCACTTCCCAATCTCCCTCAAACACGAGTGGTGTCGGAAGAGTCACGTAGAAATGAGTCAACGTGTTGTTTGGATGAGTATCCATGGAGCTGTTGCTTGGGAGCGTGACATAGAATGAGTCCGCCATGATGTAATTTGGAGTCGTGTATGAAGAGCAGCCGGTGTGTAATTGTTTTTATAAGGTACCGGTATGTATTTCAGTCACCCAAGTATTGAACTTATCGGGATAGCCGACCCATTTGACAAAAAACTCTGTCTTTTTACGTCGTTTTCTGGTATCCAGCACTTTCTCCACCTGATACATATCGTCCGTTTTGATCACCCGTTGTAATTCCTCCTCATAGAAAGTACCATCTACTTCTTCACCGTCATAATCCTTTATCCTGTACACGGGAGGGCACCGATGGATCTTAGCACTGACGGTAAAAATTTCAGTGGTTTAGTTTGGAAGGTAACCCTTGCGAAATGATCTGGCCGCCATACTGATACGGACTGTATCCTCAACATTAAACTTAAAATTAGTGCGAGTAGGTCTGACGTCTGCGCCGTATAACGTTCGCCATACATGATCGGCGTTGTGAATATTCACAGATGCAGGAATAGTCTTGATGCTTCGATGATATGAATAGTTGTAGGCCGAGAGTAACTTCGGTAAAGCTTTCAAGTATGCATAAGTGTTGTTGGCCGTAAAATATTTCCACATTTTGGTTTTGAGGGTCCTATTGAATCTTTCCACCACGCTGGCTTTTGTTTCATTTTGAGTGGTGAAAAAAAGAATCTTTTCTTTTTTCAACAACTTCTGAAAGTTGCGGTTGATAAATTCTGTTTCTTTGTCTGTCTGGAGGAGGTGTGGCTTACGCCCATTTTTCAATATGTGTTTGAATGCTTTAACCAGAGCGAGTCCAGTCTTGTTCTTAAGGGGAATGGTCTATGCATACTTGGATAACACGTCTATACACGTCAGTAGATATTTATAACCTCGGTTGTACTCAGCTAGTGACGTCATATTGACCAAATCTGCTTGCCACTGATGATCGATTCCATCCACCATGACTCTGTTCCGTTTAAAATGTTTACGGATCGGTTTGTGTAACGTGTAAACAGACTGTTTGCTCAACCATTTCTCTATCTGTTTTCTGTTGATATTGACTCCGTCTTTTTTTACAGCACGGTAAACAGCTTCCACACCACCAAAAGCGGCGGGGTGCTGGGGGTCGTAATACACCCTCTTTAGGTACCCCTCCTCCATCGAAAAATTCAGAGTTTTCAATGATCAAGGTGCTCTTACAACAGACAGACACGCACCGAATTTTCTTTAAAATATTTCTGAATCCACAGGTTGGCTTTGGGGGACAATACGCCATGATGATGTCTGCTGTCAAAATGACTAGTTTGTACTTAGTTCGTTTCTTAATACGGAGTCCACTTTCGTTTTGAAAGTGTAGGTGTTGTTTTACTCGCACGTTTCTTCTTTACGGAAAGAGTGGGAAGATGGGAAGCCTCAGCAAACAGTCGGGGTAACCCATACTCCTCTTCGTCCGGCCACTCCCTCAACGGAACTTTTAATTTGGTAGGGGTGTTAAACACATGTTCTCGTTTTACTTTTGGAGGTACTCGAGCCGGCTGAGGTAGTTCACGCTCCAGCTTGGGGGGTTGGTCATCTGTTTTGTCATTTTCCGTTTGTAAAGTCATGGTTAAGGGGGTCATCCTTTGTTTATTTAGCTCAATGTATCTTTGTAGTGTCTGATGATAGAGTTTGATTTTCTGATCATCGGCCAGGTCTTGTCGTTCTAGTAATTGCCTCATATCGGTGTCTATCCCGTGCACGACGCGGGTTGGTGTTTGCTCCAAACGTCTTGCTGATTGAAGTTTTGTCAGAGTTTCTTGAGGAACCAGTACCATTTTCTTGGTATACTCCATTTCTATTTAAACAGTAATCCTCCCAAGGCGCTCAAAACTGGAGTGAGTAAAGCACCGAGAAATCCACCCTTTTGACTTAGAGCTTTCTTCTTCTTTTGCACGCTCAGTTTTTTACTTGTAAGAGACCTCATGTGTTGTTTGTACTTTTTAAGTTTCCTTTTTTCTGAAGATTTCAGGGGAACATTCCCGTTTAAAATATTGAGGGCGCACTCACACAAGCAAGTGATCAGCTCTTTGTTGGCATCACGAATTACACCCTGGCGTTGTTTGGTGGTTCATTTGGCCAGAACATGGAGATAGGGAGCGTGGTTATGCAGGCGTCTCGACATCTTCAAATGAATAGATAATCAGTCAGCTATGTCTATTTATACCTTGGGGACATACACCACTGGAAATTCACCTTTAAATATATTTAGGTAAAACTTGTAGCTTTGCATGGTGAGGATGATAAGTAAGACTAATTGCGGTGACACTATGTGGAATCTCAATTGAGTAGTAATTAGTTCTGAAAAGAACTGGAGGTACAACTCGACATTTCGATCAGTATGCTCTGATCGTCCTCAATTGAGATTCCACATGGTGTCACCGCAATTAGTCTTACTTAAATATATTTGTTCGGAGTCTCATCTCTTCTGACGTTGTTGGCTTGAGATCAACGAAGAGGTATGAATAGGGTGTTGAAGTAGCATCTCTATAAGACTCGACCATATACTTGGATTTATTGGGGTACATCTGCTTTGTTAAAGGAGTTATTTGTGAGGCATCTGTAGGATTTTTGAAAAGAACCATATAATGTGAATTTAGGCTAATTGTTCGCATTTCTTTTCCTCGATAGAATACATTTTGAAGTATCAGAATGACCGAATTTGTTTTGTGATGACTACCTTTAGTGAATAGTTCGGTGACCTTTGTATTGTTGCGTGTTTCCGACATAAGATCGTCTATTACAATAATGTTTCTTTGTGTACGGTCCAAGGACTGAAGTAAATCATCTGTGGCCGAGCGGTCTAGCTTACCGGATTCAAGTTCTGGTGTTAGCAACATAATGTGGGTTCGAATCACGGCCGTGACACTTGTGTCCTTGAGCAAGACACTTAATCATAATTGCTTCTCTCCACCCAGGGGTTAAATGGGTACCTGTGAAGGCAGAGTTGGTTTGCTCTATATGCGCTAGAAATGGCAGCAATTGAGCTGTATACTCCCCAGGGAGCTGAGATGGTTTCAGGAATGATTTATGAGCCTTATGAGCCTTATGAGCAGGGATAATAATATAATGCGCCTTGAGCACCACTTAGTTGGTGGATACGTGCGCTATATAAATCCACACATTATTATTATTATTATCTGGAAACCCTTCCACAAATCTGATCTCAGGAACAACACGAGCCAAATGGTCGTAAGCATCTTGGTATTCTCCGTAACACCAGATGATATTGTTAGGAGTAGGTTCAATATTATCATCCGATGAAACAAACAGGCGCTTTACAAACTGAGTTTTTCCAGACCCGGTTGGACCTGCTATTACACAAGTGAAGGGATGTTTCAGTCGCACATCCATAACACCTAATGACACAACCTGCGAGATGAGTAGTTGTTTTAAACAGTCACAAAACAAACCCAGTCTCCCACAAAGCAAACAAACACCCCTCCCCTTAAATAAATATATATATATAAAATAAAATAAAATAATAATAATAATAAATAAATAAATAAACAAACAAATAAACAAATAAACAAGACTCAAAGAAAACATACATTCAAATCACGTGTACCATTCATCTTGGTTTCATTATTTAATAAATCCACAACGTAATAATAATAATGTTTGATCAATCACAATTCCACAAAATACAAGTCATTAAGATAATCCATGTCATTCAATATACAAATTTGGAATACAAGGTGTAAAGATTATTCAAATTATTAAATATGCAAGTTTGAAATAAAAGTCATTAAGATAATCCATGTCATTCAAACACAAATTTTGAATACAAGTTGTAAAGATTATTAAAATTATTCAATATACAATGAGTTTCCCGTCAGGTGTTATTAAACAATACATTATTTACACAAGTTGTTTACGTCTCAAATGTCAAGAAATGTTGTTGTTACACCATCATCCGCTACTATTCGTTTAGGGTATAAGTACGTAAACGCTGTTTTTGTTTGTTTGTACGTGTACATAGCATCACCTCTCATTCTGAACCCACGGTTCACACCCACTCCTACCCTCTGCGACTGTAGTACATCCAAATATTTCATTTTATTTATTTCATTGGTGTTTTTGTTGAGCCCCTTGCAACTGATTTTGTTGTGTGTTCCAAAACAAAAATATGTCTTGCTGCAAAGGCCAACAATTCCGTCCCCCTCCCACTCGATCTTAAATAGTCCGGGTGTGCGTTTGTCATAAGCCTGGTTTTCTGCCGTGTCATCACGGGGAAACCACTGACCCTTTTCACGCTCAAACGCCTCCCTTTGATCTTCTCTGATAACAGACTCCAAATTTTCCCCAGACAGTGCTAGATATGCTGAATTTGTATCCATCTCACACATCTGAAAATCAGATGTGTTGATGAATTTAACGAGGAAGTCGTAGTCAAATTGTAGCATACGTAATTTTGCATACTGGTATACAAAAAACCCGATTTGGATGGGTAAATTCAACCAAATTGACTTCTTTGTCATATCTACTTCATATACACCATCTCCAATATTATGCAAAGCACGAAAGTGTTTGTTATTCACAAAGCGCGAAGCGTTGGTGTCGTCACATAGTTCTTGATTGGTAACGGTTTTACCGTAGGCCGAATTCCCTAATAATTTCATGGTATCCGCCAGTATGGCGTGTGAGGGATCCCTATCAGTCAACCAGCTCTTCTGGCATCGCTTACCGCTTCACCAAAACCATGGCAACAGTTTTTACTACCGTACTGAACCACTTCATATACGTGCTGAACTTCGAGTCCGTGAGCCAGGTACCACTGAAGGAGTGGAGTAGCGAGCAAGATTTTTGAGCCAAACATACTCCCAATTAAGCTCTTGTGAGATGTCTTCAAAAGACCCTCTCTTTCTGCATATTCACGCATGTGGTCACCAATATCGTTACGACCTATTTTTACATTTTTGAAAATTGGTGGCATTTCCTGAAAATCCCCCATTTCGAGTAGGTGGAACCCGTAGGTCACACTCAACCAGCCCAAATAATGACCCATCTTTAATGTACTCCACAACTTCTCGTTGTGTCATCATAGTCTTTTGATGATGGGGAAGTCTTAATGAGCTTAAATACTGCTGTAATTGGACATCATTATCTTGCTCGCTTTTCCATTCACACTCCCACTGTTCAATTAAATGATGTCCCTGCTCACGGATATATGAGGCAACGTTTTCAGTGTTAGCTCTCAGTTCAGCACAACTTGTTTGTCTCACGGGATTGTAATTTAGTTGGTTAAGGTGACAGCGGTGGCCATGCCAGAAGCAGCCATGAAACTGATACACCGTGTTGGTTTTGCGACAGAAACCATCCACGGGTATTTTCCTTGACCCAACACGCTTTTTATTTCCATTAAATTGATGTACTATACGGACACCATCGCTTCGCGCTTTCCAGTCAATCCATTCAGCAGCCATGGTAGCGTATTTTTGACTCTGTACAGGCTTAAAATTGTTTTCGGCTTTTCGCCTTACAAAGACACCGGTAGGCATATTTTGCATGAGGGCCCAAAGATACAAGGCATTGGCATCGAAGCCGATAACCTTCTTACAAACCTTAGGCCCTCCTCGAATATGTGTTTGAAACCGTTCGTGGTACCGATGGAAAACGATAGATGGCCCTCCAACAATATTGTCTTTGATCGTATAATAAAGATCTTTGTTTGTTTCGTCAATTAGAGAGAAATAATTACCGGTGTCACCTTACAGAGTCATAAATAGGTACCGTAAAGAGAGGCCCAGGACAGATATGGCACACTTGAACATGTCCATGCATCGCTCTTGGTAAAATGCAAACATCTTTTTGACAGCGTCTAAAAATGGTGCGACATCTAAATTATTGTACCAAATCAAAAAATATTTCATTGTGGTCATATTTTTATCTTTCCACACTTTTTGGCAATACGCATAATCCTCAACGCTGATATTAGTACATTTTAGTTTGCTATAAAACGCACAATGTGGTGGAAGTTCAGCAGCATCTAACTTACTGAGGTCATCCACCCATTCGTAGGGGAAAAAACCCTTTTGTTGTTCAACTTCGTACGCTTTCAAGAACTTTGCGTAGCTATAGCCTGGGGCTAAGTAATTTGTGATGTCCAAAACTTTAGTTTCTCTGTCTTTAAGGCCATAATATGTCCCGGTCCTCTTGACAAGGAACTGCAGAGGATCAGTCCTCTGCAGTTCGGGATACAGGTATCGTTTAATTACATTTAAGTCATACTTACCTGAATTAAACCCTAAAACGGGCAGTTCCATGAGGAAGGCGTCCAATTCAAGTCTTGCTTGTGATGCTGGATGGTTCGGCGGCCGGTGGGTTGTCTCTTGTTGGTGAGGTTGTCCATCTTGTTGGGATAACCGGTCGAGCTCATCAAATACATCCTGGTATTTTTCTACCAGAATATGGTGTGCGTCATGGGAGATGAGGTGAAGATATTCAACAAGTCTCTTTACCAACTCACTGGAGTCTCCGTCTGTGACGAAACATCTCTCTTCTTCGTGACCCGGAACATTACTCGCTACCGAACAGCTAAGAATTTCGTGACGACTTTCCCAATTCAGCTTACTGCCTAAAAAAACATTCAAAATCAAATGTTGCTCGATATGGGTAAAATTGGTCCTGTTCGTCAACTACAATTCCCAATTCTGCCAATTTCTCAAAAATTGTCTTGGGGAGTTGGTAACCCCCACCAGGAAAGCGATGTTTAACATTTGCTTCGCATGTTTTTTCGTGGCGTACAAGGTCTGAAGATTTCGCTGTAACCCATGTACATTTTGAGCAAGCATAGGTTTTACTATACTTTTTCAGATCACTTATGTATGAGAAATAGTCGCCATGTAAATTCAGGTATAAAGTTTCATTATAACGTCGGGCCGATCGCCGCATCAACTCGGCATAAACTCGATTTCTGGCCATGTTATCATCATCTGGATACTCCCCTTCGTTTTCTCTTGGGATTAGTGAGTACACCTGAACATTAGTCTGAAATACAAGTTATTAACAAGGGTGACGAGTCCCCGGTTATTTGTGATGTAATCAGGCACTTGGTTTTGGGGCGCTCCGATTACAAAGGTGTTAATCTTGTTAACGTAGACAGTTATGTTTGTTAATTCGTGCATTTAATATTTGTCGGCTACAAATAAAGAATGAGACCACTCAAGATATTACTGAAAGTGTTCTTGCTTCTGTAATGTACATGACCTCTTAAGCTTATACATATATAATGAGCAGTACCCAATATGTTCAATTGGGGGCGCTATGACAGATGTTACATCTCTCCCTTTTTTTTTTAGATCAATAATATAATCATGCGTGAATGATCAAAGCTTTGAGATTACAGAATATAATAAACGGAATAATTAAAGATTAACGTACGAGTATACGAACATGCATGTACATGGAAAACTAGCTCTACTTCGCTGTCTATGCTGATTCAAACCAGAAATGCAATAGTGTGCTAAATGATGGTTATGAATCAGTTTCTTACTAATCTTCAAATCTAAGGAAGGTGAAACAGAAAGTTTGTTGCATTTTGAATCAATTGGAAACTCTATTAAACAGAATTCAAATTAAGTATGAACTTTAAATTGGTTTTCTTTGCTTTCTTTCTTGGAGTTATAAATCACTGTTTTGAGAATCACAAAATAATTATTGAGAAAGGATACATGTAAAAGATGAGTGTCCAATTACAACGTTCAGACTCCAAAGTTTGAAGTTGTGTTTTCTGACTCTTCTGTTCAAAGAATCAGACAAAGTCTTTGAATCGCGTTGAGGCACGTCTTTCGCGTTTGGGTCTGTTTGAGTTTGCTGGGGCTGGAGATGGCTGTTCTGCTGGATCATGTTTCTCCTCCCCAAGGAATTTCTTGCAGTGGGCAACATTGCGGGTGACGACATGATGGTCGCGTTGCGCAGTGATCATCGCACCTTTCTTGTCAATAACCGTGTATGGGTGCAGGTGGTATGGAGGGGTCGTTTTGCGGAGAGTGCCAAAATTCTTGACAAGAACCGCATCACCAACTGTAATTGTTGACAATGCAGCATGTCGACGTTGATCAGCGTGCTGCTTCATTTTCTGCTTCGCGAGATGATCGCGCTCACGGAGTTTAGCAGAGGTGTCATTGTTGGTGTTGTTCATTTGCGGGATCAGAGTGTTGATGTTGCGTCCATATCGTACAATTGCTGGGGGGGGGGGGGGTTCCGGTACTGCAGTGTGGGGTGGAACGGTACGCACGTAGAAATGACCAGAGTTCTTGTTTCCATGGTTTTCCTTCAGCTTCTGCACAACGGACAGCTTTCTTCAAGGTTTTCATGAAGTTTTCTGCTTGACCGTTGGCTTCTCGCCAGTGAGGGGTGATTTTTCTGTGATGAAAACCAAGATATTCAGAGAATGTTTTGAATTCAGCGCTGTTGAATGGAGGGCCATTGTCAGTTTTCACAATTTCTGGAATACCGTGTGCGGCAAAGATCTTGTCCATGATGGGAATCGTAGCGCGAGCTGAGGTTGAGTGGAGCATTTGGAGTAATCATCCATACACACTAGTAGGTAGTCTCCAGAGGCGAATGGGCCACAAAAATCAACACTGACGTTTTGCCAGGGGTACGCAGGAAGATCAGTCATTGTCAAGGGTTCGCGTTTGTGTTCCACTGTGGAAGCTTGGCAGGCGAGACAGTGCTTGACAAGTTCTTCTGCTTTCTGGACGATGTTTGGGAACCACACCTTTTCGCGTAGTAGCGACTTGGTTTTTGATATTCCTTGATGACCGCTGTGTGCGAGATTGAGAACGCGCTGTTGTAGACTAGCAGGGACTACGATGCGTTGTTCTCGCAGGACTACCCCACACTCTGTAACTGTGATGCTGTCGCGAATTGCCCATAAGGCGTTGTAGTTCTCTTTGAGCTTGAACCACTGTCCATCGCGATACGCTTGGATAACTGTTTGGAGAGCGAGGTCTTTGTCAGTTTCACGACGGATCTCGTCAAGCGTGAGAGATTTGGGAGTTGAGTGGTGGGCAATGAAGTTGACAAACTCGTCGGCTTCTTTTGAGAGACTGTCAAGTTCACAGTTTGGGCAAGGATGTCTGGACATGTAGTCTGCCGGGTTGTTCTTTCCAGCACAGTGAACAACAGACATGTCACATGACTGTAGTTTGAGTAGCCAGTTCTGTATGCGAGGAGATGGGTTTGCCTGAGGTTTGCTGAATATGGGGATGAGCGGCTTGTGGTCTGTGACGACTGTAAACGCTTGACCGAAGAGGTATATATGGAAGCGTTGTATTCCCCAAGTGATTCCTAGGGCTTCACTCTCAATTTGACTGTAGCGCTGTTCGGTGGGTGTCAGAGCGCGACTGGCATAGCTGACTACTTTGCTTAGTCCTTGTTTATCCGTTTGTGTTAGCATTGCACCAAGGCCAACTGGACTCGCATCAACCCATACTTCCGTGTCTTTGTCTGGATCGAAGTATGCACCAACAGCTTCGCGTGAGAGTGAGTCTTTTAGTTGTTGGAGCGCTACGTCATGCGTTGAGTTCCATTCGAACTTTGCGTCTTTCTCAGTAAGTGTGCGAAGGGGATCGGTGATGGTTGAGAGGTTTGGTATGAAGCGGGATGCGGACTTCTGCTGGGCTCTGTGGGGCACTAGCATTTTTGATAGCGTCGACTTTTCGTGGATCTGGGGAGACACCACGTTCACTGAAGACAAGCCCAAAGAAGTGAACGCGGGATTGTGCGAATTGGCACTTCTCTTTGTTGACTGTGAGGCCCTTTTCCTGTAAGCACTCAAGAAGGATGTGTAGCCTCTTGTTGTGCTCTTCCATGGTGGAGGCATGAATCAGAATATCATCCGAGACATTGAGCACACCGGGTATGCCTTCAATGGTTTGTCGGACTGTGTTTTGGAACACTTCACTGGCTGAAGAGATACCGAAGATGAGTCGTTTGTATCTCTTGAGTCCGACATGTGTAGCGAAGGTCGTAATGTATCGACTTTCTGGTGCAAGTTCAAGCTGATGATATCCAGACCGAAGATCCAATTTGGAGAAGACTCGTGAGCCATTGAGCTCAGTTATGAGTTCATCCATTGTTGGTGATGGGTGTCGTTCTCGCTTTATCGCTTTGTTTGCAGCCCTCATGTCGATGCACAGGCGGATGTTATCAGGTTTTTGCGGTTTAGGGACTGCGATGACAGGGGACACCCATGGGGTAGGACCGACAGCATCCTCGATGATGTCTTGATCTTCAAGGTCTTTAAGTTGTGCTTCTATTTGTTTGCGCAGATGGAAAGGTGCTTTGCGATAGCGTTGGGCAACAGGAGGCACAGACTCGTCGATGTGGAGTTTCACCTGAGCTCCTTTGAGTTTGCCAATGCGTTGGGCAAACAAAGCCGGATATGATTTGGTGAAGTCTTTGCTGTTGTGATTGGTGATGTTGTTGACTGGGTCGTTGACGGTGAGGAGTCCCAAGTCCTGAGCTGTTCTGAGGGCAAGGAGACATCCAGCTTTGGTGTCAACAACAAACACGTCAGCTGTTGCAAAGCGGTTTCCTGTTTCAATGAGCGCTGTGAATTTACCGCTTATGCATATGGGCAGTGCCTTATCTGTACCGTATGGGTAAAGACGTATGTCAGTGTTCTGCAGTTTCAGCGACTTGTGGAGAGTGATGCGGCTGAATGTGGGTTTGTCGATGATGTTACGGGGGCATCCGGAGTCGACGACAACTGATGTATCAATGCCTTCGATCCGAATTGTGGTGCGAGGCTTGTGCGTGGATGTATCGACTGCGAATATGTATTCATCCTCTGATGAAGATGAAGAGTCGCCCTCGTCCACATTTCTTACTGTCTGGGATTTGTGTTGTGATCGATGTTGGCGTTTGCTGGATCGACAGACAGAAGAGAAGTGATTGAGCTTACCACATGAACTACACTCTTTGCCTTTGGCAGGGCATTCTCGGTCATGCGGATAATGTCCTCCACAGTTGCGGCATACTCTTGGCCTTGTATTGTTCTGTGGCTTGGGTGTGCTCATCTGTCTTGGAGCTTTTCCTTTTTGAGCATGACGAGTTGGTTTCTTTGAGATTTTGTGAACCGTTTCGTGGGTTTCACTTTGGTTTTCGACATCACCAGCCCTTTTTTCTGACAGTTCGAGTGATCTAGCGAGCTCTAATAACTGAGGCAGGGTGTATGGTTTCTCAAGTGATCTGCGGCGTAGCTTCTTTGATATGCACCCAGTTATTATTTGTGTCAATAGTTCACGCTCGAGGTCAGGGAATTCACACTTTTCTGCAGCTTTTCGGAGTCGAGTGCAGAACTGATCAACACTTTCATCAGGATTTTGTGTGAGACGCCTGAAGAGGATCGTTTCATAGATGGGGTTTTTCTTGGGAGTGAAGTGATTTGTCAAAGCCTCTTTAGCCTTTTCATAGTCATTCTCATCACCTGTATCAGAGAGCGTGTCAAAGACAGTTTTGAGTTGCTCACCTCCATAATGCAGTAGCAATGCTCGCTTTCTCTTGGCTGTGGTGATGTTAAATCATACCATCGCTCCTTCAAAGCGTTTGATCCATTTTCCCCACTTGATGCTGAGAGCGGTGGGCTCGCTGTGGGCATCGAACGGAGGCAGTGTGGGCATAGCGGACGCCATGTTGGCTATGGACACGAGTGTGCGTGTGTAGCGAATGTGCAGATGTTGAAACGGAAAAGTGTATGAAAGTCCCCGTTGTTGTGGACTACAATGCTACTATTTAGCTCACTTGACTGTGGATATCACAACGCTTGTGTGTACAGATCCCACCTCGTCGCCAGTTTAATATTTGTCGGCTACAAATAAAGAATGAGACCACTCAAGATATTACTGAAAGTGTTCTTGCTTCTGTAATGTACATGACCTCTTAAACTTATACATATATAATGAGCAGTACCCAATATGGTCAATTGGGGGCGCTATGACAGATGTTACAGTGCACAATCCACTTTAGTGTCTGGTCGTTGACGTCGTCCGTGTTCCATCAAGTCCGCCTCTTCCAATTCATTTATAAGACGGATCATGTCTTCCTCTGAACCTATATCAAAGGGTTCGTTAAAAAAGCGAGCGTTATTGTGACTGGCGTGGAAATAACGGAATTCACCAGTGCTGTTGTGTCGAAGAACCAGTCCAAAGGAAATGTTCACTTTTGCCCGACATCGCAGTCGGCGAAAAATTTCACGCAGGGCATCCGTCATATTAACCCCTGGTCCAACTGCACTTGTCCCAACTAAACGAATATTATATATATCTTGAATTGGTCTATCGATCATTTGGTGGGTTCTGATTGAAGCCCATTCTGCGGACAAAATGTCAAAAAGGTCACGATCATTTGCTGGCCGGTTTTCATGGTCTGCAGGAAATATCAGTGGATCTTCCCGTAGTGAATCGGGTTGAACGTCGGGTACCTCAAAGATAGGCGGGTGGACGGGGTCGGGCAATTGCTGATCATGGATGTCAGGTTGCACGTCACGGACAGGCAGGGGGCGGTGTCGGGTAGTGGTTGATAACTATCACGGTGACTATTTTTAACATGACGTTTCATATTATCCCGTCTGCAAAAGTTATTGCCACATTTGGGACAGTCGAACTTGATAGGTGGTGTGGGTGCCAGTGCCGAGGTGGAAGGTTGACTGCCTACAATCAATTTGTGTTGTGGTGGTTGGAGCGGTCGTTTATTTTGACCGTGAGTTTTTAGGTGTCGTTTTAAACTGTCGCGGCGATTAAATGTGGCACCACACTGTGAACATACCGACTTGCATTGGATCGCTGGTACCTTCACCCTAGAACCATCATCGTGACGTCGTTTGTGACGCTTTAAACTAAATTTGCGAGTGAAGCTCTTGTGGCAAACGGAGCATGAATACTTTCGTTTTTGACTCACCGCAGCTGACGACACACTGTCCGCCTTTACCAGCTTCTTGCCCCAGGGAAGAGCTGAATCTTCTTCAGTGTCCTACAAAAGCAAAATAAAACAAAATACATTTTTTAACCACTTATTAAATTTAACATTTTAAATCCGGTGTGCATTCATATTAAATTTCAAAGCGATAGAAAAATAGAAAAATGGAAGACATTAGTAAAATGAATTTGCAGATTTTAACAGTGTCAGTCAAATAACTTACCGTTGATCCTTCGGACATTTCTTCTGGGCTCTCTAGGACACTCTCACTCGGTTCGTTGGTGATTAACCATACGTTCGAATTCTAAGATTAAAGGACCGACAAAAAAATACATTAATGTCATGTTTTCGTCGAGCTATTTATTTATTTATTTATTTCAGACCAGTTGTCCATTTGTTTGTTTGCATCAAAATAGAAACTTTAAATAAATAAATAAATAACGTAAACACTATTTTGCCTTTGAGAAAGAACTTATTCGGTTTGAAACGCAAGGCCAATATAAATTATTTTGCTTTTATACTGCAGGTAATTGGGAAAAGATTATACATACGTATTTATTTATATATTCTTACCTTTTCAATCGGCGTTTTAATCTGGATATGCGGGAACATCTCAGGGGTAACTACTGGATCAGATCCAGCAGACGTACCGGCCATTGCATCGTCCTCCATGCGACCAATCTGAACAAGCTGAGACGGTGTCGGGTCTGGCGAACCGAATGGACCGTATTCACCAATGGTTGCAGCGTCTTCCATATTGGCAATCTGAACAAGCTGAGATGATGTTGGGTCTGGCGAACCAAATGGATAGTACTCATTGGGATCGTAGTGTTGAGACATCTTGGCACAGAGAATATCAGGCACCGTGACGCATGAGGCTGTTGTGGCTCACAGTCCGGTCCCAGTCACTTTATAACGGTTTCGATAATCCTTTGGAGGAAGAACTTACGTATCGACATGTACTGACTTGTTTAATCCTCTACCAAGGACATTTATGTCCAGCGGTACACTAAAATACAGCGGAAATTGCAGACATTATAATTGTCAAGTTGTAGTAAGTGCAGACATTATAATTGTCATACTTAATACGTGCTCCTCTACCAAGGACATTGTCCAGCGGTACGACCCGTGATATAACTAACGCTAAAATACAGGGGAAATTGTAGACATTATAATTGTCAAGTTGTAGTAAGAGTAAACGTTATATTTGTCAGGTTGTAGCAAGAGTAAACATTATAATTGTCAAGTTGTAGTAAGTGCAGACATTATAATTGTCAAGTTGTAGTAAGTGCAGACATTATAATTGTCATACTTAATGCTCGCTCCTCTACCAAGGACATTGTTCAGTGGTACGACCCGTGATATAACTAACGCTAAAATACAGGGGAATTTGTAGACATTATAATTGTCAAGTTGTAGTAAGAGTAAAAATTTATATTTGTCAGGTTGTAGCAAGAGCAGACATCAAAATTGTTATTATTATCATAGTTATGCATATGACTTTATGTAGATATTTTATTGTTATTTTTTCTATGAAGGGCCATTTAACCGTACATACAGTAGATTTTTATTTCATGAAGGACCTTTTTAAAATAACAGTGTAGTTGGTATTTTTCAAACCTAACAATACACAACATTTTATACAGGTTGAGTTATATGAGTTAATGGGTGTAACTTGTGTAGTTATATAGATTTTGTTTTAATGATAAACAAATTTGCCGCAC
This sequence comes from Zoroaster sp. YZ-2022, assembly GCA_029582265.1. Taxonomy (NCBI): domain Eukaryota; kingdom Metazoa; phylum Echinodermata; class Asteroidea; order Forcipulatida; family Zoroasteridae; genus Zoroaster; species Zoroaster sp. YZ-2022. The sequence goes on from CM055829.1 coordinate 2,932,299, forward strand.
TATTCGCAAGATTGAATGTGAAACCTTTGGTTGTCATCCTGTCGGTGTCCAATTAGCGGTAAACGCACTTATTTAGAGGGGTATTTTTGTAAACACCTAATGATGTTAGACCATCCTTCCTACATGTTTAGACGTGGTGGTGCACGACTTCATACCTTCATTGCATACGTTGTGCTAATACAGTCTTGACCACAGTCACTATACGTGTTGTTTGTGTGAACGTACAAAGGGCACGGGCCTGTTCAAACACCGAACTATGCGACAGTGTTCAGTCTATGGACTCGTACATTATTGAACCAGTAAGTGTACACATCATAATTGTCATACTTAATGCGCGCTCCTCTACCAAAGACATTGTCTAGAGGTACAACCCGTGATATAATTAACGCTAAAATACAAGAGAAATTTCACCACTTCGTGGCAAAATAACAGACAGACCTTTACAAGTCTGACCATCACATCCTTAAGTATGACGGACGTAACCGTTTCCCCCAGTACACTTTCGTGAAGTTTTCCTTAAATATTTAATTAATTAATTAATTAATTAATTAATCTCTCTGTACTGCGAGGATAGATGTCGTCGCTTCGCGCCTCCGACTGGCGTCAACAATAACGGTGCGGAAATAGCAGACATTATAATTGTCAAGTTGTAGTAAGAGCAGACATTATAATTGTCATATTTAATGAGCGCTCGTCTACCAAGGACATAGTCCAGCGGTACGACCTATGATATAAATAACGCTAAAATACAGCGGAAATAGTAGACAATACTTAAAGCCCGCCCTCTCGCGCTAGCGCGCTAACACTACTCAACACAAGTTTGCACATTTTTGCACCACACTCACACACTCATTTTTGCACATTTTTGCACCACACTCATTTTGCACATTTTTGCACCACACTTATTTTGCACATTTTCCCTCCACCAACGGGGTCCGAAAAGCGCCTCATGTACTACTGTAAATGTTCAATTCTCAAACCAGTAAATAAATAAGTGCGTGTTGAATTTCATTAAGTTTTGACTAATTTCACTAACATTAGATTGTACGTTTTTTTTATAACATCATCAGCTTATAACACCAAACACGTTTTATAGTAAAACCTTAAACAATATTTGTTATAAAGATAACCGATGTAAAATGTTCCCCTTATTTCATTGTAATCTGTCAAAATTGGAGTTTGATTCAGCCGTTTTCTTGGATTAAACTCATTCATTCATTTCAAAATATTTATTTCCATCTCACAATTATAAGGAAAATACAATCAAAGAAAGTCAGTAAGTAACAATAATAACAATAAAATCATATTGTTACAAATACATCAATGGAAATGGAGGCACAACCAGAAAGGTATAGGCTTGTGGGAGGTGAGCAAATAAGTTTACGTTGACAAATTTTAAGATTGGGACTGTGAAACATGTAGTATTTGTGATCCGACTGAAGTTCTTCTATATAGTGACATATAAAGTGATATAAACGTCACATGAGGTGAAAGTTATATAGTCTTCAATTCTTATCTCACAGGAAACACAGGATTGCGATCCAGTCAGCTGTATGTGTGTCCCCATTGGTGACTGTTACGCTGTAGACTACGGTTTTAAACCAACATTCCACATTGGTGTCCATGACTTTGATTACTTCATCAAGGTGACGGTTACCAACCATGCCAGACTAGTAACAACTAAAACAATCAAGGTATTTTCAAATGATAAGCATTACCCACAAAATTCTCAATTGAGTAGTAATTAGTTCTGAACAGAACTGGAGGTTAGAAACTTACATTGCTGTATACTGCGGGTTTGATGGGGGGCACAAATTACCTCACATGAGTGGAATGTAGTATAGGCCCTTGAAAACCAAAACTGTAAAAACTCTTGAGATTTAGGACTTGTTTGAGATAAATTGCTTTGTGATGTTTTGGTACTCGCATATGAAATCTAGAAAATATGTTTCAGGTTAGGTACTTCGCATTGACTCTAACATGCTTTTGATCATCATAGGTAGATAGATTAATTCGTTTAATCCATACTCATCTGTTTATTATTATTATTAACCATCTCATAGGTAACGGTGGACACATCGCCCCCTCAAGCAGGAGTGGTTCATGATGGGGTACGTGGGTATAACGAGGTTGACTTTCAGGAGGGCAGTGACCTCGCTGCTCACTGGGAAGGATTCTTTGACAAGGAGAGTGGGGTCAAGTTCTATGAGTATTTGTTCGACGGCTCATGCTGGAATGACGCATCGGTAATCACATCCATTAAAGACAATGTAAGTTTTGGAAAATAAAATGGATGCAGAAAACAACAAATCACTGTGAATTGGCAAGGGAAATGACACTTTAGCGTTAATTGTGACTCCTGAATGGTGTACTTTTCCACCAGCAAAAGATTTCAGCCAACTAATAAGCTACCATTATGTACGATTAGGCAGAGCGCTCTCAGTAGGTTGTTGATGGGACAGCATACCAAAATTGTAGGACTGTTTAACCACAGAGCAAGGTTTAACACTGCTTCCTTTAATTATTTTGTGAAATGTCTCATTTGAAAGTGATTTACTTTCCGAATTACAATGAAAATAGAGAAAGGCCTAAAATCTCCAAAAAAGGAAGGTGTGGAATCAGCCAAATGGGAGTTCAGTCAGTGACAACTCTTTATAAAGTTGGATATGAATTTCTTGGCGGAACTTAAACCACAAACGTCACACATGGCAGAATATTGCCAAGACGACAGAAAAATCATGCCATTTCCGGTGTTCTTTAAATCATATCTTTTTAATTGCTTATGCTATAATTTTCGTTTTTGCTTTATATTGTAGACAATTTATCATTCTTTATGGTGCAATATTCATTTAAAAAACCTTATATACAAACCTGTCGATTTTCAATAAAACATTGTCACTTAGGCCGGTTATACTGTGTAATTTCATTTTTTACGGAACATTTTGAATACTACACGATCCCTGAATAAACACAAGTCTGCATTCCATGGACTGATTATTTTCGATTGAACGGTAAAATAAAGACAGACGCCTATCCCTGAATTGATGTCAAATTCATGCTGATTGGTCATTGTTAACAGCGGTGAAACCTATGACAAAACCAGCGTAAGATACGATCAATGCCTTGCTAAACGGGAACTCAATGGGCAATGTACAGCAATTGTTTTGGTTTATTAGGTTCCGAAAAAGGGCCCAAGAAATTAATATGACACTTTCTTGGAGTTAAATTTAATTTTAACTTAATAAGAGTCGTCACTGACCGAATATTTGGTTTTTGTGTGCATCTTTAGAAAACAGGTTGTAATTCTCTTGGTTAGGAATTTGTCACCATAGGCCCACAGACTGCAACCAACACAATTAAGTCTAATAACTCAAGTAAGATTCAGTCCTGTTTTACATAAAATGCCCTATAACTGTTAAATTATGGTGTGAAATTTATAAAATAGATGACCCGAACCACTTCCACCCATGCAAGTTGGACAGCGCCCTCACCAGGCTTGTATTACGTCACTGTCATCGCTTACAACCGTGCCCTTGAGCCGTCGGACCCAATCTGTTCCGATGGCGTCATGATTGATACGAGCCCTCCTGAGTTATCTAAGATTTCTATCGGTAATGCTCGAATGTGGCCGGGTCTGGCAAGAGATGACGAAGGCCGGGTGTGGTTCATTGATGATCAACGCAGGAAGACGGAGATTGTGAATGTATCCAATGAGTGCAGGTATATAGGAGATGATAACATACTTTGCACTTTGCAGACCAGACAAAACTATTTCAAGGGATGTTTGATACCATCATCAGTATTACACCAAGTAATTGTTTCTTGTAAATCTCTGATCATTTATAATTTCGAGATTTCTTATAGTGATATATGGTTTTCCAATTGCCCGTTTATAGGATGGCGTCTATCGGGAACTATCAATTTTCATTCAGAATTGAAAAATATAAATCATTATTGATATACAGACACCTTTATAATAGTTTCGCTCCGTTTAAATCTGAATAGAAATTCACTAATATAACATAATGTCCAGCCCTATAAGTATGAAACTACCTCTGCTCCTTATATTTAGGTCCAAGGCTGCTTCGGTGGATGATTTGTCTGTGTACCTTGATGCCTTCAATGACTCACTATCAGTACTCGAAGGAGACATAGACTGCCAGTGGATCTCAGGCATCGAGGAGAAATTCTTCCTCTCCACCCACAAACATGTAAGATCATTTGAACTTTAGCCTGTTTTTAAGGATTACCCCATGCCATTAAACATTGACATTATGGTTTTATTTTTGTTTTTGCTTAAGTTTATGAAATGACTCAGTTAAACCATGGTTTAAACAGTCGGAAAACACAGGCGATACATCTTTGATAATGAGACCATTTGATGTAAATGGTTTGATGTATGATTAAGGATTATAAATTAAATATAAAATAAATTTTTGACAGATCATTTTATCTTGGACTGGGAGTGATGCACAGAGCTCCATATTCGACTACGAGATTGGTCTCAGCAGTGACTCATCAAACCCGACCCCTGACCTTATGACGTTCATGTCAACATCAGGACACGATCATTATGTGATGTACCATCCTGATATTAGCCAAGGGGCTGTGTTCTATTTGGTTGTGAATGCTATCAATAAAGCTCAGCTAGATAACTCCAAAGTGAGTAGAATACGAGCAGGCAGAAAGGCCGAATAAAGAGATAAAATACACCTAACCAAGAACCAGAAGAAAAGGGCAAAACGGATGAACATAATTATATCGCCCCCAAATAATAGATGGTGGAGAGGGGAGCGAGGAGACACAGCGAGAAGGTTGGGAGGGGAAGATTGGATAGGTGGGAAGGTTGGAGTGGGATTGGCGGCTGAGACGGTGGAGTTGTGATGTGTGAGAATTGTGGGTAATCTAATGGACATTGAGTCTGCAAAGAGAGACAGAATATACGCAGGATTAAAAAAAAACAGATTTATCATATAGAATGTTGCATTTACAGGTTGTTGGCCCAATCATAGTGGACACTACGCCACCCATGTTTATAGGTCAAGTCTCGGTACATGTGGAGGATGATTACTTGATCTCTGAATGGGAAGATGAAGGCTTTATTGATGACGAGGATCAAAGCCTGGAGTATCAAGTTGGCATCGGTAAGTCTTCTAAATATCAATGATATCATGCAATCGAGACGATATCAAGCAAACATATTTCGGCTGGTCTCTTAAGGAGCTTGATGTCATTATTAGTTACGGAACAAACACATTAAAATTGTATTACTGAGAGTGTATTTTATTAACCAGTATACCCTTGTCAAATGTCTGGTAATGTTATATAAGAATCAAGAGATATGTTTTAAACCCACCTGTGGAAGTATAAACTAATTTCATTCTGTTGCTAACGTTAAAATAGTGACAATTCATTCAGATCTTTCGTACTCATTCATGGATTTTATATCTCTGGAAGAAAAAAATTCATGTGCAAAAATATAATTTTATTAATTGTACTAAAATGGTACCACCCCAGACATCAAAATTTTACCGAGTGTTTGATACATTTATATACTCTACACCAAGCAATTTTCCTGGAAATATCTTATTATTTTTGGTTTTCAGATTACGAAAATATGGGCTTTACTGTCAAGACATACATTTTGTTCCTGAAATTAACAATTTTACATGACCTGTTTCACTAAGGATACACCCCAGGAGGCACGGAAACTCTCGCTTTTCAAACAGAGAAAGACTACAAAGTTGGTCCATGTTCATCCAAAGCATCCTGTGCTGCATTCTTATTGGATAATTTGGACTGGTATCTCCATGGTGATCATGAATATTACGTCTCTGTCAGAGCTCAAAATGGCGCTGGGTTAGCAACCGTAGGGACGTCATCTGTTTACAGACACATCGTACAGTTGCCTTCCCCAGGCGTTGTATATGATGTTGCACCACCTGGGGAGGAGATCGACGTTGACTTTGGAGTATGTATATGTTTATAAAATGTTTGATAATATTAATAATTGATAGTGTTGACAAAGTCCTCAGATTTGAACATCAATATAACTTATAATATATACTGAAGTCTTCTGATGTTTACCTTAATATAGCCTTTGAAATACAACCAGTGTTTTTTATAAAACAGTTTGATTAATGGAAATCGCATTTATTTATTTTATATTTGTTTAATATATTATTTGTACAATGGAATGTTTTTGTAGTTTGTTTTGTTTTAAATACTTTTATCAGGTGGCAAAAGACATCGACGTTCAGATGAATACCACAAGCATCTCTGCTCGTTGGTTCGGCTTTGAGCATCCTCATCTTGAGATCAGTTATGAGATTGCCGTAGGGTCAGGAGGAGATGGTTCCTCTGATGTCAGTAATGGATTCATTGATGTCGGTAATGCAACCTTCTATCAACTAGACGGACTCGACTTAACACATCTTACGGTAAAAGTACAATTTTAAAAATACCGATACAATGCTATGTTCAATACAGTGTTGGTGGTCAAACATCTATAAACCCCCATCACGGTTAAAACATTTTGTGTTTATACCCTGCAGAAATTACCATAGTATCAGTTTATTCTTACTTGGTATTTATTTATAGTGACGGTTTTCCAGTGTGGACATTTAACATCTTAGCTTTCGCAGTGTTAAAATGACGGGTTTGGCCAAAAACGTAGGTTTATAGGCCAATAATCAAATATGTGTGTGAATTTTCAACAGACATACTACGTAACTGTCCGTGCCAACTCTGAAACTGGCAGCGTTGTCGTTACCTCAGATGGTGTCAAAGTCATTCGAGAGGGGCAGATCCTGGAGGGCGCTTCAATCAAAGATGGACTGGGCTGTGATCCAGTAAACAGTAAGACTTGCAGTTCTGTTTCCATTAAAAAAACTATGTCACACTTTAACAAATTCGAACTTAGCATTTTACCGGTACATGTATTCAAATGTTTTACTTGGATTTTTGAACCAGTGGGCATTTGTTTACATAGGTGATTGTGCGTGAGCACGAATTACTCTTACACTTTCTCCAGACATTGTTAGTGACGTAGCCTATTTCTTGATAAGTGCTATTGGTTTAATGATATACATTTTATACCTTTCTTTGCATTCTTCTTGCAGTATCCATACCGTCAGGATTATCCCATCACTCATTGGCTCCTCATCCACTATGTGAGGATGACGTCACATACCAATCATCCACCTCCGACATCTCTGCTCGATGGACCATCCCTGAGATGTTACAACCCTTCGTGACTGAGGTCTTCTGGGCAGTGGAGCAGCAGATTCAAACTTACCTGGGTAATTTGAGTGTATTTCACTTTTTTGTTAAGTGAAAGGATCTCATTACAATTTGTCTGTGAATATTTCAATTCAAGAATTACCCTAACCCTAACCCAAATCCTACTCCTAACCCTTACCCTAACCTTAACCCTACCCCTAATCCTAATCCTAATCCTTACCCCACCATAACTCTAAGTCTACCTTAACCCTAATCCTAGCTATAACTTATTGTTGAGTGAAAGGTTCTACTACAAACGTAGCTTAAATGATTTGCATGTGAATATTTCCCTTACAGAGATTCTGTTGTCATAAAATATACATTTTGAAAATATAATCGAATACATTTTCTTTACAATTTCAGAAGTTTTTGTTACTTTAAATACTTTTGTTTTATAGAATCGTCTTTCGTATTGCAGCAAATCATGGAAATGCTGAAAGATACTCCGTTAATTATTATTTTTCTCAGATGAAAACAACACGACATTGCAATGGGTCACATTGCTTGATTATCAAGATCTTGGCATGGCTTTCCATCATGTTGATGCAAGTATAGGGCTGCACGATGGAGCTTATCTGAGATCAAAGGTAGTATCAAGAAAATTACGCTCCAAAATGTGTTCAGATATAAAAAAAGAAAATGATCAAACAAATTAAAATATATGCAAAAACATTCATTTGAAGCTGTATTTCAGCGATGTAATTTGTTTTGTAATTTTACGTAATTTTTAAACTATTTATAAAATCATTTAATTAATTTATTAATTTTCCTACGTTAACTTGCCTGCATCGTCATAACCAACTTCATTCCCATGGTCTATATCAATGCTGAAAAACAGTTGGGTCATGCGCATTGGCAACGTTCTGTTGGATGAGGTAGAAAAAACATGTACGGACCTTTTTAGCGCACATAACAGTGTCTGCATTTATGTTACTTACATCCCTGCTTATTTACTCTTGGAGGCTCATTTAAGCAAACGTTAACACTGCGACGATTTCCATGAAAATGATTTTGCTAATCAGTATGATTATTACATATTACTGTTCTTGTGTCACAGTGCAAGCAGCATACACTAATATGCAATACAGATTTTATAAAACAGAGCAAAACAAAAATTGTTTTGATATATTTTTGCAGGTTAAATTCTGCCATGTTGGGGTTTGCTTCAAACCGATTGTCACAGATGGATTCTGGGTACTATCACAACCTCCCGAGGTCGGTGATATCACAATCAATAACATCATAGAGAATGTAGAGGGCAGAACAGACCTCCACGTAGTCTTCCAGCATTTTACACATGATTACATCCGCCATGATGACCCGCTAGATTTAATGGATTTCTACGAGTGGAGCATTGCCGAAGATGGGGACAATAGTGCCGTGTTGAGTGAATGGCAGCGAATTGACAATTTGGTGACCATTGGAGAAACAGTGAGTTGGTGTTTAATATGTTTACATTAGAAGAGATGTAAATAACCTTTTTAATACTTATGTTAGAGTGCCTTGTGGGCCTCCATGCTATCAAGTAATATTCAGAAGGTGGAAGTAGTTATAAGAAATTAAATATAAAAATGGGTAATTTATATAGGTATATCATTTACGAAAAACGATACGCAACATTTGTGAAGAATGTTAGAGAATAATATCATGAATAACAAAGCTTCTCTCCACGTAGGGTTACTTTTGAATAATGACCAGACGTGATTTATTACTTCCTTTTTATTAAGGCTCGCTTTACTGCATCGTACAATGGAAAGCTAGACCATGATGTATGTCTTCGGTTATCAGTAAGAGGCTACAATAAGGCTGGACTGTCTTCCATCGCAAGCACTGAGGTTATTGATTGTGATGATGTGACGCTAATCGTACCACATATTGTCATTGATGCAGACCGTAAGTGTTTAGGATTAATAGTGAACAGAAAGATATGTAACACACCTTACTTCATTATGGAAATCATTTATAAAACAAAATCATTTTAGTGACATGATATTTCAGGTTATTAAAAAGGGGTTAATTTAAACTTTAAAACAAAGAATTAGCTTTTCATAACTGCTTACCAACCAAACGGATCTGTAGTATAAATGCAGAAATGGAAGTTAATGGCTCAATCATTTTATAAAGGCATTTGAAAAAGAGCCAGCTTACTACAGGGTCAACCTCTGAGACTATTACCTATAATATAAAACTAGATGCAAATTTCGTACAAGTTTTTAATGATGGGTTTTACTTTTTATTATTATTTTATTTTATTTTTAAGATGAAGTCAACATGGAGCAGAATGCTCTGTGGCCTGAGCCAGACAAGAACTACATATCATCCATGACTTCGTTATCAGCCGTCTGGCCGACATTACGTCACAGGAAATATGTCTGGGCAGCAATTGAGGACACTGGGTCTACTCAATTCGGAAATTTAGACAATGGTTTGCAGTACCCATGTGATCATCCAATGGTAAAGGCTTGTGGGAAGACAGGTACGGCCAGGATAACCCCTAAATGAGATGTTAATTTCAGTTTTCAGATTTGTTTCTTCAGACTGTCCGAATGACTTCTAATTTTGTTATTTAGGGTAACAGAGACTCCTTTCTATCCGTTCCATGTAAACGTCCTTTTACATTCTTCCTACCCTTTAAAAACTGGGGTGTTAAATATTACAGCAGTGGGCGGTGTTAATTTTGGGTAAATCGCCCAATATAAATACCAGGGTATAGTGACACCCCTGGTGTTATATTAGAACCATGGGTTTGCAGGAAAAACCCAAACTACTACTCCCAAATAATCACACGATTAGCCTAGGTCATATTTGTAAATGAACACAAACGTTTATTGATGCGGGATTCGAACCCGCGACCTCTGGATTACCAAACTGGTACCAACTGATGCATTAGCCCTATAGTTGGCGGTCTTACAAATTGTCAATATCTTTGTTTTAAGGAGCTAGTCAGAAGCCATGATGCAACCTATACATACCAGGGAGAAATAGTCAAACAGTCACAATTAATATTGTTGTTTTTCTATTTAATCCTTCAGATAAAGAATTTGTCAATGTTCTGGATTTATCTCTTGTACATGGAAAACGCTATCGTATTTGCATCCATGCTGACGAGGTGACATTGGGGCATGAGCTTTGGAGTGAACCACTGCCCTCTGTGTCCAGCTGTAGCGATGGCGTTGTCGTAGATACGACCCCGCCGACTCCTGGCTCAGTGTGGATCGGTTGGAACAAACATCAAACATATAAAGTAAAATATCAGATTTGTATAAATGGCAAATGGTTAAAGAGAAGCTATATCATTGGTTATTACCTGATTACAAAATAATCGAAATATTATCCAATTGAAAGGTAACAATCATCCTGACCACTATTTCTTACTCCTACTTTAGAGAAAACATAAACACATTTTGCACATTTTCAAAAAGGTTGCCATACGGCAACTGTTTTCGTTTAGCAGATTTGATATTTGGATTCAAATAAAGTGAGCATACAACAAAGAAGCAGTTTTGCCCGCGTAACCGATATGTTGTACTTCATTAATAATTTATGATGAGAGTCATGAGAACAAAGTACCTTGTCATGATCACATATTGGTCATACATTAAAAAGTAAAAATAGTAACATAACATACTTTTGGAAGAAACATTTATACAATTTTACTATCTACTGATGTTATAATAATAATAATAATAATAATAATAATAATAATAATAATAATAATAATAATAATAATAATAATAATAATAATAATAATAATAATAATAATAATAATAATAATAATAATAATAATAATAATAATAATAATAATGTATTATAGCGCACGTATCCCTGCTCATTATTACCCCTGCTCATCAGGCTCATAAATCATTCCTGAAACCATCTCAGTTCCCTGGGGAGCATACAGCTCAATTGCTGCCATTTCAGCGCATATGGGCTAGTCAAACACAACAACCAACTCTGCCCTCACAGGTACCCATTTACCCCTGGGTGGAGAGAAGCAATTATGGTAAAGTGTCTTGCTCAAGGACACAAGTACCCCGGTCGCGGTTGGGATTCGAACCCACATTCTGACGACTCAGCCATCAGAACACAAATCCGATGCACTAAACCGCTCGACCATGGCACTCCATAAGGCACTTAATATGGCTAATATTATACGCGAGTTTAGTGAATTTCTGTGATCAACATTCAACGTCCTACTCTTTTGATTTCTGTCAGAGCTCCACGTCTGAGCTAGTTACACACTGGGAGTCTTTTGTTGACGTTGAGGAACATGGCTTGGCACGACATCACTCTGGAATCAAATACTATGAGTATGCTATCGGTAAGCAGATATATAGTGCACATTAATTATAATTACCAAAAATGTGGGTTCTATTTCATTGACATGTTTTGTACGAATTTATAGGAAACCGTTTTTGAAATATTTCAGGCTCAATGCGAGGCGGCAGCGATGTGAAAGAATTCACTCGTATTGGAATCACCAACAATGTTATTGTTCCCAACCTGATATTACAGAATGGACATGGGTACTATGCTACCATCAGAGGTAAGAGAACAATCAGCAGGTTTTATCCCTAGTGGTTGCAGGAGACACTACTTTAGGCCTAGGAAAGGAAAGTTTATATAGAGGAAAAAAGAGTAGTTTAATTAATCTTAAAAGGACAAACAATTTTTATTCCCAAATCCTATACCTCTTGATGCCCAAAATTATGGTTAGGGTTTGGGGCTACATTGGGGTTGGAGTTTGTGTCCAGCCTACAATTATGGTTCTAAACAGGATGTGGTATGAGATTGAGGGGATTTGTGAAGGAAGAGGTAAATGGAAATGGTTAGGATAAGGATTAAGAAAGGGGAAATGGAAGGCATAGCTCTGGGAGGTTAGTGATGGAGAAAGTAAGGTATATTATTTAATAGTATTACACACTGTCTGGATAATTCGAGCAGCTTATTAATCTTCTAAAGGAGGGGACGGGGAGATATTCAACATAGAGAAGCAGAAGGGTTGAGCGAAATGGAAAGGGGAAGAGAAGGCAAATGGGCACACAATGTTCCTGACACTTGACCTGACGTGTTTGATTACTTAATGCATTGAGGAGCAACATTGAAGAAGAAAACAAATTCAGAGTTTTTAATTAGACGCTTTCCTTTCATTTTCCTCAAACTATAGCCACTGACTTTGTTGGTCTGTCTGCCACAGCGATGTCTGAGGTGGTCAACATTGATATTACACCTCCTTATGTTAGTAACGTCTACACTTTGGATGTCGGAGGTACTTTCATCAAGTCTACAAGCTTCGTCTCAGCAAGGTACGGGTTATTAAAGGCAGTTGTCTGACCAGCCTTTGAGTAAAAAATCATCGTGTTTTAGTTTGTCAACTTATTTCCACTTAAAAAGAGGACTGTAGGCTACATCTACTCTCTATGATAACACAGTCATGATTTTATAGCTTCGTTAATTTAAATTTATGTTTTGTCGCAGTTGGGAGAATATTTTCTCAGACAAGGAGAGTGGCATTGCGTATTATGAGTGGGCCGTGGGTTCACATCCGGGTCATGCAGACGTTATGCCGTTCACTAGAGATAACTCAGAGTCTGGAGTCACTGACCCTTCACGACCTTTGATCCTTCATGAAGGCCACTCATATTTCATTTCAATTAAGGTAAGCAGTACTTACGAAAGTATCTAAATGTATTTCCCTAAACAAACATGAAAACTCAGATACAGATTTAATTGTTTCTATTTCAGGCCATCAACTATGTTGGGTTAATCACTTTGAAGAGTTTTGGTGCATTTACTGTTGATGAGAGCCCTCCAGTTGCTGGCCACGTATTTGATGGAAATCCAGGAATGGCGTCAGCCAATCACAGAGACCTGGACTTCCAGGATGACCGGACAGTGATAAGGGCATTCTGGGAAGGGTTTCATGATCCCCACAGCGCCCTTATTGGCTATTCCTGGAAAGCTGGAACATGTAAAAGATGTAGTGACGTCGTGCCTGAGCAGCATGTGGGCCTGGATACTGGTATAGCTTACCTAAACAATATTATTAGTCATATTATTAATCATGTATGATTAATAATCATAAGAAACTTAGTTTTCGCTTCAATTTGTATTCTTGATATGTAGTAATATTTTAAGAAAAGTGAAATAATTTCCGGTTAAAATTTAAGAAAGGTATACTCTGTCTTACTTTTCACATAATGATGAATAAAAAACTAATATATTTTCACTATTTTCTCGTTAACGACATGAGCTGAAACTTTCACAGGTTTAATGTATATGTTGATTCTAAGAGAGTAAGCATACCCGTATGTTTTGCCAACATAACCAATGTTGTACTATATCATATTGATTAATTGTACATTTCTGTTTTCAGAAATTATCGCTAAAAACCTGAACCTTGTGCCTGGTTTGACATACTATGTGACCGTTACAGCCTGTAACGCCGCTGACCTCTGTACCTCAGTGACCTCTGATGGAGTTCTGGTTGATGACTCTCCCCCATTGCCGGGTCGTGTGTATGATGGTCGTTCAGGCGGTGGCGATATCAGCTTCCAGGCAGCAACGTGAGTTTAAACTTGGGTCAAATTATAAACAAATTGATTCGGCTGAGAAAAGCTTGACAAATCAAAGTGAATATAACTACAAAACAACGACCGTAAATTAAAGTAAAGTAATTTAATAATCTTGTTGATAATGAAAACAGGTTGAAGAATTGTCAGTTATAGATGTGGGAAGAAATCTCCATACATTAATCTAGTAAAAAATCTTCGTAATCCACATGTTGACTCGGGTCTGAGTGCGTTGGAACCTATGTCTACAGAGGTGAACGACACGGTTAAGCAACTCTACATCAACCTGATCATACATTCACATGTATAGGGATACATTCACAGGCATACATTCACCCAATTGTGGTGTCGTTTTGGTGCGTTTCTGGTGTAGGATTTTTTTTAAAGAAATTTGTGTAGGCTACCCCAAAAGCGCAATACTCTACATTGGGGTACTTTTGGTGCACTCATCAAAAATCCAACCTAAAAATTGTACATTCTGGTGTAGTTTTGGTGCGTTTCAATGTTATACAAACTAATTACAGAAAATACATATTCTGCATACAATGGTCACAGTTAGCCAAACAGAAAATTACAACAGCATGACAAATGGGTCTTACATCAATCTACATGCATCCTCTGATGAGTCTGTATACCGCACAGTAATTATCCACCAAATTTCGTGCTTCTTCACATATCAGTATGAGGGAAATGTAAAACAAAATACAAAAAATTGATAAGAAAACAAATATATATAAGTATATTTGGGCTTTCATGAATTCAAAAGGGATTTTGAGCACAAAATTACAATATACAAAGAGTTATATAGGCATTGTCACTGTTTAAGACCCAATTGAAGAGACTGGATACTGTTTGGATGGTTTTAGCCCATTTATTGCACTAAGCGGAGCCAAGAACAAACGCATTTGAAACTAGAAAACAATTAAATACATTAAATCAATATTAAATAATACATGAAATTAATTATGTCAAGCTCAATTACATTAAATCTTAGATTTAAAATTACAACTTAAAGAATTCTCACCCAAATCTATCAAATTATCAAACCATTAACAAAGTGATAAATGTATACTCACAAATCCTTTCCGGGGTAGAGAACCAACACCCCCCCCCCCCACACACACACACGCTTGTGGAGACATCTATTGTTCTTTCCTTTGTCCCTGTAATTTAGCCATTTTCTCACAGGGTTTGTACACAAATTTTCTTGTGGGGCACGGAGTCCTTTAGAATTCCCCTGTGGAGACCAATTGTGACGTGTTCTACCGAAATCAGACAGAATTGGGCATAGCTCGGAACTTAAAAATAGCCCAAAAATGAAGGTATATAAAACCCTTAATAAAGCAACAAAAGGCAATATTATTCTTTTGTAATGCCTGCTGCTAGGGAAAATGAAGTACCTTTGTAAGAAGTTAATTACTGAAATTATACTAAATGAAACTTGTAACTTTAAAGGGTAATTTTGAGTTTTCATAAATATATACATTTAACTAAAAAATTACGTAATTCCGCTTTTGCACATCCAATTAAAATAAGAAAGCTATCATTGTAAAGCTAAAGATCTCTACTTTCATTATCAATAACCAATTCAATGTTGATTTCTTGTCCAAATGTGTCTGATTTTGGTAGAACACATCACAATTGTTCTTGCCTTTCCCTTTTGTTATAGGACTCCACAAGGCAGCGAAAGTGAGAGCACACACACACACACAGTCACGCACCGTAATTGTGGGGACATTTTACATGTTCACAGACACAGTTGTGGGGACAAAAATCGGCGAAAATCGTTGTGGGGACATGAAAATGTCCCCAGAACTACGGTCCTTTCCTTTCCCTTTTGTTATATGTCCCCACAACGGAGCCAGTGCCTACCCACACACACGCACACACATGTAAATGCCTGCAATCGGGGACATCCTTTGTCCAATTTCTTTGTCCTGGAAAGCGGGGACATGATTGTTCTCCATTGTGATAGCAAGCGGGGACTATTGTCCCTTTTCTTATATGTCCCCGGTTTGAATGCGCTCACACACGCACCCATGGGAGCTAAACACAGTACATGTATATCTGGGGTATACGGCGGCTTTCATGAGCAAACTGGGTTATACAGTGGCATTGTAGGATGCTATACAAATATAAATAACCATCAATAAATTCACAATACAATAATTTATTATACAGTCTAAAAATAATGAGTAATTGCTTATTACCCCACAAAAAACTAAACTCCTCTAGACTTATGCCAGGCCCCGAGGAAAGAGGCAAAGCATACATCCGAATCAGTCAGTGGCAGATTCACGAATTAAGTGCAACACACCTTAATAGTGAAAATGGCATGAAATTTACATCGTAACTGCAACTTTATACAATAAAAGCATGATATATTGATCCCTTAATGATTAAGCATATGTACAATAAATATTACTTACAAGATTGACTGCGAAAAAGAAACAACCTAACTCAACGAAAACAGGAACGAAAATAATTCAATGATCCCGCCCCGTACGCGTATTTTTGTTTTACACCGCAGCGACGGGTTTTGTACGCATTTCGCCCTTGTGTCAAGACTATGAACCCATTCAGCACGCATGCGCGCGAAGGGAATTTCGACACTCAAAAAAACCTACCATCAACGAAGAGGGAATGGCTCCATGAGTTCCACTGCAGAGCGCCATGGTCGACTGCAGCTTGGTATGGAATGCCATTACTGCCATTTAAACGGCGCATGTATGGCGTGAATGGTTTGGTCCCTAGCCGTTTGCGCCGTCAACGGCGCATAGTCGCGTCGTGCCGTCGCATTGTCGCGTCGTGCCGTCGCATAGTCGCGTCGTGCCGTCGCATTGTCGCGTCGTGCCGTCGCGTCGTGCCGTCGCATAGTTTTGTACTGCTTGTATAGGGCCGTCGCATTGTCGCGTCGGGCCGTCGCATTGTCGCGTCGTGCCGTCGCATAGTCGCGTCGTGCCGTCGCATTGTCGCGTCATGCCGTCGCATAGTCGCGTCGTGCCGTCGCATTGTCGCATTGTCGCATTGTCGCCCGTGTTGATTGATGGTCCTTAGCCGCTTACGCCGTCAACGGCGCATAGTCGCGTCGTGCCGTCGCATAGTCGCGTCGTGCCGTCGCATTGCCGCATTGTCGCCCCGTACCACCAGTTTGACTGAATTATCCAGTGCTTGCCAATAGGTGGCGCTGTCTTTACTTCAGAGGTACTCTCACCTTTTTCCCCGCGACGACGAATAAGTCTCAAAGACAAAGTAATAGATGGATGTTATTTTACGCCAGTTGGGTCTGGAACAGCTGATACAGGAGTTTGAAGAGAACGGGGTATGTTACTATGTACTTGTTACGTGTTTATTTAAAGGAAATCGGTCCCCAAAAAACGGGTAAAATGTTGGTAAGGCTTAACCTGGGCCTTTCCTAGACGTATGAATGTTGACCGTTAGCCACTAAGGGTAATTCCCACTAAGACAGTCGTTTTCCCGGTTCCGTATTTTTTCCGGTTCTGGATAGCTGCAAATTAAAAAATCTATTTAACATGTTACTCCATGTCGCTTCAGAAAACAATTGATAGTTTACTGAGTTTGCTTCCAAACGGCTAGTAAGAGTTTAAAATTGGGGAAGAGTGCAGTGGCGATCGTATACTGCACTCTTTCCTAACATTGTTACACATCCTAACAGTCACAGAGACCAGACAGTCTGACAGTATTATTTTTGACCTAAACAGTCATTGTTCGTGGACTATTGCAATTTAAAGCAAACTAAGAGCTATCCAGAACCGGGAAAACGATTGCACAGTGGTTTAAGACCGAGACATTTCGTCACAAAAAAAGAGTTATCACATTAGATTACATGGGGGTCATTCCATGTTAAATCAAATAGTTTTTCGAAAACGTATCAAGGTGATCTCAGGTTTTGATGAAGCTTCATAATGATAATCTTTTGTTGATACAGAAAACTCACACAAATTTAGGTATCAAAAAATAAATATATGAAATAAAAATTGGCGCTTCAAAAATCAGAGAATTATACCTTCATGCACTCCAAATAACTGACATGGATTATGAAGCTAACTCTTTGTATGTGTACCTGATGGTCACAATAGCTTATTGTGATAATTTTTGTCGACATCAGAGAAAGTAACCTTGCTGGGACCCCAAGTGCATGCACATGTATGTACACTGAACTGAAATCTAAACACTATTACAAAAGTGTGATAGGCCACTGTATACTGTTTGGTTGTACCTTTTTTTAATAAACCATTTTACAACATCTTCAAGTGTCTATAGCCAGTGTTGTACTCGAGACCTTTTTGAGGTGGTATAGATTGGTATCGGTTCTGAGTACTGACTAATAAATGAACAACAGTATCAGTGTCTGCAATCACATGTTTTCTACAAATACACAAATATTTGCGAAAGGTCCATTCTTAATTTTGTCACTTTTTAGCACACCTGTCTTCTCAATCACTCATACTACTGTTCATTTGTTAAAGTCATATAATCGGACCTCAGAGTCATGTTACTCAGATTTGATTTTAATCATATCCTCTTATATTTTAATTTCTGTGTTTGTCTAAGGGGTCGTTCACAGTTATCAAAATTTTCACGAGCGTACAAACCGTAAGCTGGGGGAGGGGGTCTGTGGCCTGTGTACGCTTTGTAAAAACAAACAAAATGTTGATTTGAAATCAACATTTTATTTCGTACGATTTTAGGTGGAGAGAGGGGTCCGTAAAAAGTGTACTCTTTGTACGCTCGTGAAAAAGGTTGATAATTGTGAATGGCACCTAAGAAAGGTCTCACTATCTATACCATTGATTAATACATGTACATACACATTTTACCCCTTTTTTTATACCGATTTCCTTTAAATAAACATGTAACAAGTACATAGTAACATACCCCGTTCTCTTCAAACTCCTGTATCAGCTGTTCCAGACCCAACTGGCGTAAAATAACATCCATCTATTACTTTGTCTTTGAGACTTATTCGTCGTCGCGGGGAAAAAGGTGAGAGTACCTCTGAAGTAAAGACAGCGCCACCTATTGGCAAGCACTGGATAATTCAGTCAAACTGGTGGTACGGGGCGACAATGCGACAATGCGACGGCACGACGCGACTATGCGACGGCACGACGCGACTATGCGCCGTTGACGGCGTAAGCGGCTAAGGACCATCAATCAACACGGGCGACAATGCGACAATGCGACGGCACGACGCGACTATGCGACGGCACGACGCGACAATGCGACGGCCCTATACAAGCAGTACAAAACTATGCGACGGCACGACGCGACGGCACGACGCGACGGCACGACGCGACAATGCGACGGCACGACGCGACTATGCGACGGCACGACGCGACAATGCGACGGCACGACGCGACTATGCGCCGATGACGGCGCAAACGGCTAGGGACCAAACCATTCACGCCATACATGCGCCGTTTAAATGGCAGTAATGGAATTCCATAGCTTGGAGTTTTCTATCGTCGCGCGCCTAGGGTTTCGTAGTCTCTCTCTCAAGACCGGAATTGGCACTTTTACTGCACAAAACCCGTCGCTGCGGTGTAAAAAAAAAAACGCGCCCCGTACGCCAGGCTGGCAAGCCGTCAGACCCGTCATTGGTCAAGAGGAAAGTTGACCCATAACCCCATGCAAAGTGGGTAAACCTTTTCATTAAACAACAATACATTGTCGGTGACGATAACAGGCATATAATGTTACTTGACTTTGTGTTTTGCCTAGTGTTAGACTATTTACTATAGTATCTATTGAGCTGCTTACATGAGACCTGACAAACTCGCTAGTGGCATTGGTATTCTACACCACATCTAGTAACACTGGTATTCACAATGCTAGAGAAGAAGTTAGGAAGACAAGTATTCTTCCTGTCCTGTCGTCACTATGTGTTAGAACTCCTGGTTGCTGCTGTATGGGAGCAACTGTTTGGCAATGGCAAGAGCCCTGAAAACCCTTTGAGGTGAAGGAGATCTGGTCAGGGATTGACATGGAGAACCTCAATACACTGACAACTAGGACCAGGCAGAACAGTTGGTTTTGGGAGAAGAGGGAGCAGACCATCACAGTGCTTTATTACCTTAATGATATCTTCTCCAAGCAAGACCCTACCAAGCTACCCCAAGCTGACTACAGGGAGGTGGCAGAGTAAGGTGGATGGCAATTAACATTAAAAAGTTCATGTTTGGGGATGAGATCGGGTCTGATGCTGTGACACAAAACAACCTGCCGAGGATCAACCATTTCTTGGTGCTCTTCTACTCGTCACATTGGATGACAGCCACCTGATGCACCAAATAATGACCTGCATGGTTACATGACATGATGAAGTACTGATAGATAAAGAGGTGGCTGATGCAGCCGTTTAGGCAAGATGATGAAACACGTATGGTACCAAACTCAAGAAGTGGTCATATTCAACTTGTTCAGCACAGATCCAAGAATGACCAACACAATGAAAGGCTTGATGACAACCAAGTTGCTCAACACAAAACACCAGATGAACTCAGAAAGGGACACCTATTTTCCAAACCATCTCAAAGGACACCACACTTGTTGATTTTATTTGGCCAGAGTCACACTTCCTATTCAATTCTCTCAATGTAAGTTCTAATTGGCTACCCTCTACTGTGAACACATGGTCTCATGAACCAGATGTCATGGTTGCAGCGAGGAGTGAAGATGATGAGTGACATTGCCAACATCATTACTACTGACCCCCAACATCCGTCGCCTAGCAGGCACCAGCTGGGGTGCCAACTTCTCCGTCCTCTGGACCTCTGTGCTAGCTTTATCATACACTGTCGCCGAATACTGCGCCCCTGCATTGCACAACATCAGCCATACAAAATTGTTGATACCGCATTAAACAACAGCATGAGGATAATCCCAGGGAGTATCAGACCAATACCAGTGAACCAATTACCCATCCTCAGCGGCATACCACCTCCAGAACTACGAAGAGAACAGTTCTGCTTAAAACCTTGCTGCGAAAGCTCGAAGTAATCCTGAACATCCCGAACCAAAACAGATATGATTTTTGAAGTTCTCACGTGCAAAATCATGAGAAACCAAGACGTAGGGTGCAGAAATATGCCCTCACCCAATTGTGGTGTACACCAGCTCGTGTGGTACACTATTGGTGCATAAGTTGTACACTAAACGTGCACAACTCCTTCATAAAAATGTGACTACACCAAATGTACACCACAAGCTGTCAGTGCATTCATACTACACCAAAACTGCACCACAACGTCTTTGTTTACAGAGTAATGTATACTGCACCAAAATGTACGCCAACAACTCCTTTTTTGTGTCCTGATGATGGGGCGGATCCAGGGTGGCAATAAATGGGGAACACACTGTAAAAAGTTTGCCATAGTGCAGTGACCAATCCGATTTTTTTCAATTTTAAGTTTTCCCGCCCATTAGTACATTCAGGAAGAGACCTACCATTGTATCGAATCCACGTGCATGTATTCCTTATAGTTTTGGAGATAGAGCATGCATTCAAATGACGAATGCTCTAACTGGCTATTTTTGTAATTTAACAAAGTGACCTATACCGCATTGGTCACTATGCGAACTTAATTAAATTGGGATTGGTCACTATGGCAAATTATAGAGACGACATATTAAAACAGTCAATTTACAATGTGTGGTGCTTAAAAAAAGCAGGGGGCCCAGGGCCCCATTCCGCCAAGCTATTTTTACATTCCAAATAACACTTGCTTACAAATCCAGCTTTAAAGGTAAATACTGTCTACAGACATTCTTATTCTTGTAACCATTTTATTTTTACATAAATTTGTCAACACAATGGGGATCACAGAATGTTAGGCCCTACTGGACATGGAGAAAAAACTTTGTTTTTGCTGTTTTATGTACATAAACATAGGTCTACACATGTACATGTAGGCTGGAACTTGCAGGTATACAACGGTATGTTAATGTTATTCAAATGGAAAAACAACTACACTGACTGCATGCACTGTGGTTGAGTGGCAGTTTCTGGTGCAGTTTTGTTGTGGTTTTGATGTGCGTCTGCTCTATGTGCTTGATTGTACACAAGAATTACTGTGTGTTATCGAAGAATCAGAAAGTATGGTCCCATAATGAATTGCTATATACATCAAATTACTTTGTATTGTTTCTGTTCAATCCAGGATCCAGCTTTCAGCTCATTGGTGGGGCTTCCACGACCCTCACTCCCGCCTCTCACACTATGAATGGCGTGCCGGTACTACACCAGGCTCTCACGACATTCTTCCCTCTACACGTATTGAGCTGTCAGAGGAAGCTCTAATATTCCTTTCAGAATCAGACCAGTTGCCTACCAGTACAGATATCTACATTACTGTCCGTGCATACAACCGGCTTGGTATGTGGAGTGAAGCTACTTCTAATGGATTCCGTGTGGACTCTAGCCCGCCTGATGTGGTTGAAGGACCTACCGTTGATGAAACAGTGGGGATAGCTGTTAAAAACACTCAGGTGAATACCATTTTTGTGTCATTAGCGGAAAACTTGTTTTTAAACATACCAATTATTTTCATATAAATATCGTTTATCTTATTTAAATCCAGAATTTTTGTTTGCCAAAATATGACTCAGCTTTTTTATTTAAACATCTGTGGTTGGTTCGAATCCACCTCAAACAATATTTCTCATGGCACATTAATTTGTTCAAATTCCTACCCAAGTTCCTTTGTTGTAATTATCTCTTTAGGTTCTTTGCGATCTGATTCGGTTTTCTTGGAGGTTCAACGACCCAGAGAGCGGCATAAAATATCAATACGTGTCAGTCGCCACACATCATAATGGAGATATCAATATACCACCAATAAAGGTAAATACCTTTTTTAAGGTTAACTATAGGATAAAGGACAAAGTATAATAACGACACCAGACTGAACATTTATTTCTGATTTAATATTTTTTTAAACTTTTTCTGTTTCTGCTATTATATGAAGAATAGTGACCATTATATTGATTGCTATTGTGAAACATTAAGAAACACAGTTCCAAGCTGTAAAAGTTTGTTGGTTAAATGTTGGTATGATACCCTTTAAACTTTTAATACTTTGATATGTAGGGTCACGAGATCGGTAAAGACGTTGATATGGACATTTCTTGAATGGGGGGGGGGGGGGGGCGAGATGTCTTATGAAAGTGTTTCTCAAATATTTTCACAATCATATACACAACATTATTATTAATGGTGACTAAGATAGCGTCATGACAAATGTCATCCATGGTTTAAAGTGAAATCAATCGATTTCAGTTGAATGTGTCTACATTACAATTATCTTAAGATTGCTGGGAGTGAGATAGAACACACCTTCACCAATCTGACGTTACATGAAGGCAGTCGATACATCATAACCGTGGTAGCCTGCAACGGCGCTGGTCTCTGCACGGAGGCCAAATCAGAAGCTTTGCTTGTAAGTGATATCACTGTACACTCTCTGTTTCATTGGGTGTCTTGAAGACTCTACTTGCAACAGACATTTGGCCAATATTGTATATCCTCGAGATTACTACTGGAGTAAAAAAAATCATTATTTTAATTAAGACACTCTAAAATGTTTCATTGTATAAAGTTTTATTGTTTTAGCTGTGGAAGTTTAACTTCTGTCATTGGTTTACCATTTATCGCTGTGTATGCTGATCTCAAATGTGTGCAACACGATGATGCGGCAAACACTATATTTGGCAATGTGCTAAACAAAGCTGCACATTAGAATGTGATTAGTAAAAAAGAAAAACACTCAGAACGGTGAGCAGCCTATGACTGCGGTTGAACATGGTGACTATGCAAGAGGTATTCCGTGTCATATAATTGCTTTTTTTTCAGGTTGATGCCAGTCCACCATCTGTTGGCACATTTGCTGTGGGTACTGAGAGTGCCGCTAATTTAGAGCGCCATCACATCATTTGGATTACTCCCACTGAGCCAGTCGAACCGATGGAGGTAACAGTACTAAGTACTTCAGTACGTTTAAGACACTTGACATAATTATGTGTTCCTTTATTGAAAGTTCTGAAACTCTCTAGAAATAGTTTAGAACTATTTAACCGATATAGGTGTCTCAATTTCCAATTTGTATATTTGGTTTACCATTTTGTAAAGCAAACGTTAGTCCTTAAAAACGAGAACACGAGATGACTAATTAACAAAAAAGAAGAAGTTCATTGACTTGATTCTTTTGGATTAAAGCGTAGACAAAGGGTGATAGTTGGATTTATTAGAGCTGAGCAATACATTATTATATTAAGACAGTAATATATGTCCCTCAAAGTTAATATGGTAATTTATTCTAATTTACATTGTTTATTCTTCCATTTTGATCTCTTCAAAACACAAGCCTGAAGAAACATCGACTGGTGATGAGACCACTCCACCATCCCCACGCTACCACTCTGGTTGGATGATGTGGATAGAAGACACAATAACTAGTACTGGCTCCTTAGCGCTCGCCTGGCTCGGATTCGCTGATTTACACTCTGGGATCAGCCACTACTTTGGCCTCCGGACACATACTGGTATTTATAAGGAGCTAAATGGTTTTTTTTCAATGATACAGAATTATAGTAGCAGTTAGCAAACATTATTATTATTTACAGGTGTCCTGTCTGCGCTTTATGGTCAGATAGTTTCAAACAGTTGAGTTTATAGTATTCCATCTGTTATGCCAAACTGCTTTGATTCCCCCTCCATACAGTGAGGGAATATTTATGTCTCCTTCAACCAATTTACTCATCATCGACTTATTTTTGAATCTTCTAGTTTGTAATAGTAACAGTTTAATTTGAAACTAACACTTGATTGTTTTATCTCCCCCCATTTTTTAATTTTTAGAATGGACCAGTCCGTATTGACCACAGCATTTACGGCATGTCATTAGATGAAGGCATTGCTCAGACAGCCATCATACCAGTAGAGGGCAGTATCACAACCAACCCGTATCTCTACATCTCACTCTGGGCTATAAATGGGGTCAGTTTCAATTTAGTGCATGATTTGTTTGCCCGTGCAGAATCATAGGGGAAACGCACACGCAATTTTGTCTGTGTTTAAAGCATTATTGGTTAAAATAATCAATGCTTACAGTTTTACATAAAACTTAGTTAGTAATAGTGTATATATAGTGTTAACCGTATCAAACATCCCATGTAATATTTTTTGTCTGCTTATTTTAGTAAAAGTAATGACATAATTTATTGACTGGACTTACTTTGTGTAAAGTTGGTACACGTATCAATCATACATGAGAAATTATTTCGTCTGAAGTTCTTTCATCTTGATAGAGACACCAGGAACTTTCCCAGGTTGGTTGTTTAATAAATATCTTGATTCATAGAAAGTGAAGCAGGTGAGGATCTTGGGTCTCGGAATAGTAGGGCACACGGTAACATGGAGGCACACTCAGAAAAGGGAGCACATATAACGTAAATGTTACGTTTACATGCACGGCGATAAAAAGGGTGGGTGACACACTTGCCCCCTGGTTCCGCCAATGAAGTGAAGCATAGTCATATAAGTAGTTTAACCAAAAGTGTAACCTCTTTCAAGTTTAATGTGCAGCTTTTTGCCAGCCAGTTATTTCCTCAGCAAGCCTATAAACATACTTCAAGTTGGGTGTGGTCCCTATATAGTTTTCCCTGACTCAGTCTGGCATGAATTTGTGCGAAAATATTAAATGTTTCATGACCAAATATTCATAAATTAAATAACCAGCTTTACATATTATTTGTAATCTGTTAATATTCATGGACAGGTTGGAATACCAAGCAGTCGCCATCATTCCACATTTGAAGCTTCTCCAACTTTATCCGATGAGGGCGCTCTAGTCTTACTACGACGTTGTTTGTCCACAACATGTGAGGGCCACTGTGCATGTGCTCCTCTTCACAGTATTTGTGACACAGCACAAGGTCTCTGTAATGATGTAACCAGTAGTAAGTATTGTTTGTTTTGTATAGTTTTCATGAGCTGAAGTGTAATTGAATGTATATACCAAACACATTGTTATAACAAAACAATCATGTCGATTGTTTTAATATGTGAGAACCTCTTGCTTAACTCGCCCAGATGTGTTATATAAAGAAACAATACACGCACAATTAGCCCGAGTTGTAATCCGCCCTTATTTGTAATCAAACGTAGCTACTACTCCAAAAAGAATTAAAAGAAATTTGTCGCTTTGTTACAAAAGGCTTAAAGACTCACCAAGAAAATTACTTTTTGTGTGTTTAATAAAACACATATTTAAAAATGGCGGCTTTTGTTATACTTTCGTCTATTCTTTCAGTGCTCTTTGATAATGGTCAATCTACCTCTCATATTTGATAATGTTCCACCTATGACTGATAATGTACCTTTTACAAATCCTGAAGGCAATCCCAACATGGAGATAGAAGTCTTGGATGTGACGGACTTGAAGTTTACTAATATAGATACCATGATTGATATTGATCATTCTGCTACTCAATATATGATGGCTGCTATATGGCGAATCACTGAGCAGAAAGGACTAGACATCAAGTGGTGAGTTTTTATTATAAATATAGAGGAGATATAGACGAATTTCAAATTGACCCAGTCTGCGCACTTCCACAATGAAACCAAGGCTCTCTGTGTCAAGTCACAACACCGATGCGAGGTAATAATAATAATAATAATAATAATAATAATAATAATAATAATAATAATAATAATAATAATAATAATAATAATAATAATAATAATAATAATAATAATAATAATAATAATAATAATAATAATAATAATAATAATAATAATAATAATAATAATAATAATAATAATAATAATAATAATAATAATAATAATAATAATAATAATAATAATAATAATAATAATAATAATAATAATAATAATAATAATAATAATAATAATAATAATAATAATAATAATAATAATAATAATAATAATAATAATAATAATAATAATAATAATAATAATAATAATAATAATAATAATAATAATAATAATAATAATAATAATAATAATAATAATAATAATAATAATAATAATAATAATAATAATAATAATAATAATAATAATAATAATAATAATAATAATAATAATAATAATAATAATAATAATAATAATAATAATAATAATAATAATAATAATAATAATAATAATAATAATAATAATAATAATAATAATAATAATAATAATAATAATAATAATAATAATAATAATAATAATAATAATAATAAGACGACTTATATAGCGCACGTATCCACCAACTAAGTGGTGCTCAAGGCGCATTTTTTTTTACGTGCATTACACAACACACGGGACCTACGGCTTTTACGTCCCATCCGAAGGACGAAGTAATTATGGTTAAGTACCTTGCTCAAGGACACAAGTGTCACGACCGGGGCTCGAACCCACACCCTGCTGCTGGCAACACCAGAACTTGAGTTCGGTGCGCTCGGCCACGACACTCCAGGTAGAAAATAGAACGACTCATGCTCCCATCATACAGCGCATGCGTCAACACTGAAAGCCTCATTATCAAACCCAGAAGTGCGCAAATCAACGTTAATTTCGTCATCTTGGGATTTGTCTATACCAACAATTAAAAAAGGTGTAAAAATGGCTGGTTTAACAAACTTAACTGACATTATTTTAGGTATGAATGGAGTTTTGGCGATGACTCGTCATCAGATGTTGAGCCTGCAGGAGTCTTTGATCTAGCCAAGGAAAGAATATGGTTTGATGTTGGGCAGGACAACCACACCATCGTCATGCTCGATAAAGGTAATTCAGTCTAGTGAAGTTTATCAAAATATTGTCTAATCAGATGTCCTTCATCAGCAGTTTGATGGTATATATTTGTTGCCCCTTTCTTTGATTTGTTTTTAGTGGATTTATCTATATGTTTTTCAATGTTGACATAATAATAATACGTACTTTTCCTTCTGATGCATTACACTTCTGTGAGCCTTATCAATGTTTAAATCTGACGTTCATCTTCAAAGTAACACTTACAAGTAGAACTTCAGTTCTAAAGCGTCAGCCAGATTATCATCTATTTTTATAATCTTTTAGATCGAAAGCTAACGGCAGGAGTTAATTATCACTTTTTCATCCGTGCTTGGTACGATGCCAATACATATGCCGTGTTCAGGTCTGATGGTATTATCCCTGATATCAACCCACCGATAATCTCAAAAATCAAAGGCACAAAGGTAAGATAGTTAATGGAGAAGAATTAATAATAATAGGCCTGTTCTTAAATTGAACACCATTTGGGAAAACTGATCCTATGAGTATGCTTTTTATGTTCTCTATAAATCAAGATATACATTAAACAACCAACGTTTCAGCTTATTAAGTTGTGTCGTTAACAAGAATACCTGGAAATTATTTCAGTTTTCCTTAATAGCTAAAAGCACCTCAGACAAAATAATTTCTCTGTTTGATCCCATCATCAGCTTTAACCCATGGATTTCACATTACAATTAGAAAGGTTCGTTGTTTTAAATTTACCATTGAATTTCGACCTAAGAAAGTCCCTTGATGCCGTGATCCAGGGAATCAATGTACAGTAACGATTTTAATATTATGACACTGTTGAAATTGGGAAGCGTCTATTGGAGAGCACTAAGAGAGGGTAGCCTACTGTCTGTTTTTTTTTTAAATTCAGATAAAGGATCTTGCGACATCTGGTTCAACCAAGGATACCGATTACCTCACTGATCCAACTAATTTGTACATCTCTTGGGAGGGAGTGTTTCTAGACCATGAGATGTCCCACTATCAGGTGTCTCTCAGTACATTTCCAGGAGGTAAATACTAATCAGGAGTGAATCGAGCGATTGTTGTCCATTTTCAGTCTCTTAGTCACGTAGCCAATGAGATTTGGGCGGGGAGGCCAGGGCGGAGTTTTCACCCTCTTGGGAGGGAAAACGTGTCCACTCAGTAATTCGCCTTCACTATTTTTTTTTTAAATACGCACCTCTTTTCTAATATGTACACCCTTTGTCTGCACTTCGTATTCTTATGTCTGTGCAGCCGACAGGGCCAAAACTGCCCTTTCTACAAATACCTTGCCATCGCCCAAAAATAACAGTCGCTACAACTAGAGCCTATATATCCATATATCCATCTTTAATGATTTTATCCAATACAGAAGTTCTGCTTTTATACATTTCCATAGAGATCGAAAATAATTCCCTGAAAAACTTATAATTTGTTTTTATCAGGAGAAGATATTGGGCGATTTGTCGACCACATTCTACCAGCCAGTGATTCTACAATCCATTTCGGTAGCCTGAACCTACAGAGTGGGCAACGTTATTACAGCAACGTACGGGCATTCAACAAAGCTGGTTTGCACATGCTCAGAAGCAGTGATGGCTTTGTGGTCGACTTGAGGAGACCTGATACCGGCCTGGTGTTTGATGGGATAGGTAGGACTGTGCTTTCATATGTATACACCCATTTATCAGTGAACACAAAACAAACACTAGCATTCTAAAATATTGTAGTGTTTGGTAATTTATCAGAAGCATGTCATGTAAGCTTTTTTTATTTTTTATCCATTATGATAAAATTACCCAATTCGTCCCGTAATGAAACTGGGAAGTAATAGACGTGCCATCACTGAACTTTCACCAAAATATGTTTGGATATTCAATCTATAGCTGATAAGGAATTAGATCTTGGGGATCATTCCCTGTGGAACAAACTCATAATATTCATAATATTTCCTTTGTAACTGACTTAAAATGTGCTGTGAAAACCAACCTATTTTAACAATATTTATAACATTTACATTTTGGTTTGTTTTAGTTAAGCTATTTTTGTCTGTAGATCATGTGCTTCATTTTTTTGTAATGATACTGGCGCGTTTATATTATTATAATTATTATTATTAAGCACTCCTTAATAACTCCTCGAAATTATATGCATCGGTGCTTTTTCTACTGTGTTCCAGGTCTTCATGATGTGGAATACCAGAACTCCAGCACACTGATCTCAGCCTCCTGGCACGGGTTTGTAGATCTAGAGTCCTATATCGATCATTATGAATGGTGTGTTGGACAAACACCCCAGACTTCAGATGACGGCATACTACCGTGCAATGATGTTGGGGTTCAATTGTCGGCCTCACAGACTTTATCAAGATCCCTGATTGGAGGTGAGGTTCGAACAACTGGAACAACCTTTAAATAATCACAATCTTGGAGTCAGTTCTTACTTGTGGATCATTTCATTATACTGTTGTAAGAGTGTGGCCGGCGTATTATTTAATTTAATATGAAAACAGACAACAATGATGGCCAACAATAATGGGTTAAAAAGGAATGCTAGCAAACGATGAAAACCTTTCTCTCACGAATAGCGCCATCTCGCGTTGTGCAAAGTTTAAATTGTGTTTCTTTTTAAATTTAATAAAAAAAATAAAAAAATTAAATTAAATTGTTTTTTATTCATATCAACTGATAAAATAACAATAACAAATAAATTAAGACAAACACACTTCATAGACCCTTTAAATAACAATCGGTATATATATATACCAAATATCTAAATAATTACTTTTTATCATTAAAAGGTTGAGATTGAATCTTATCCCTCTTTTCCATGATTAGGCATCAGGTACTACTCCAAAGTCTCAGCCTTTGACGCAGCTGGAAGAAAGTCTTTGTTGGTCTTTTCAGATGGGTTCATTGTTGACACTACTCCTCCCGAGCCCAAGAAACACATCCTCGTCGGAGATAATTTCATCAAGAATCCTTCATTTGAAGGCATAGAGCAGTCAGACAACAAAGGTTCGTAAGTAATTGTTAGAACAAAATATCTTGAATAAAATTTGTCAACAAACAAATGCAATTTACTGTCATACTTTTAGAATAAGTTCGAGTGCATTCATAAAGAATCTTCGAAGTTCAATACAATTTATTTTGATGTGTTTCTTTTAGATTTCGGTGCTGATGATTTATTAATCGCCACTTCGACGTCTGAAACTCAGGCTGATGAAGATACCTCATTAACTTCATCAACAGCATCCACAACTGTATTGAATAGTAATCCCACTGCTGACACCATTTTGACAACATTCCCAACTACGCAGGGTATGGAAAGCTCTGAAGATACACTTAATCAATTAGCGCCATGGAAGGTTAGATCCAGCAGTCAATTCGTTGTGGTCACTTCTAGGAAAAAGATTGCCCAGGACGGACGGTCCTTCCTGTCTCTTCACGGCTCCATCTCCCAAACATTCAACACAACACAAGGAAGCCACTACCGGATCATCTTCTTCGCAAGTCACGTTGTCCCCTCTCACGATTCTTTACTGAATCAGGAAGGTCGTATCGAAGCTCCAGGGTTGAATCGTGTCTTCAGATTGTACAGCCGACCGGCACGTGGTCACTCAGATCAGAGTCTGAAGTCTGTACAGTGGCAAGAACACAGGTTTTATTTCACAGCTAGTGAAGATGTTTCAACACTGAGAATCTCGTCAGTGGGACAATCAAACGGAATTCTCGTTGATAACGTACAGGTAGGAAAAACAAAAACATTATAGAAATAACCTGGCTTCTAGTTATTAAAAAATAATAACTCTATCAGGATATCCAAAACTTTGGGTTAAATTGTAATCATAATTTTCTCTACTACAGGTAACACCGATTACTATGGAACCAAGTACAGGTGAGGGGTCAGTAGAGGTCCACACCCAGTTCATTCACAGCTGGTCATCCATTCAGGCCAAGTGGCATTTCCTTGATCCTGAGAGCCCAATAGTGGACTACAACTGGGCTATTGGTATGTCAAATTCCTTCTGTTTAAAAAATGAATAACCCTTGTATTTCTCTTTGTTAAATAAGTTCACTTCGATCAAACTTTTAGCAATAGAAGAACAGTTAAACGAATCATCTTTATACAGTTTTCGGTGCCACTTGACTATAAATGATTTTATCGTGCTGCTAAATTCATGACATTGTCGAATTTGCTAAATATATAAGGTACTAGACGTGGTGGTACTCAGCTACAAAGTTTCAAGTCAGTTGGAACACAGACAGACGCTATCAACAGCGAACTTATCATGTATCATGGCACCCATGTCTACGTCACCGTGAAGGCAAGAAATGCTGCTGACCTTATCACCATAGCAACCTCAGATCCTGTTTTGATTGACCTCACAGCTCCCATCATTCAGTTTGTCCTTGATGGTGAAAGTGAACAAGGTATAATAGCTTAAGGAGCCAACAAATTTAAAAAAGGATAGAGATTAGATAGAGAAGATCTGAAAAATTCTTTTAAAGGAACTTTTATCTGCGAAACCTTAAATTGGTATAGGCCTATCAGTACAAAAAGGGTGCAGTGTGACTGACATTTACTATGGTTGAATCATACAACTTCAGTTGGACAGAGAAATTACATATTGGTAAAACATTTTGAGAAATATCAAAACTATTATGAAGTACTAAAATATATTTTCTTAATAACAATTTATTGTAATTGTGGGGTGCCACGGCCGTATCCAAGTGGGTACAGATAGTTATTTGATAAGTGTTTGATAAGCCCTGTTTACTAAAAGAGGCTAGCACATAATAGACTGTATACTATCCAGCAGGGAGCTGAGAATGATTAAAAGAATCATATTGGCCCAGTGACCAATGAAGGTAATTTAAAGCGCGTTGGGACATTATGTGAAATATGCTATAAAAATTGAAGGCTGTTGTTATTATTATTGCTAATAGCCTAATTACATTTTCTTTTTTAAGAAGGAAAACTGAAAATTGTATTTTTGGTCGTTATACAGATATCGACTTCAGTTCAGATAATAGTTCTCTGAATTTCAGTTGGTCTGCATATGATCCTGAGAGTGGTATTGAACACTGCGCATGGGCAGTAGGTAAGTTGATATAGAATTATGACCTACTTGTCAGTATTTGTTAGTGATAATATAATTTGTTGAGTGAACAATAATGGACTTGTGACCTCCAAATCATGGTTGGCTGTTATGTGCGACCCAATATTAACCAAATCTGTGTTTTCAAATCGGGTCATATATCACGCTTTTTCACAATGCGAATAAAAAGAAGATTTCAACGAACTTTACGTTATTGCAGTAGGGGATAACTCAAGGAGAGTATGCGGGTTTTCAGATAGATTTTCTTTCTGTTTAGAAATAATCTCCTTCTCTTAGTTTGTGTTTGTTCTGAAACATGCTTGTAATGCAATGTTACTGTTTCTAGGTTCAGAGCCCAGTCTTGATGATATATTACCAAGCTCGGAAACCCTTGATGCCACTTCCAGCATCACTGCGAGTCTCTCGCAGGTTATGATTGAGGGTCAGCGCCTATTTGTCACCGTAATATGCTTCAACCATGCAGGACAGTCGACATGGAAATCTTCGGATGGGGTCACCATAGTAACAGAGCCTCCCAGTTCACTGGCAGCTGTCGTCAACGTAAAGGCTGTATCAGAGACGCGATATGAAACACGTGGTGGGTACCAGTCACGAAGGGACTCGCTCAAAGCATCATGGGATGGATTCATGGACCCATTTGGAATTCAATATTATCAGGTGATTAATAATACGGGTAAAATATACGAGCTTGTATTACATTGAAGTGAAGAAACATTGTCACATTGTTCAGACAAACATTGGTAAGCACATTTGAAACACAGCTCGACGAGAATATTTACATTTTAAACAAATGTTAAGGCTAGTTGATTATTATTTCAGAATGGGCAATTGTTCTAACTGAGAAAAGGAAAACTGTTTAATAGATAAGTTCAAGTATAAGTAAGACTAATTGCGGTGACACCATGTGGAATCTCAATTGAGTAGTAATTAGTTCTGAAAAGAACTGGAGGTACAACTCGACGTTTCGATCAGTATGCTCTGATCGTCCTCAGGATAATATTTGAAACCAAGATGAAAGTAAGTAAGACTAATTGTGGTGACACCATGTGGAATCTCAATTGAGTAGTAATTAGTTCTGAAAAGAACTGGGGGTACAACTCGACGTTTCGATCAGTATGCTCTGATCGTTCTCCTGAGGACGATCAGAGCATACTGATCGAAACGTCGAGTTGTACCCCCAGTTCTTTTCAGAACTAATTACTACTCAATTGAGATTCCACATGGTGTCACCGCAATTAGTCTTACTTATCATCCTCACCATGCAAAGCTACAAGTTTTACAAGATGAAAGTATTAATGAAGATTGATAATTTTGAAAGAGAAAGAAGGCGAGAGAGGGGAATTAACCTACTTTTCGCCTTTTATCAAAATACCAACTTATATTATAATATTATACATGTCAATTTCTTTTATACATCAGTGTCATCTTAGCGGGCCCAGATCCTTCACCTCCACATGGGAACGATGTGGATCCACATCAGAGACTCATCTTGATTGGTCAGGTCTCGACCTGGCCGATGACGCAACCTATACCCTGTCCGTCAGAGCCGTCAATCATGCTGGTCTGATCAGCCAGGATATCATTCACAACTTCACAGTGGACTCTTCTGAGCCTGCAAGTGGAGGTATTTATCCCTTTATTGTATGATGATGAGTTAACAATTGTGAAATGCAAGGAGCCTCTAATCATTGTGGATACAACTGTTTATAATGATTGTTAATTTCCATTACTTCATCAAGCAGATTCAAGCCTTGTCATCACCACCTGGCATGGAAATGGGACGGTTGATCTTCGCTGGGATGGCTTGTTCTCCCCCTCCTCCTCCCCATTGGTCTATGAGATGTCTCTGGGTACCATCCTAGGAGGAAGTGACGTCATGCAGTGGGTAGAAACCATGGATACTGGTATGCGTGTATCACCGCTGGTTCCCTACACTGACTACCATCTGACGCTGACAGCCATTAATGCAGCCGGGTTGTCACAAACAGTGAATAAGATTATTTATAATGGATAAAATATCCGTATCAGATATCTTACACACTGTTAAGTTTATCTACAAGTGATCGATTATAGAGACGGTCGAATCAGGCATTTTAAGTACGACAATAAATTTACTTATATTCACTGTAGTTTAACCGTGAAATTTGTTACTCAGCTATGGTTAGTTTTGTATAAGTGTAATTTTGTACACGCGAAGACCCATATCTTCTGCACGCCTCCAGACGGTCTTCAATATTTTTAAGGCGTGGAACTTTTTCAAATATTCAAGTTTTATTTACTCAGATATCATTAATTGTGAGCGTGATTTGGCTCACCTTTTTTGAGAAGGAATCGTCATTCAAATCAGTCCTGTAGTTCCATTCGCCGTACATTTCTTTACAATTGTATGATCACATACCTGGTTTGAACCAACCACTTGCCTCTGAGAATTGGCCGCAATTTAGGCATGAAAGCACTGCTATTGCTAGTACACAAGAATCTGAAAAATATAATTTGCCTCTATCACTCAATTCCACACTCTGACCCAATAGTAAATTAGTTGATACCTATATGGCCAACTGTTGCCGCCCAACTTCCATGTCACAATGACAAACTGTAGAAACAGGTATTTCGATTTATTTGAAATTGTGATTTATTTATTATCATCAGCTTCACACAAAGTAAGGTTAACAGAAAATGTTTACAATTATTTTGGTATTACCTATCATGGTTATATCTTAACTTTAAGGTTTTGTTGAACAGATTAAAGACATATTACAAAACATTATTATTTCATTTATTCATGTAGTAGGATCCAGTGATGGATAGAGGTCGTTTTGTATTATTCTCACATCCAAGAAAAACCTGGTATTACAACACAATATATAAAATGATATTAGGTATGCATGTACAATATTAACATATAATTCAATACATCACTACAGTAGCTGTGTTACATGTACAGGAAAACATTTAATTTTAAATGTTGCCATGGCCTGAAACCTACATGTTTTATGTCAACAAATTCTTGTCATTTTACACTATTGTTAATATGATCTACTCACCAAGGAGGAACTCATTACAAAAGTTTGATGATAAATCTTCCAAAATGTATACTTTACTGTAGATGTTTACACTTGTCAATGTCTACCGGGAAATGTGCACCTTTTGACGCGCGAAAATTCCCAGCCGCGTCACCCTAAGAGAAGTAAACAAAACTCACGCGCTGCACTAAATTGTAGGTTAAATCTATTTCGAATACAAAAATCTACTCTGGTTTTGGCTTTCAATGAGGTTACAATAATTAGTGTGATGTAATAAACATTCATCAATCTAAGTAATTAAAGAAAATCCTACCCGGTCGGCAAATTGTTTGGACTACTTGTATCCCCATCACTCATACATCGGCGTCTGAAGACGGCGAATCATGAAATGCGCCCTCAATCGTCTCAATTAAATGAAAATAACTCAATAATATAATATAAATACCCCTAAAAAATCTTAATCTCCATCGTCACCACATAAGAAAAACAGTAAATACAAGTGTGACTTGGAAACATTATAATGCATATGAATATACAAATAACATTAACACTGCTAATGTAACTACAATATATGCCAAAATCAGTTTATTTACTTGAATTGTTTTTACATACTTTATGGCAAATAAATGTTATGTGTTTGGCGCAATATTGTATTTTGTTCTCAGTCAACGAAATCCTAAATAATAAGGTTGCTTTTTACAATGGCTCATTTGAACTAAATATTCCTAAACCTAAATAGCAAGTTATGTCTGAATTTTAAGAAATCCGATACAGGTAAAAACGTAAATTTATGTTTGCACATGTTTAGACATTTACTTAATTTTGTTTGTATTTTACTCAGAAATGATTTAGCTATTTTTGAATAAAGTTCTGAATTTGGGTACAAAGTGGCTCAACAATATAAGTGCTAAAGAAAGTGTTCAGTTATTCAAATAATAGGGTACATAATGTCCCGTTTCCCAAGCGGCGGATTCAATTAATTAATATAAAAACATATATGTATTTACCTTCGGACCAAGCCTCCAAACGGTCTAAAATATTTGCTTAAACGAGTGTTAGTAACTGCAAAATGCCATGAACTTCAACCCTTCCTATCCCCAGACGATCTGCACAAAGTGTTGACAGTTCGGGGTGGGGTTTATCTTATTATTAAATATTTTCACATGTCTCGTATTATCCAAAGACTTTGGTACAATCCAATGTTCAAGAACTCTCATCAATGGACAAATGTTATTCTCTCCTTTCATTAAAGCGTAGCCTTTAGTCAAGGCGCATGAGGCAAACCGGAACACAACGCCCGAAAAAAGACTACACAGGAGCCTTTCCGTTCCGAGGACGGTACTGCTGAATTATTCATAAACCTCCAGCCAAATGAATAAATTATGAATGCAAAATGATTTAAACCAATCACCTTATGGTAAATGTTGGGCTCATCTATTTTTGAATAAGTAATACCATAAGTATTACCCCTCGCAGTATTTCCACTCGCGTGCGTGGTCTTTTTATGTTCGTTGTGTTCCGGGTTTCCCTTTGGGACTTGACTAAAGGCTAGTTAAAGCGTTAACCTTTTAGATATTCCTAATTTCCAAGTTATTTGGCATACATGGCAACAATGCCAGTTGTACACAATGTTCGTTGATGATTAAACCCACCCCAACCACATGAGTGGTATTATTATACCACTATGCTACCAAGCATCTCGCAAACTCAGCTGAAACAATTATACAAGTATAGCTTTTTAAAACAGCAATTAGAAGATAATGGCAAAACTTATTTGCAGAAATATCTCGCTTAAGGTAGTATCCTATTTATATTAAAATATTTATACTTGAGCAGGATGTACGTTTGATGAACTCTCCTTTTACATGAACAGCAACACAATTTTGATTTGTAAACATGTTTTCACTCGATATTATATGTAAATATCATCAGGAAATACAGTTTATTTACTTATTACATTCTGGAACAAATGAATCTGTCTTGAAAGTAAAATGAACATTTTGGTAAAAAGCAATTCCTTCAAAACGAAAACGAAAATAGTTCGTTGACCATCGATCAATTCCTGCATGTTTATATCAAATATATGCCTATTAATATAGATATCTCAATAAAGGAGACACTGCTAAGAATGATCATGTATCAACAATGTTTATAAACATGGATGTCTTTCACAATTGTAAAACGAAAAAAAATTATAAAACGAAAGAATTTGGAAAGATAACATCATTGTTGAACAAAACAAACTAAAATTATTAAATTCGGATGTCGGAAACTGTAAATAAAAGCGATAATTCAAACGCACTTGATCGATTCTGATTGACAGTCGGAAGATCAAGGCTGCCCGCACCATCGGCCAGTTACATACAATAAATTGTGTGGTCACGTGCACCTTGAGGAATAAAATGCGGGGTCCCGCCTAATTTGAGTTTTTAATTTGCTGGTACTAATCCTTGGCGGATTTGTTTCGTTCAATGTCAGTAGTATTATAAGAGTAGTTCGCACCTTTTGTGGCGGTGGAAGTCAGTGGAGGTTCAGTGGAGGTTACCCCCTCCACTCCCATCGAACTACCTGCACACCTTTCCCCGCCCACCGAATTACACTCCACCTTTTTTCCCTTCCCAACAAACAACCAAATAATAAAAGAACCATTCATAATTCTATGACCCGTGTGGGTCATGACCCGTCTGCCTAAACTAACAAACTGGCGGAAGCCGTTATTGCTGACGACAGTTTCTAAGGAACGATGGGTGACCGTCGAATTACAGTCACCAAGTGACGGAACGCACTATCACGCAATCTTGAAAAAACAACACGAATCAAGATGATTATTTATTTATTATTATTTTTTTAATGGATTTGTCTTCAAAGAAATAATTGAGAATTCGGGTTGGGCTGGTGGGTTTTGGGCAAGTCGCGGCGAACCAAGACATGTTGACGTGGTGAAAGAAACTACCCGTGTGACGTCACGGACAAGTCTGGACACGATGTTAAGAAGCTGTGGTGATCATGTTGAAACTGCCCGTGTGACGTCACGGACAAGTCCAGAAAAGATATTACGTAAGAGTCGTGGTGTTTTTTGATTGGTCAGTAACATAAACACCGCTTGTTGGAATTTATAAAAGATTAACATTTTAAAGTCTCAGACTCATTCCTTATTGCTGACAATAAAGACGAACTTCTTGCTACATAATTTCGCTTACTCCATACTTCTTTTGTACACGATGGCTGAACCTAATGTAACCTATGACGGTGCATCGATATCTACAGCACCACCTAGCTCTCCAAAGTCTCTGATCAATGTTGGACCGTTTGACTGTGTAAAAAAACTTACACACGATCACGATGGATGGCGTGAAGCTTTCAGTGCAACAGAGGGAAGAGCTTACTTGTACAACATCTTTACCAGAGAGAGTGTTTGGACAATTCCTACCACCATCCAGATTCAGCGTGAACAGAGAAGAATGGTCGATTCAACTCCAGTTGACATCCTTGCTGCGGCTGTGAACGAGTTGACAAATAATTCATCCTCGGTCCAGGCAGACGAGCAGCTACCATCTACCTCTGGCGATGCTTCGGCTTCACCTTACGTCAAGGGAAAAGACACTGCCAAGAGATGTTTCAGCCCGGATCCAGAAGAAGTCGATAACGAGAGGAAAGCCAAGAGATTCAAGATCGGAGGTGAGCGTTATGCTTTTGTCAAACGTTATAAGGGCCGCCCTTACGTGAATATCAGAGAATATTATTGGAACTTACACAAGACCCAATTGTTGGCCGGCAAGAAGGGGTTGAATCTCACCACTGAAGAGTGGATGATGTTGGTGGGACAGAGCAGCGAGATAACTAAAGCCTTGGGTATGGTTTAAACGACCTCTTCTCACGTACTCTTATTTTTGTTTTATTGCTCGGTTCAGAGAAAGTAAGAGAATTCGAATCATCCACCAGTGATGACGTCACTGAAACTTTATCCCCCACCAAGATGGTCATCAAAACAATCCTTACCAAGATCGTCACCGATGAGGTACTTCGCCTCACGTACGCAACGCAAGAACAACTTGGGTGTGAAGGATGTGAGGAGAACTGGGCTAGTCAAGATGATCAAAAGTGCTTATTGTTTGGTGTCTCTCCAGCATACCAACTCTATGACTATGTACCTGATCATTATGAAGAAGCGATAGAGACTGTTAATCCAGATAAGGTTGTAAACATTCTTGACGCAGTGAACTCTTTTCTTAATGTAACTGAATCAAGTGATGAGGGTTGAAACATTAATAAATATGTAATGATTCATGAAATTCTTAACGAGTGGAAGGAGGATCCTTACGTTTTTTAATAACTTGTCCGAACTGATTGACGCTACTATTAAACAATTTAATTGATCTTTACATAGCAAAATGTAATTAAGTTAGTGTGTGAAACCCGTAATTTTTTTATATTTTTCTTTAGGTGTTGTAGATCAGTAATTTAGGTGTAGTAGTTTAGTAATGAATTGAATTTTTAAAACCATTCTAATGTTTGTGTATTTGAATTTGTCTTCCAAAGATTTGAGTGATGTTAAATAAATGATTAAAAAATTTAACCATTGCTTTTTTGGTGTCATTGATTCTGTGTATGTAATGCTTGCGATTATTATTATTTACCTTATGGCTGCTTGGTTGTGTTAAAGTTTGGGGTTTGAGGGTATTGAAAGAGGTAGGGGATACATACAGTACATATAAATAAAAGACGACACGGTATGCCTAAAACCAACTGGTATTCATCAGAACACCTTAAGTGGTCAACGGGCAATATAGACTTTCAAGTATTTTATTTATCAACTATCATCACAGCAAACTAAACAAAATTATCAATTAAAAGGTAATGTTATTTTTATTATATAAAGTTTATTTTATTAGTGTTTAAAACTTATGTCCTTAAATTAAGGAATTCACTTTATGTGTTCAAAGACGCCCGAACAATTTGACGAGTAATAAAATGTTTGTCAAAGACTTCCGTTTTAATACGAGGAAAGTGTTTTCTAACAAAGTTATTCACATTGAAATCATTGTCTGTTGTATCCGATGAAAATAGTTTCGTGATTTTAGTCATGCTCAAGTCGCGACATCGATGTAAAGGATAGAATATGACGTACTGTCCACACCCGGTTGAAAATATTCCTTGTAGGTGTCTCATGTTAAAGATAGAATATTTGGCATTCTTCTGAAGAAAGCGGTCAATCTGTAATAATTTGCGGCGTTGTCCATAGGAGTCAAAATATTCACCCACACCATCCCTCATAATGTAGATTGCCACCCAGTGTTGGTCCGGCTGATCCGAGGGGTCTGTGTTAACAACAAGAGCACTTGGGTGTGGAAGAAATTGTTTGGGTAGTTGATCACAAGCATATAATCCTCTGAAATAATGTTTGGTGAAACGGTCTCGCTTTAAAATATTAGTAATCTCTCGATTATCCATGATCCAATTTAACCGCTGTAGTCAAAAATGATGTTACGAGCCTAGTCGATTTACAAAATGTTGTTGAATGCTTCGTAAATAATCATGTTTATTGTCTCGTTGAGTGGATTTGCAAAGTGTACG
This sequence comes from Zoroaster sp. YZ-2022, assembly GCA_029582265.1. NCBI lineage: Eukaryota > Metazoa > Echinodermata > Asteroidea > Forcipulatida > Zoroasteridae > Zoroaster > Zoroaster sp. YZ-2022. Next base: position 2,973,687 of record CM055829.1, read on the forward strand.
TCCAGTCGAAGGTTACCGTGTCTAACTAGATTTAAGTGTCCTCCAACTGATAGATCGGGACTCAGATCAAATGCGTACAATGCGTAGCCTCCCTTGTAGTCCTCATAAGTGATGGTGTTGCCTTCGTCTTGGTACATTTTATTAGTACCTGAGAAGACGGTTTGGTAGGCTCCGATGTAGTTTCCTCCTGATGTGGTGAAATTAGGTTTCAATGGTGTGTATGGAATCTGTTCTCCATCTACATGTACAGTTAAGTAGTTCACGTTAAAATGTTGGAAATTAAAGGGATTTTTACCATACCTCCCTTTGAATGCCTTGTTGGTCACACATCCTACCACGATACGGGTTGGAAGTTGTCCAAGAAACATCCCAGCTAACATGCATACGTTGGGCCAACGTTGGCCAACGTAAGAATTTACAGTTGGCCCAACGTCGGCAGTTGACGTCGCCTTGACGTTAATTTTTCCATCAGGCCAACGTCGAAGACGTTGGGCCAACGTTGGGTTAACGTCAGGCCAACCCTGCCACAACGTTGGCACACGTAAAGGGCTGTTTAAGTCGCACGTCCATTGGGCTAAATGAAATGAATCGTGTGAGGTAAAGATATTAGAAGAAAAAAAATTCTTCAAAGTAAACCTTTAAACGAATAAATAATTGGACAAAGAAACATATTCTGTTTTTGTCTTTCTTTCTTTTCTTCTTACCCCATAATAATAATAATAATAATAATAAAGACTTTTAGCGCGCACATATCCACCCTGCTGGGCGCTCAAGGCGCGGAAACAAAGAAAAACATGAATACAAACAATATACTACGAAAGCCCATTAGCGCCAACAAAAAATACATTTCCAATCCGTTATTACGGATTCACAATCCATTATTACAGATTGGCAATCCGTTATTACGGATTCACAATCCGTTATTACGGATTCACAATCCGTTATTACGGATTCACAATCCGTTATTACGGATTCACAATCCGTTATTACGGATTCACAATCCGTTATTACGGATTCACAATCCGTTATTACGGATTGGCAATCCGTTATTACGGATTGGCAATCCGTTATTACGGATTGGCAATCCGTTATTACGGATTTGCAATCCGTTATTACGGATTCACAAAGGGGGTCCCTCGAGGGCGCTATTTCCAGGTCGCTCTGCCTGGTTCCAACGTGACCTAGTGACTGAAGAGCTATCGTGACCGGAAATTATCGATATACCCAAGTATTTAGTCTTTTTTGTGAATCCGTAATAACGAATTGCGAATCTGTAATAACGGATTGTGAATCCGTAATAACGGATTGTGAATCCGTAATAACGGATTATGAATCCGTAATAACGGATTGCGAATCTGTAATAACGGATTCACAATCCGTAATAACGGATTGTAATCTGTAATAACGGATTCACAATCCGTAATAATTAACGGATTGTGAATCCGTAATAACGGATTGCGAATCCGTAAGAACGGATTGCGAATCCGTAATAACGGATTGCGAATCCGTAATAACGGATTGGAAATTTATTTTTTGTTGGCACTAATGGGCTTTCGTAATATACAATGACAGCATAGGGGAAAATGATGTACCGAGATACATGTACCTACAAATTACAATGCAATTACAAATATACAGCATCTTTGAAGAGTTGTGACATAAGATGAGTTTTAAGCATCGACTTGATTCTGGTTATACTATGACAAGATTTGAGTTTAGTTGGAAGATGATTCCAGAGTCTCGGAGCTGCGACAGAAAACGACCTATCACCCCAGTTCCTTTTTGAAGTTGGTTCCTTTAGGAGTGACATGTTGCTGGAGCGCAAATTGCGTGATGGAGTGTAGACTTTAAGCAGTTCAGAAATATAAATTGGAGCAATGTGATTAAAAGATTTGTGAACAATTAGCATAAGTTTAAAAACAATTCTCTGTGAAATAGGAAGCCAGTGCAGTTCTTTCAAGATTGGCGTGATATGGCATGACTTTCTGGATAAAGTCACAACACGAGCTGCTGTGTTTTGTATGTGCTGAAGACGAGATATTTGATTCTGCGGGAGACCGTAAAGGAGAGCATTCCCGTTATCGAGCCGTGATGTTACAAACGCATGTATAATTTGTTCAGCAGCACTTTTATTCAAGTATTTCCTAATTCGGCTTATATTTCTGATATGAAATGATGATATGCGAACAATGTTGGAGATAATGGTTTTAAAGTCATCGTCGAGTCAAATATAACAGCCAAATTACGTGCATGTAATGTGGGGGTTATCTGCGAGTCACCAATTGTAATAAATGGAAGAGAAACTTTAGACAATTGCTGACGTGATCCAAATAGAACAAATTCTGTTTTTTCATCGTTCAATTTCAGGAAGTTTTGTCTCATCCAACTTCGAATCTCTTGAATACATTTCTCCAGTGTTTTAATGCAGGAATCGGCAGGTTCTTGAGAAGATTTAAAAGTAATGTAAAGCTGCGTGTCATCAGCGTAAACATGGTAATTTAAATTATACTTCAAAATGATATCACGAACTGGAAAGGTATAAACAGTAAACCACTGTGGGCCGAGCACAGAGCCTTGGGGTACAGAATAGTCGAGAGTAACAGGCTCGGAGATAGCGTTACCAATACAAACATGCTGAGGCCTATTTAAAAGGTAGGACTTACACTAATCCAGGACTGTGTCATGTATTCCAAGATGATATTGAAGGCGGGAGAGAAGGATTTTATGATCGACCGTGTCAAAAGCAGCGCTTAAGTCTAACAAAACTAATGCAGTGATTTTCCCCTCATCCATGGCAGATAAAATGTCATTGTTGACGCGAAGAAGAGCAGTTTCCGTTCCATGAAATGGTTTGTAGGCTGACTGAAATGTGTCCGACAGGTTGTAAGCACGAACATGGTCAGAGACCCGTGATGAAACAACTCGCTCGATTGTTTTTCCAAGGTACTTTAAATTCGCTACTGGTCGGTAATTTTTGAAAACTTCCTTGTCCAAATTGGGTTTCTTTAGGAGTGGTTTAACATGAGCAACCTTCTGGCTATTAGGGAAACAACCGGAAGAAAGAGATCTGTTTACAATAATTGTGATATACTTAGCAAACACATCAATATTTTGTTTTATTAGCGAAGTTGGCACTGGATCAAGGTCACATGATTTTGATGGCGATTTCATGATGAGTTTCTTGATCTCCGTAACACTAGTAGGCTCAAACATGGACAGTCTACATTGTGGATCCTTGCGTGATGGTGTTTGTGATAGAATGGCAGGTACTGAGGGAAAAGAACGACGGATATTCTCAATTTTTGTGACAAAAAAGTTTGAAAAAGCATTTGCGAGGTCCTGATCGGAGTGTGTAGATGGAAGCACTGGAGCTTTGGGTTTAGGAAGCAGCTTTTCAACAATGTTAAAGAGTTTTTTCTGATCACCAGAGCTATCTTCCACAAGAGATGAGTAGTGAGTTATTTTTGCCTGGTTAATCATGTTCTTCACAATATCACGTTGGTTACAGTATTCTTGCCGATGTACTCCAAGTTTCCCATTGTCACGCCATCTTCGCTCAAGTTGACGGCGGATTTTCCTTGCAGCACGGATATCATCATTGAACCAGGGGATTCAGATTGTAGTTTAACAGTTCGAGTTTTTGCGGAGCATGATCATCCAAGATGTTACGGACAGTAGATTCAAATAGACTGACACAAGAATCCAGCTCACCATCTTCAAGGTTTACATTTTCCAGTTGAGATTCAATATCATGACATAAATCTTTAATATTTACTTTTTCCAGTGGCGAGTAGTTACAGAAATGGTAGGTATGGGAGGTTTTTAAGGTTCAAATTTACCATGATTGCATAATGATCAGATAAGCCAGGATGAATAGTTATATTCGAGATAAGAGGTGAAGTATTTTCACGCGTTATCATGAGGTCAAGACAGTGACCATACCGATGAGTGGGTGCTGTGATGTGCTGTATAAGTCCATGAGCAGAGAGCAGATCTTTAAACTGATTTGCATAATTGTTTGAAATAATGTCCATATGAATGTTAAAATCGCCAGTTAAAATAATGTCAGATGGGTGTAAGAGATAATCGACAATTAATTTTTCAAATTCCTGCAGAAAACTGGAGAAGTTTACATGTTTACCATCAACATCCCTTTCTGGTCGATAAATACTAACAAGGCGAACAGATCTAGAGTTGCACGTTACCTCAGCATGCAGAGATTCAAATGTTAGGTAGTCAATGTTAACACTTTTCATACTGACAGATAAACTGGACCTAAAGAGTAGTGCAACCCCTCCACCGGTCTTTATTGGTCTGGGGATATGATGGAGAGAGTAGCCAGCAGGAGTACACTCACGGGGTGGCAAGTCATCATTAGGTTTAAATCATGTCTCGGTTATGGCAACAAGATCCAAATTGTTTTGAAGTACAAAGTCAACAAATTCATCCGATTTGTTACATATGGATTGAGTATTCAAGACACAGAGCTGAAGTTTAGACTCATCGTGAACATTTGGAGTTGAAGTTATGCCAATGTCGCTTGTTGATGTGGTTGAGTTCACTGCTGGGGGTTGGTAAGGCTGGAGTGCTAGTTGTGTAAGTCCATTCTACGGCGACCAGCTTTTTTACCTCTATGTGTGCGGCGGTATGTTTGGGGTTGATTAGCAAGTATTCCAAGACAGTTCAATTGACTCAATGCTGAATAAGATAAAGCTACATCAGTACATGGAGCATTGCGAAGATTGAGTAGTTCATTACGGTTGTAGGAAATTTTATGGAGCTGAGTGGCGTTTGTGGGTGTGTTGATCAGTGTTTCAGGTCCAGGGTTTGGGTTTATGTCACGAGAAATTAAGAGTTCCAGGTGAAAGGTGGCAGATGAATTATCATAGTATGATATAGGACGTCTCAAGAATTTAAGATGGCGGATTTTAGTTGAACAATCTGTAGATTGCATCTTGTAGCCATCTACTGATGAGTCATTGAGACACAATGGTCTGGATAGCAGGAGTAGAATAAACAGGATGTAGACCTCCATTGTCTGATCACAAAGTTGTTGATCCAACCAAAAGGCTTGTGGTCAAGCTACAGGTTATAATCTCTAGCTACAGGTTATAATCTAAATCAGAGTTGACTGCACAAATAAAATGAAGATCCAAAATGTGTATATTTATTATTATTTATTCAAGTCTCAGTAAAAATTAATGAATTAACAAAACAAAACAACAAAATAAATAAATAAATAAAAATAAGACAAATAATAAGTCGTTAAATAAAGTTTTAAATAAATTAACAAAGGATTTAAAAGTTTTAAAAAATGAAAACAACAAAAGAATGTAATATAATACCAAAGAATAGTAATTTTATGGAAATATTAAATACAAATAAAATAAAAGTCCCACAAGTAAATCAATAGGGTGTTATAGAACTCCACTTTGAATTTTTGGATTACATTCATAAATTATATCAAAATTCTATTTTATACAGATCTTCATTGTTTTTAAGGCGATGGCTAAAGATGACGACATCCAGGCGGCCTTACAACATGCAAGACGCTGTATATGGCAGTCCGGTAGCTGGCCACCCTCAATGACAGAGTCCACTTACATCACGCTCCACAAGAAGAACGATCGTGGGAATGTGGAAACTACCGTACCCTTGCTTTAATAAGCCATGCCAGCATGATTGTGCTGAATCTGATCCAACAAAGACTCAACACCATCGTCGAGAGTGAGGTATCAAACACACAATGTGGCTTCATGCGCGGAAGGTCAACGGTGGATGCAATATTCCGTGTCAAAGGTGTATGCCAGGCCCACCTAGCAGTAAAACGTCCTTTACATGTGGTGTTCGTCGACTTTAAGAAAGCCTTCGATAGCGTGTTGCACAGCAAGCTGATCAGCATTCTTCGAGAGTTGAACACTCCAGAAGATGTGGTAAGGTTGATCGAGGACCTCTACAGCAAAGCACACGGTACAATCACCTGGAAAGGAGAGAAGACTGCCCCCTTCAACACCCCTGTCGGAGTGAGGCAGGGATGTCCAATCTCGCCAGCATTGTTCAATCTCTACACGGAACACCTAATGTGAGAATGGGCAGTAGAAACAGCACACCTAACCTCACCTGATGTTGAAGGAGTGCAATGCACAGAGCAAAGATATGCGGATGACCTGGTGTTAATGGCGCTCACAGCAGAGGATGTACAAGAAATGCTGGCCACCCTTGGTGTTGTTGCTGAACGCTATGGGTTACACATATACCCCGAGAAAACAGAGTACATGGTTATTAAATCCACCATGGACGATGCGACAATCTCATATAGTGGTAATATGCTCAAACGTGTCTCCCGCTTCAAATACCTCGGCACTACCATCACACATGATTTAGATGATGCCATGGATAGCGGGTGGGGCACTCATATACCGGTATATGTTTGGTCCACAAAGGAGCAGTAAGGCGCCTCCTTCCCTCCGCTAGCCTGGGAGTCCACCTTGGGCAAGTGGTAGTACTCCCTATGCCTCCCTTAGCCAGGGTAACGGGTCTCGACCTTTGGCAGCAGGAAGGTGAACGTGATAGCAGCGAATGACAACTGACTGTCAAATTGGTGGTGTCATCTAAGTTCGCAGGGCTCATGGAGGCGGTCCTCAACAGACTGAGGTTCTGGCAAAGTAAGTTCTGTGGATTACTGCGAGCTAGTGGAGGAGTGGTGCCACGCTAGCTTATCTTCATGCACCAAAAACCTACTTCTATGAACTATGAGCTACAATATACAAATTGACGATAATTCCCAAACGCTTGTGGGGTCCCCAAGCACGGCGTCTGGGTTTGAAGCTACTTGGGAAGAGGATGACTTAATTGTGCCCCTAGGAAGTAATGATGTGCTACGCTTAAAGCCCCCACGGGACGGGGTAGTGCTGAAATCTCCTGGTTCTCGTGCTCTTATTCATCCTTCAATACATCTAACTGTGGGTTGTTGGAATGTTACTACACTTGAAACACCCCTTGCCGCCGAACATCTTGAGGCAGCACTGAGCAACTACCGTTATGACGTCATAACACTCAGTGAGACACACACACTTGGCCAAGACACACGCCTGGATGGTCGACTCTTTCTCTCCGGTGGTGACAGTCGCTATGCCGGAGTTGGTGTCCTTCTCTCAGTCAATGCAAAACGCTCGCTGGTATCTGTTCACTGTATATCAAACCGCATCATGGCTGCTCGTCTGAATATCAAGGGTGGAATGCTTCTTCTTGTTGCGGTCTATGCCCCAACATCGGCAGCTCCCGATGATGAAATTGACAGCTTTTACCAAGATCCGGAACGTTGGGTGGCCGACAATCACAAGAGGAGAGAGCAACTTGTTATAGCAGGTGATTTCAATGCCAAACTTGGCTGCGAACGCGTGGACAGTCATGTGATTGGACCGCATGGTTTTGGTGCCCGCAATGAGAGAGGTGATAAATTGATCGATTTCTGCACTAGCCATAGCTTGACTGCGGCACACACGTGGTTCAAGAAACGTGCAGCACACAAGATCACCTGGATCAGTCGAGCAGGGAATGCAAGAAATGCAATCGATCATATACTAGTCCCCCAATCAGCACGCTCATGGCTTGTTGATTGCCGCTCCTTCAGTGCATCTTTCCCGACCGACCATCGTCTTCTCCTTTGCAACATTAGGATCAAACTAAAACACATATCCAAACGTCCTAAGCTACCCGGCAAACTACCAAAACCCAATATACGTGCTCTGCAAGACAACACCACCGTGAAGAAGATGCAAGATGCAGTTCGGTCACACTTACTTGAAGAGTCTCGCCTAGAAGATATCGCACAAACAATCCATGAGGTATCACTAGATGTTTGTGGTATCGAAGAAACCAGCAAGAGTAAACCATATCTCTCTCCTCAAACACTCCAGCTTATCCATGAGAAGCATGATGCAAGAAGCACACTTTACCACCAACGCCTTTCTAATGCAGTGAAAAGAGCCTGCAACACAGATCTAGACCGTTGGCTAAGTGATAACATCGATAAGATGAATACTGCTTTCAGCAACAACGACTTGCACACACTCTTCAAGACCGCAGACCGTCTGACTGGCAAACGCTCTGCACCTAAGGCTAATATTAAGGATGAGGCTGGTATCACACTAACAACTGTGGACGAGGAGTTGAAGAGATGGGAACGCTACGCTCAGGTTCTCTTTCATGCTAATGAAACCCGCACTACTATCACTCTACAAGAATGCCAACCGGTAATTCCTTCAAACCCAGAAATCACCAAGGCAATCAAGTCGCTTAAGAATAACAAGGCAGCGGGATCTGACTGCGTCCAGGGTGAATTCATAAAGGCGATGGCTAAAGATGACGACATTCAGGCGGCCTTACAACATGCAACACGCTGTATATGGCAGTCCGGTAGCTGGCCACCCTCAATGACAGAGTCCACTTACATCACGCTCCACAAGAAGAACGATCGTGGGGAATGTGGAAACTACCGTACCCTTGCTTTAATAAGCCATGCCAGCAAGATTGTGCTGAATCTGATCCAACAAAGACTCAACACCATCGTCGAGAGTGAGGTATCAAACACACAATGTGGCTTCATGCGCGGAAGGTCAACGGTGGATGCAATATTCCGTGTCAAAGGTGTATGCCAGGCCCACCTAGCAGTAAAAACGTCCTTTACATGTGGTGTTCGTCGACTTTAAGAAAGCCTTCGATAGCGTGTTGCACAGCAAGCTGATCAGCATTCTTCGAGAGTTGAACACTCCAGAAGATGTGGTAAGGTTGATCGAGGACCTCTACAGCAAAGCACACGGTACAATCACCTGGAAAGGAGAGAAGACTGCCCCCTTCAACACCCCTGTCGGAGTGAGGCAGGGATGTCCAATCTCGCCAGCATTGTTCAATCTCTACACGGAACACCTAATGCGAGAATGGGCAGTAGAAACAGCACACCTAACCTCACCTGATGTTGAAGGAGTGCAATGCACAGAGCAAAGATATGCGGATGACCTGGTGTTAATGGCGCTCACAGCAGAGGATGTACAAGAAATGCTGGCCACCCTTGGTGTTGTTGCTGAACGCTATGGGTTACACATACACTCCGAGAAAACAGAGTACATGGTTATTAAATCCACCATGGACGATGCGACAATCTCATATAGTGGTAATATGCTCAAACGTGTCTCCCGCTTCAAATACCTCGGCACTACCATCACACATGATTTAGATGATGCCATGGAGATTCGCTGTCGTATTGCGATCGCCAAAGAAACTCTGAACCGTTGCACATACCTCAAATCCACCCGCATCAACATCACTACCAAGCTCCACCTCATCAAGGCCCTTGTGGCCTCACGCCTAACGTATGGCAGGTGCACGTGGATAGTGAAAACTGCTGAAGCCAAACGCCTAGATGCATTCGGTCGTGAGATATGGAGGCGCCTTCTCGGTCTCTCTTGGCAAGACATGGTGTCAAATGAGGAGCTGGAAAGACGGGGTTTCCAGCACATACAAGGAGAGGACTTGGACGACCTCGTGCCAGATGGGTGGACAACTTGACACAGTGGAGCGGTCTTTCAGTTGTGGAACTGAAGGACGCTGGGCTGCACAGAACTGAAATCCAGAAACTTTCAGTGCAACCAGTTCGTAGAAGTGGGCGTCTACGGGCCAGACAACGGCTCTTGGCGTCGTGATGATGATGATTCATTGTTTTGCTATAACACATACTTTTTGTCGGGTTAGAATCCACTATGAATCTCTGTGTTTACCATTACAGAAGAAAACCGGCTGATTATGTATATTTTAGTGCAAGGTTACACTTCGACATATGTTGTAGTTATACCATCATCCGCAACTTTCCGTTTAGGGTAGAGGTATGTGAATGCGGTTTTTATTTGTTGATAGTGTATACATGCTTCCATCTCGCATTCTAAACCCTCGGTTGATACCAACTCCACCCCTCTTTAACGTCAATACAGACAGATACCTTTCTTTAGTAATCTCATTGGTGTATTTATTTAGCCCTTTACAACTAAATTTGTTAACCTCCCCAAAACAGAAATATGTTTTACTACAGAGAGCTACGATCCCCTCTCCCTCCCATTCTACCTTGAATAGTCCTGGGGTTCTTTTATGGAATGCTCTGTTTTGCACGGTATCATCCCGAGGAAACCACTTAGATTTTTCTCTGTAATACTCCTCTTTCATTTCATTTTTAATTACTGACTCCACACTATCACCAGACAGTGCTAAATAAGCAGAATCCGTGTCCATTGCACACATTTGGAAATCAGATGTGTGAATGTATTTGGCAAGAAAGTCAAAATAAAATTGAAGCATTCGGAGTTTGGCATATTGATCAAAGTAGTAGTATAAGAGGAGCGCACCTTTTTGCGGAGTGCGAAGGCAGGCGGCGGCAGGCGGCGGCAGGCGGAGGTTCACCCTCCGCACCTACTCCCTCCCAAATATTGCCTCATTTTCCCAGACCCTCCCCCTCCGGCTGTGAGAGGTGAAATTGACCGACAGAGGGCGCTACAATACACAGCGCGCAGTACGGACAATGGTGTTACGGCTGAGTAAAATACGCGAAAGGGTATGAGAGTAACAGTGGTCATCATGTTGATAGTAAAATAAGTTAAAAACAAGTGATTTACTTATCACGAAAGTAACAAAAACTGGAGGAAGCCGTTATTGCTGACGACGGTTTTCTAAGGAACGATCGGTGACAGCAGTCACCAAGTGACAGAATGCATTACCACGCAACGGTGCGCGCTGCTGCCGTGGGAAAAACGTTTATATAATAGTTTTAATCATTTATATTTATGATTATGTTTTAATGAATAATTACCTCTGGTGTATGATGAGTATGTTTGTGTGAACAGGGTACTAGATATCGTGTATTAGTGTTTCGTCACCGGGCATGTAAGGGGGAGCTAAGACGCGTTGACCTCGTGATGAATGAAGTTGCCGTGATGAATAAAGTTGCCTGTGTAACGTCACGGACAAGTCTGGGCAAGTCGTTACGTAACCATTGTATTGTGCTCTGAATGGTCAATCGTGCTTAGGTCTTCCCGTAATTTCGCAGCTTAGCGTTTCGTTGATGTTGAAGTGTTTATCTCGCAGCTTAGCTTAGCAATTAACTTCAGACAGTATTAAAGAAATTCTTTCTTAAGGGGTGGGCCCGCCGTCTCACAGCTTAGCTTAGCACTTACCTTAATTCGCAATTAACTTGAGACAGTATTGAAGAAAGTCTGTCTTAAGGGGTGGGCCCACCGTCTCGCAGCTTAGCTTGGCACTTACCTTAATTCGCAATTAACTTTAGACAGTATTGAAGAAAGTCTGTCTTAAGGGGTGGGCCCACCGTCTCGCAGCTTAGCTTGGCACTTACCTTAATTCGCAATTAACTTTAGACAGTATTGAAGAAAGTCTGTCTTAAGGGGTGGGCCCACCGTCTCGCAGCTTAGCTTGGCACTTACCTTAATTCGCAATTAACTTTAGACAGTATTGAAGAAAGTCTGTCTTAAGGGGTGGGCCCACCGTCTCACAGCTTAGCTTAGCACTTACCTTAATTCGCAATTAACTTGAGACAGTATTGAAGAAAGTCTGTCTTAAGGGGTGGGCCCACCGTCTCGCAGCTTAGCTTGGCACTTACCTTAATTCGCAATTAACTTTAGACAGTATTGAAGAAAGTCTGTCTTAAGGGGTGGGCCCGCCGTCTCGCAGCTTAGCTTGGCACTTACCTTAATTAGCAATTAACTTTAGACAGTATTGAAGAAAGTCTTTCTAAAGGGGAGGGGGGCAATAGCGGTCGGCTGTATACAAGTCAACGCAATCAAGTTGCAACGTCTATTGTCAAGTTTTCCCTCCACAAATATGATTAGTTATAAGTGGATTTTCCGAGCACCCTTTTTAGGGCCTTTAATAGCTGGGCAGGATGAGCAGTCAACCACAACTGTTGATCTGTCTTTGATGAACAACTTGGTTTGCTGCTAGCCTCTCTGACGCTATTCAACGTATCCCGACATGTCTGATACGTTCGGGTCACCTGACCCAATACCATCACAACTACTCCAGATCTCTATCATCGAAGAGGAAAATGGATCGGCGGACGAGAACTCTGTTTTCGGCTCGCAGGACCCGACACCTAGTCAGCTCGTTCAAATCAATCGTATGGAGGATGATGCGATGGCTGGGACATCTGCCGATTCTGACCCCTTTTTTATCCCCGAGACTCCACCGCACCTTCAAGGACGGGGTGAAAGTGAAAAAGTAAGCAAATTGTAAAAATCTTAAACTCCTTTTAAGGGTCATTCCAAAATTTTCAGTTGATGATGTTACAAAAACAACCATTGACTTATGACTTCTAACTGTGGCGCGCTGTTAGAAATAAGTAGTACAAATGTCAAACTAAATTTATTTAGCATGGCTTTGATTACACCGTGAATGCATCGTACCGGCATTTAAACAAAATTACGTTTATTCTATTTCAGAATGTGAATGTATGGGTACTTTCCAATGAAGACCGACAGCGAGTTGATATATCAGAAGAACCCATGGTATGTATTAAACTTTAACCCGATGTAATGTTAGCACTTGTTTGTTGGTATTTGCAATAGAAATGTAGATAATATTCTAGTCAAAAACAAACTCACTTGGATCTGGATGCTTTGAGAACTATTTCTAGGATGTAACCCAGTGATTAATTTACTAATTTACTTTTTCTTCTTTTCTGTTTTTCGTTTTCTGTTTAGGACACTATTGATAATGATGATAATAATAATAATAATATACATTTGTAAAGCGCCTAATGCCAAAGCCTCTAAGCGCATACGTGGGGGAAAAAAAGCATAGAAAAATACAATGAGAGAGAACAAGATTACAAATAAGCACATTCAAACAAATGAGTTTTTAACAGAGATTTAAAACGGTTCACAGAACTAGATTGGCGAATATGCACGGGTAGATTGTTCCATAACATTGGTGCAGCGTAAGAGAAAGACCTTTCTCCATAAAATTTGGTAGAAGCCCATGTAGATGAAGCAAGCAATGCCTGTTGAGATGACCTTAAAGTCCGAGTAGGAGAATAACGGTGAACAAGTTCAGATAAATAAGATGGAGCTTGACCCATTTGTGCTTTGAAAGTTAACATAAGAATTTTGTAAATTGTGCGCATCTTAACCGGGAGCCAGTGCAATTCCATTAATACTGGTGTAACATGGTGAGAGCGAGGTAAACAAGAAACGAGGCGAGCAGCAGTGTTTTGTACACGTTGGATTTTTGAGAGTTCTTTATCTGGGAGTCCGTACAGAAGGGAGTTGCAGAAATCAAGTCTAGAAGTGACAAACGCGTGAACAAGACGAAGAGTAGTGGCATCATCCAGGTAGCGACGAATTTGACCTATTTTTCTGATTGCCATGAGAGCTGCTTTACACACATTATCAACATGGCTACTCATGCGTAAAGAAGAGTCCATAATCACACCAAGATTTCGGGCAGCATCAGATGGTACAATAACGGACTGGCCAATATTTAAAGTAGGAGGTGGTGTGTTTTTTGTATACCGAGAACTTAAAAATAAGATCTCAGTTTTTGAGTCATTCAGAGCAAGTTTGTTAGACAAAGTCCATGATTTTACATCTTGAAGGCAATTTTCAACTTTAGCAATAGCGGAAGCACGATCTGCTGGGTCAAATGTGACGTAAAGCTGAGCTCGCCGTGCTCGAAGAACAACCTGTCGCACGTGGAGAACCTGCTGAGCCTGCTGAACCCCCACCACAGGTCGTCCAGATACCAGTTAGTGTGGTTAAAACTCCAGCATTTTCTTGTAATGTACCGTTATGTTCCAAGACTTTCACAAGGCTAGACAATTTAAAACGTCACAAGAACCGCCATGGTGAGGGTTTTCGCGTGCGGCCGTCCTCTTTTAAGTGCCGCCAATGCGAAAAGTTATTCAATCGCCGGGACACTTTGAAACGACATTTAAAAACTCATTTGAAACCAACAAACCCACCTCCAAGCTCACAACCCTCCACGTCAGCCGCTGCACCATCATCCCATCGAACCTCACCAATCCAGTGCCCGATATGTTCAAATACATTTACTCGACGCGACAACTGGAGGCGTCATATTAAGACAAAACATCCAAACCACCCAGTTGCCGATCAAAACAACGGACCCGCAGACAACCCACCCATTAACGCAGACAACCCATCGATCAGTCAGATTGATCATCCCGCGGTTGATGGAGCCAACTCACAAAATGGCCGCCCAGCTGATGATCCAGACCGCCCACCTCGAGTTGTAAACCACCCCGTTAGAACACCGTTTCACATCAGGTCTGAACAAGATATCGTCCGCATGATCGATGAACTACAAAAGGGGGATATTGAGGAACACGGGCGACGTCAGAGACCTGACACAAATGGACCGTAGAGGCTGTTACAAATATCACTGTCTTCGTAAACAAAATTCTTAATACTCCAATTGGTGCCCCGCCACCAACTCTACCTCCATTCATCGCCAACAACAGGGGATTGGTGAATTTTATAAAAAATAGGTCTGTATGCAGCCGTGTTAGTCAGGTAGAATAAGATATATATATATATATATATATATATATATATATATATATATATATATATATATATATATATATATATATATATGGTAGCACTTTTAAGACTAACTAAACTTAAAAATAGGCAATTTTATAAAAAATAGGTCTGTATGCAGCCGTGTTAGTCAGGTAGAATAAGATATATATATATATATATATATATATATATATATATATGGTAGCACTTTTAAGACTAATTAAACTTAAAAATAGGCATAAGCTTTTGTAGCTACAGCTACTTCATCAGATGCAATGTTATAAATTAATTATGCATGATTGCTTTAGAGCCGCTAACAACAGGTATGTTCCCCTCTACGAACGTCACAATAAATCGCAAATTCGTTTGCAGAGCGTGTATGTACTGAAGTAGTTCGCGTTTGTTTCTCACTTCCAAAAGCTGAAAAGACTGTTATAATTTTGTTTCCGGCATGGAATTTCTGACTTGACTCACAATGTTGATTTGATGAAGTAGCTGTAGCTACGAAAGCTTATGCCTATTTTTAAGTTAAGTTAGTCTTAAAAGTGCTACCACTTATATATATAAAAAATAGGAACACTGGTTGCAGGTATACGGATAATTTGTGTTTTTCCGTTGTTTGGCGCTGTTCCAGTCCGGGAATTCAAATGCACTTGAGCGGGATAGTCAATATCTGTTGGATATGTATCGCGATGCGACCCAAAACCCCAACGCGAGCGGAATAACATTAGATGAGCTGACCACAGCAGAACGAGTTTTTGGTATCAACGTGCAAGTGTACGCACTCATTATGTCTGAAAATGAGGAAGCTGAAGCAGAAGGTGAGGGGAATGCACCGGGAGGGAGAGTTTATGCGCAATTGGTTCGTCGATCGCTCCGTCGTTATGACCGCACACTTTACATGAACTTGTACGGGAATCATTTTTCATACATATCAGATATGAAAATGTACAGTCGTCCGTACACCTGCTCAAAGTGTAACTGGGTGACTACTAAAGAATTTAACCTTTGCCGCCACGAAATGACGTGTGAGACAAACGTCAAGCATCAATTTCCTGGTGGTGCATACCAACTTTCCAAGACCGTGTTCCAGAAGTTGGCCGAAATCGGTGTCGACGTCGATGACGACGAAACATTTTATCAATATCGCGCGACATTTGATTTTGAATCATATTTTCAAGAGGTCCCCGTGCATCTCCAGCGGCGAGGCAAACTCACTTGGGAAAGTCGCCATGAACTGTTGAGTTGTAGCATCTCTAGCAACGTACCCCACTACGAGGAGACGAAGTGTTTTGTGACCCGCGGCAGCTCGGCCGAACTTGTGAGGGATTTCGTGAGTCATCTGCACAACATCTCCAGGGCGGCCTACACGTTGCTGCGAGAGAAGTTTAGAGGAGTTTTTGAGCGTCTGGACCACTTGATCCATCAAGATCAGGAGGGCCAGCGAGGGGATGACGACGTGGATGGGGAAGAGTGACAGCCTATCCGCAAGAAACAACCGGCCGAAAAGCTCAAGGACGAACTGGACGCTTATCTGATGGAGCTCCCAGTCCTTGGCTTCAATTCAGGTAAGTATGATATAAATCTTATGAAACGTTATCTTTATCCTGAATTACAAAGGGTCGATCCAATGAAGTTTATAGTGAAGAGGACCGGTACGTATATGGCTATAAAGACTGAATTACTCAAATGTCTAGACATTACTAATTATCTTGCCCCTGGATATAACTATGCCAAATTTTTGAAAGCGTATGAAGTAGAACAGACGAAGGGATTTTTCCCCTACACTGTAAAAAACAATTCTGTAAATTTACATCAAAAGTGATGGCAGCAGCATCGCCAGACACTTTGATGTAAAAATACAGATGTTTTTTTTTTTAAGATAACGCCCCAATTTGCTTTTAGAGTTTACAAAAATCTGTAAAATAATTTTACTATATGGACACCAATGTGGACTATATGGACACCAATGCGGCGCGCTTCTGACTCAAGCCATTCCGTTGCTTTAACACCATATTTCTGACTCTGCTGAGGTTTGAAATTATTATCGGCTTTTCGCCTCATGAAAGTACCCGTGGGCATGTTTTGCATGAGAGCCCACAGGTAAAGGGCATTTGCATCAAATCCTACGACCTTCTGACACATTTTCGGTCTGCCTCTTATATATGTTTTGTTTTTCTCATGATGGCCATGAAACACAATCGACGGTCCACCAACAATATTTCGTTTGATAGTATAATACATGTCTTTATTTTTCTCATCAATTAACAAATTTAGTTGTAAAGGGGTAAATAAATACACCAATGAGATTACTAAAGAAAGGTATCTGTCTGTATTGACGTCACAAAGGGGTAAAGTTGGTATCAACCGAGGGTTTAGAATGCGAGATGGAAGCATGTATACACTATCAACAAATAAAAACCGCATTCACATACCTCTACCCTAAACGGAAAGTTGCGGATGATGGTATAACTACAACATATGTCGAAGTGTAACCTTGCACTAAAATATACATAATCAGCCGGTTTTCTTCTGTAATGGTAAACACAGAGATTCATAGTGGATTCTAACTCGACAAAAAGTATGTTTTATAGCAAAACAATGAAGATCTGTATAAAATTGGATTTTGATATATTATGGATGTAACCCAAAAATTCAAAGTGGAGTTCTATAACACCCTATTGATTTACTTGTGGGACTTTTATTTTATTTGTATTTAATATTTCCATAAAATTACTATTCTTTGGTATTATATTATATTCTTTTGTTGTTTTAATTTTTTTTTACTTTTAAATCCTTTGTTAATTTATTTAAAACTTTATTTAACGACTTATTATTTGTCTTATTTTTATTTATTTTGTTGTTTTGTTTTGTTAATTCATTAATTTTTACTGAGACTTGAATAAATAATAATACCATGGGGTAAGAAGAAAATAAAGAAAGACAAAAACAGAATATGTTTCTTTGTCCAATTATTTATTCGTTTAAAGGTTTACTTTGAAGAATTTGTTTTTCTTAAATATCTTTACCTCACACGATTCATTTCATTTAGCCGAATGGACGTGCGACTTAAACAGCCCTTTACTTGTGTCATTGCTGGGCCCACGGGATCGGGAAAAACATGTTTTACCAAACAGTTGTTTACTTCTAAGGGTATCATTGACCCTCCTCCCGATAATATTATTTGGTGCTACGGAGAATATCAAGATGGTTACGACCATTTGGCTAGCCTGGTTCCTGAAATACGATTTGTGGAGGGGTTTCCTGATGATCTACTTCAGACCTTGGACCGAACGCAAAGGAACATTATTGTTATAGATGATCTTATGTCAGAATCAGGCAACAACAAAAAAGTCTCTGAACTGTTTACTAAAGGTAGCCACCATAGAAACCTTTCGGATATTCTGATATTACAAAATGTATTCTACCGAGGGGATGAAATGCGAACAATAAGTCTAAATTATCATTATATGATCCTCTTTAAAAATCCTAGAGATGCTTCCCAAATTAATCATCTAGCTAAACAGATGTATCCAAATAAATCAAAGTTCTTAGTTGAATCTTACCGAGATGCAACTTCAGCCGCCTTTGGTTATCTTTTAATTGATCTAAAGCCCACAACTTCCGAAGAGATGAGACTCCGGACCAATATATATCAAGGTGAAGTTCCAATCGTGTACGTCCCCAAAGTATAAATAAACAGTGTTTGATGATAACCCAATCATTTGAAGATGTCGAAGCGTCTGCATCAACACGCTCCCTATCTCCACGTTCTCGTTAAGGGGACACCAAAACAACGCCAGAGTATAATTCAAGGGGCCAACAAAGATTTAATGAGGTGTTTGTGTGAGTGCGCCCTCAACGTCCTGAATGGTAATATTCCTTTGAAACCGGCTGATAAAAAGAAGCTTAAAAAATACAAACAAAACCTTAGGTCTCTCGTCAATAAAAAAGAAGGTGTCCAGAAGAAAAAGAAAACTCTGAGTCAAAAGGGTAGATTTCTTGGTGCATTACTTACCCCAGTTTTAAGTGCCCTCGGAGGACTTTTGTTTAAATAAATATGGAGCACGCCAAGAAAATGGTACTGGTCCCACAGGAGACTCTGACGAAGCAACAGTCAGCCAGACGTCTGGAACAAACTCCCACAACCCGCGTAGTTCACAGTATTGGCACAGATATGAGACAACTATTGGAAAGACAGGATCTGACGACCAGAAAATCAAACTTTACCATCAGACACTTCAACACTATATTGAACTAAATAAAGAAAGGATGGAGCCTCTGACAATGACCTTACAAACGGAAAATCCTAAAAGTGACGAACCACCAAAGCTAGAGCGTGAAATCCCTCGGCCGACAACACCGAAGGTAAAAGAAATATTGTTTAAGACTCCCATCAAAATGAAAATCAACCTGAAGGAAGAGCCAGAAGAAGACGAGTATGGATTACCCCGATTGTTTGCCGAAGCTTCACATTTCCCTTTAACTCCTGTGAAGAAGAAGAAGAAACTAGGAAGTAAAAATACACCTACGACGAAAATGGAATGTCCGCCAAAGTCAGACTGTGGATTTCGAAACATTTTTAAGAAAATTCGATGTGTATCAATCTGCTGTAAGAGCACCTTGATTATTGAAAGCTCTGAATTTACCGATGGATGCGGAGGAAGCATAGTTGTACTACAACCCTCCACACCCCGCCGCTTTTGGTGGGGTGGAAGCTGTCTTACGTGCTGTCAAAAAAAGAGGGCACCAATATAAGCAGAAAACAGATCAAAGAGTGGTTGAGCAAACAGCCTGTATACACGTTACACAAACCAATCCGTAAACATTTTAAACGGAACAGAGTCATGGTAAATGAAATTGACCAACAATGGCAAGCCGATCTGGTCGATATGGCCTCACTAGCTGAATACAGCAGGGGTTATAAATATCTGCTGACGTGTATAGACGTGTTTATATCCAAGTACGCATGGGCCGTCCCTCTTGAGAACAAGAGTGGACTTGGTCTGGTTAAAGCATTCAAACACATATTGAAAAGTGGGCGTAAGCCACACCTCCTCCAGACCGATAAAGGTTCTGAATTTGTCAACCAAAACTTTCAGAACTTGTTGAAAAAAGAAAAGATTCGTTTTTTTAACCACTCAAAATGAAACAAAAGCCAGCGTGGTTGAAAGATTTTAAATAGGACCCTCAAGACCAAAATGTGGAAATACTTTACGGCCACCAATACGTATGCGTACTTGAAAGCTTTACCGAAGTTGCTTTACGGTTATAATAATTCCTACCATCGAAGTATCAAGACTACTCCCGCGTCTGTGACTACTCACAACGCAGATGAAGTATGGCGAACGTTATACGCTACGGATGACACGGTAATTTCCATTAAATCCAAGTTTAAGGTGGGAGATACTGTCCGGATCAGTATGACGACAGGACCATTTCACAAGGGATACCTTCCAAACTGGACCACTGAACTTTTTACCATCAGTGCTAAAATTCCTCGATATCCTCCCGTGTACAGATTAAAGGACTACGACGGTGAAGAACTAGATGGAACGTTCTATGAACAAGAGTTACAACGGGTCATCAAAACGGACGATGTTTATCAGGTGGAGAAAGTACTGGATACCAGAAAGCGACGTGGAAAGACAGAGTATTTTGTCAAGTGGGTCGGCTATCCCGATAAGTTCAACAGCTGGGTGACTGAACTACATAGCTTATAAAAAACAATTACACTCCAACTGAGCTTCATACACAACTCCAAATTACATCATGACGGACTCATTCTATGTCACGCTCCCGAGTAACAGCTCCATGGATACTCATCCAAACAACACGTTGACTCATTTCTACGTGACTCTTCCGACACCACTGGTGTTTGAGGGAGATTGGGAAGTGGGACTGGCGGAATTTACTTACCCACACCGGTGTTTCAATATCACGGGTACTAACAATACGTATGCCTGTTCAGCCGGAGACGAACCACCTGATTTCCATTTTCTACCTCCCGGTTACTACCCAAACCCTGTGGAAATGTTGGAGAATATTAACCCACCTGCCGACCACGACGGACTTGTCAGTATTAATAATAAATACAACCAGAAAATAATTATCAAGACAAAGGATGATGTGACCATCAATTTGTTTACTAAAATAAAAGACCTGTTCGGATTTAATGAGAATGAACCAATTGTTATGGGAGCTCAAAAAGGTTCTCGAGTTGTAGACATCAATTCATTTCATTCCATGTTTTTATACTGTAACATCATAGAGTATCACACCGTGAGTGACACGAGAGCCCCCTTGCTACGAACTGTAAACGTGGAAGGAAAGCTGGGAGAAACAATTACCAAATCGTACGATAGTCCACGTTACATACCATTGAAACAGAAACTTGTTGACATGATCGAAATGGATATAAGGGACGACACGGGGCTGTCTATTCCATTCGTGAGTGGTAAGGTGATCGTGAAACTTCACTTCAGAAAACGGCAATCATCATACTTTAACTATAAATCATCATGAGACGATACATTCCGGACAGTAAACATTATGAACATTACTATACTCAACAAGTTGGAATGGGTCTTCCTGTGTTTACGGGACCGCGGTCCCAAAAAGGATACGGACTAGGTAGGATTCTTGGAGGACTTTTCTGATCGGCTATGCCATTAATCAAAAAGGGTGTTTCAACGTTGGGTCGAGAGGCGCTCAGTACGGGTGTCAGTATTGCCCAAGATGCTCTGGAAGGTAAAAATATCAAGACAGCTGCCCAAACCAAATTCCGCCAAGATAGACGTAATCTAACCGAAAAGGCAGTGCGTAGTTTGCGCTCTAGACAAACGGGACGCCACCGCCGCCAACGTGGTATAAAAAGGAAAGCAAGCGGCAGACGTTCCACTTCTCCGTCTGGCAAGCCAGCAAAGAGATCGTTTGACATCTTTGATTAGTAGTCTTACCCTATGGCAAAATTAAATCAGTTGTTTATCTCCCGACGCAAGAATTTCACCAACCTATATATATCGCGGAACCCGCTGTTATATGGGATTCTAGCCGGCCAATTGTCATCGGGCAAGCTCGGTGGTCGAGAGGTTAAGACGTCTGCACTAGTAAGCAGGAGGTCGTGGGTTCGAATCCCGCCCGAGTCGCCTGTGTAGTATTTTCACAGACACTCGGAAAGCACTGAGTATACAGTGCTATACACACGTCGCTGTAGGGCAAAATTAAATCAATTAGTCTTACCCTTGTGAATCATCATGGCATTGTTACACAGTCATTCGTGCGAGTGCACCAAATTTGAGCTGGATTTGTTTTCACTCCCACCCACTCAGATGAGTATCGATGAGGGACAATGGGTCGAATATCACCCTATTTCTACCATATCTGATGGTGGACCCATTGAATTTTTCGTTCCTGGCTCTGGTGAGGAATACATGGATCTCAACCAGACTCAACTCTATATCAAAGCAAAAATCACCAAGGCAGACGGCACCAATCTTGCTGACGATGAGCAGGTTGGTCCCGTGAATCTGTTTCTAATAATAATAATAATAATAATAATAAAGATTTTTAGCGCGCACATATCCACCCTGCTGGGCGCTCAAGGCGCGGAAACAAAGAAAAAACATTAATACAAACAATATACAATGATAGCATAGGGAAACAAATATTATGAACCGAGATACAATGTACATGTACCTACAATGCAATTACAAATAATTTTATAAATCATCTTTAAAGAGTTGTGACATAAGATGAGTTTTAAGCATCGACTTGAATCTGGTTATACTATGACAAGATTTGAGCTTAGTTGGAAGACGATTCCAGAGTCTCGGAGCTGCGACAGAAAACGACCTATCACCCCAATTCCGTTTTGAAGTTGGTTCCTTTAGGAGTGACATGTTGCTGGAGCGCAAATTGCGTGATGGAGTGTAGACTTTAAGCAGTTCAGAAATATAAATTGGAGCAATGTTATTAAAAGATTTGTGAACAATTAGCATAAGTTTAAAAACAATTCTCTGTGAAACAGGAAGCCAGTGCAGTTCTTTCAAGATTGGCGTGATATGGCATGACTTTCTGGACAAAGTCACCACACGAGCTGCTGTGTTTTGTATGTGCTGAAGACGAGATATTTGATTCTGCGGGAGACCGTAAAGGAGAGCATTCCCGTTATCGAGCCGTGATGTGACAAACGCATGTATAATTTGTTCAGCAGCACTTTTATTCAAGTATTTCCTAATTCGGCTTATATTTCTGATATGAAATGATGATATGCGAACAATGTTGGAGATATGTGGTTTTAAAGTCATTGTCGAGTCAAATATAACACCCAAATTACGTGCATGTAATGAGGGTGTTATCTGCGAGTCACCAATTGTAATAAATGGTTTTTATACAGAATTGATGTATTTACAGCTTCACGATAGTTGAGATAAACACATGGTGTTACTGCAAACCAAAACGATATATCTTGATTCTTATACAGAATTGATGTATTTACAGCTTCACGATAGTTGAGATAAACACATGGTGTTACCGCAAACCAAAACGATATATATTGATTCTTATACAGAATTGATGTATTTACAGCTTCACGATAGTTGAGATAAACACATGGTGTTACTGCAAACCAAAACGATATAATTATATTGATTCTTATACAGAATTGATGTATTTACAGAATAAAATTTAAAAGTGGAATCGGTGTTCTAGTTAAAATGAACACAGTGACTATAAATTACTGGCTCATTTATGCAACAGCAACAGTAATATGACTTTATCATGCAGGATATTATATTCATTCACTGAGATAATCTAAAACTAGCACTCCGATTCCATGCCCTGTTGATTGAGACTATACGGTTCCTTTCAATCTGTGAGATGATCTCTATCTTAAACTAGCACTCCGATTCCATGCCCTGTTGATCGAGACGATACGGTTCCTTTAAATCTGTGAGATGATCTCTATCTAAAACTAGCACTCCGATTCCATGCCCTGTTGATTGAGACGATACGGTTCCTTTCAATCTGTGAGATGATCTCTATCTTAAACTAGCACTCCGATTCCATGCCCGGTTGATCGAGACGATACTGTTCCTTTAAATCTGTGAGATGATCTCTATGTACAACTAATATTTCCCAACATCTTGTGTATTTTTAGTTTGACTTGATGGCAGCATCACCTGATCTTCATGCGCGTCACAAACATTCTGTTCTGGGATGGCCCAGAAAGAGTAGTCGGCGAGTATGATTTCAGAGGACCTGATAACTGGCAAGAAGGGATATGTGAGTGTTGCTATGCACAGCCTTTCAATCAGGTAAGAATCTACTTGTAAAGCATCACTGAATATTGGAAGTCGAGTCATGTTTATGGCATTGACTGGAGTCAGGTGTGCAAGTCATTGACATGCCAGGGTCAAGCTCAGTCTAGTTACACTCAAATCAAGTTGAGTCCAGAGGTTTTTTGTTATACTTTAAAAGATTGACAAGTAAATTGTAAAATCACTGATTTCGTTTGGGTCATGGAAACTCATTTGATTAAGCTCTAAGACAGTGATGTATGGGTCTGCACCATCGCAAACTAGCCTGTAGTGCATATGGAATTGTTTGCCCTGTGTGATAAAGATGTTTCATGGCTCAGTGCCACAATATATTTCATCTTAACAGCATTTTTGAGGGCTCAAGTCTTTAGAGCTATGCTTCGACTTGAGTCGAATTGAGTTTTTGGAGTAGATGCTCAAGTCAAGTAGAGTCTATGTGGCGGACTTGCCACGTACAACAGGGCTATAGAATAACCCGTGTTTTTTATCTGATATTGTGCCCAGCAAAGGCAATGTGTTCAATTAAGAGAGGAGGGCCAAAGTCCTGGTACAGCCAAGCCTTTGAAAAGCCTGGCCAGGCCCTGGCTTTGCCCAGGCCTAGATGCCTATATAATCCCCTATCTGGACTTTACTAATGAATAGATCTCATACAGCTCTTATTGTTAACACAGACTTGACTGACACCTTGGCTGTCTTTTTTTCACAACTGTAACCATGTATAATGAGCTGGGTTGGGCCCTCCAGAAGCCCAGGTTATGTTGAACAGCAGCTACTGTATTGTTACAGGATTATGACTCACAAAAGACAGATTAGGAGGCCAGGTAGCCTGGGCCTGGCTGGGCTTCTCAAAGGCTTTATTGTACCATGACTTTGGCCTCCTTCCTAAAGATAACAGCAAAAATTGTGGCTCCCATTTATATTTCCTACATTTAGTCAGCATGCCCACAATGTGACTGCCAAGACTTCCTCGGTGTAGATGAATCAACGGACGGTACCTCAACATTTGCCAGCACAACCTATGAGTCAGTAACCACAGCAACCGATGATGTCACAGCCAATGACTTGACGCCTGCAAACCTGGCCCAAGTGACCAGCACAGATGCTGTTGAGATGACAACGACGCAAAGACCATGGACCATCCAGAAGCTAGACGAAGATGGGGACAATATTTCTGATGATGAAAGTGGCAGATGGATTACTCAGAGAGCTTGTGGTCTCCAACTTTATCCGAGTGAGTAACAATTGCCTATATAGACCTTGATCATGTTGCAGACATTCAAGCAGTGTAACCAAACAGCGGCCGGAAGGGAAAATAGTCTGGTCTTTTTTTATGTTATGAGAATTAGTATTGTCAATGGGTATACAGGAATATGACAAAGATGATCGCAGTACAATAAAGGTCTGTTGCAGTGGTTTCAGAAGCTCCTTCCAAGTGTTGAATCACGGTTCAATCACTCGCCACGATCCAGGCTGGTTCCATGTGCATGGTAGTATTGTTGTCGGGATGGCGCTGCCTCCAGTACCAGCAGTTTTCAGTTCAATTCTCAATTTGTCTATGTGATTTTACACAAGCAAATCGAATGTATGAAAAGAAATAGGGAGCGCATTTTATATTTTTGTAAAACTTTCGTTCGGGGCAGTGTTCACGGTCAAGCAATGATGATGCACTTTTATATGCTGGGTGCATGTACATGAGCCAAAGAGAGACTCTCTTTTGACCTCACCGAGAGCGCCCTTTGGGCCTGTGACATCATATGTTCTTTTTTGTCTTGTCGGTAGAACATCCCTTTAAATATTATTTCAATATACATGTAAAGTTACTTTGAATATTTGATGTGATTTTGTTTTCCTAGATGGTAATGCGTCTGAAGCTGTGCTGTGGTGTCGTCACTATGAAGATGAGTGGCCCATGACATCAGATCATGTCAATCTTGACTTTGATCCATCGGAGGAGGAACATCATTACTCAATTCAATTCAGGGTTATGCCGTTTGATGCTGATGAGGTACATTATTGTTAATGGTGGTCATGCTGTCTTCAGTTTTTTTCGAATGTCAAAATGAGTCGACTGTTTTTGACTGGGAAAAGCATTATCTTGTATTGTTCAGGGTGGTCAAAATTACAGTAAAAACCAGTCAAAAATGCCCCTGTGTGCACATTTGGGTCAACGGTTAAAACAGGCAGTTGACTGGTTTTGACCTCTAGAGCAACTTCCCACTAAAGTGCAGCAATAGTAGGAAGGTTAAGTGTAAGTTAAAAAAGACCATCAATTAGTTGGAAGGTGCCAACTAAGCATTTTTGGCTTCACTCTAAAAATATTTTTCTTGACTGTTTTGACAGGATGAGTGGTCATTTGAAGTGTACATTGACGGCAAGCTCCTGTCCTCTCTGACTGGTATACCAGTGATGACATCATCAACTAAGCTCATTCTACATGTCTTCAATAGAGACAATTATCTCGCTGATCTACAAGATCCATTCAACCCTCCATCTGTCACAGCAACCATGAGAAATTTGAGGTCCGTACATCTCATTTAGTCAATAATTGTTTTAGGTTTTTCCTCTTTTTTTTAAACATTTTAATCTTGATGTTATATCACAATATACAACTTTCTTATTCAGGATGCCACCAGATGCAAGTACGCTGTGCCGCTACGGGTTACCATTCAGAGCAGGTACCAGTCCTGTGTCCGCTTTGGCATTGGGCAGTAGCAGGAGCAACTGATATTGTGGCGTATGAAGAGGTAATTTTGTATACCCAATGAGACCTAAAACAACCAAAACTGTTATAGTTTATTGGAGTTTTTTTCAAAAGTTGATGGACATCAACTCAAGTTTAGTTGATAATGATAATATATATTGAACTGTTCAAGGAATGATATTGGCCCAGTAACCAGTGGTGATAATAGTGTAAAGGCCAGCCCTCATCGTAGCCCTCTAGTGGTGCAAAAATTCAGTGACTTTGATTTAATATAGGCACTGTGGGCATTATGATGATGGTTGTACACTTTACATGTGTGTACGTTATGGTAACATGCTCGCATGTACTTCTGCCAGCCAGTGATCTCTGAGATATTTTGTGCATATGTACATCAACTGCAAAATACACCAAACACAATGCACTATCGCTAACAGTGTTCTGACAACATGTGCCCTCAACAGCTCATTCACAGTGCAAACATAGCATCGTGGGAGTTAAGCCCCAAAAGTCTCCTGATTCTGGTCATAGGTCGGCCTTTAAAATCGGTGCGGTGGCACGCTTTTTTGGGGGGGTGGTAATCTTTGGTATTCTTGCCAGTCAGTGAAATACGTGATACATGTAAACACAGTTATTGGAACCAGACCAAATTTCCCATAGACAAAAATAAAATGCCAACTCACAGGTCTGAGGTTGATGCGCACAGAGACCAGAAACCAGATC
Source organism: Zoroaster sp. YZ-2022 (assembly GCA_029582265.1). NCBI lineage: Eukaryota > Metazoa > Echinodermata > Asteroidea > Forcipulatida > Zoroasteridae > Zoroaster > Zoroaster sp. YZ-2022. Next base: position 3,001,028 of record CM055829.1, read on the forward strand.
CTTTTTGGGAGACCTAGAGCATTATAATTTCAACAAATATTATCATGATTATTATTATTATTTGTATTATTACAGGTTTCAGGAGGCCATGTGTCCCTTTGTATTAATCCCTGTGATCATTACCAGTGTGATCTGTTATGTACAATGGATGATGTACCCATCACATTCACACTCACTAACCTAAATCTTCCAAGGCTTGAACTCTTGAACATGACAAGTAATAGCACTAATGCTACACCCACTTCAAGGGAAGATGGTTTACTTCTAATTCCTTTCTTCCTGACAGGTGAGCTTGAGAATATTACAAAGATAATTGCGTTGTGCGTTGAGTCCTATAAACCAATTCATATCTTACAAGTCAAGTCACAAGTCATTTCTTTAAAATTCAAGTCACAAGTCATTTTATTTTTACAAAGTCAAGTCAAGTCACAAGTCATTTTTTTTGTTCATGAAAGTTGGTACCAAGTCATAATTTTAACCAGCAATAAAGTCTGTCACCTTGCTGTTTTGATCTTCACTGTCATGTTGTTGAAAGTACAAATGTAATCAAAGTGCATCCTCAGCCCTCTTTGCAATAATGAAAAAAAAAAAGTTTGAAATATTTTGGTAGCAATATTTTGCAGAAATCTTTTTAATAAATAAACTGTCACAAATCGTAATCCAAACAAATGTAACTTGTCAGATTCAAGTCGTCACTGACTAGAGTCAACAACTCTGGTATCATGCAGTTTATGCGCATAGTTTATGACAACGCACCTGGCTAGTCAACCAATCTGATAGGTTGATTAGGAATTTGATTGACAGCCGTCAATTGGCCAGTTTTGGACCATTGCAAGTTTCAAATTTCTAACATTCTTTTTTCATCCTCCGCAGTCAAATCCGTCCTAGGAAATGGTAAATTAGTGACTGCCTCTTCCAATGGTTTCTACATTGATGACACACCAGCAGATCTAGATGTGTTCTTCTATGTAGATGTCAACCTCAATGATTACGAACCAGTGTCCTTTCAATCATCAAATACAACTATCAAAGTGTTGTGGAGTTTCATTGACATACAGAGCATGGTCAAGGTACAGCCACCCCAGGGGCGGATCCAGGCTCTCAAAATGGGGGAGGCACACTGTAAAAATGGGGTTCACTGCCAAAAAGAGGAGGGCACACAAAAAATGTATGGTAAATTTACATGCACTGTGATAATGCCCCCCCTGATCCACCAGTGAGCCACCTGTTTAATTCTCAATTGGAGTCCTAATGCTTCCATTTATATATGTTATACAGGGTTTAATTTATTTGATATTTATTTTATATAAATACAATTTTTGTAATTTTCTTATTAGGGAATACAGGTTCATTGAGCAGTCTTTATTGCAGGATAATGACCGGTTTTCGGCATAGCCACGTCCAAAACCAGTCAAACTTTCATTGCCATTCATATATGCACATATATCAATGTCATATTCAAAATATATAAATATTATTTCTATCTATTGAAAATCCAAACACTTACAAAGTGCAAGGAGTGAGAGTATACTTCCTCATCTGATTGGTTGAATTCTTCCAGTTAAATGTAACAGCTAGCATGACGCACATATGCACTGCTCAGATTTTGATAAGACCCTGTCTTTACCAGTTGTTAATGCGCCCCAAAGTCACCACGTTCCATCCAATCAGATTGTGTATTAAAATGTCTTAGGTATTTATGAGTAACCATTCATCATGCCCAAGATAGTTTAGACAATCTGATTGGACAAAATGTAATCATGTGGGGGTGTATTAACGAATGGCAGACTGATTATCAAAATCAGAAAAACGAGTATGTGGCAGCTGTTCACCAGCTGTTTTGTGCGACGTGCGACGTGGATTTCAGCCAATCAGAGTGATGAAGATTGGCATCACACGCCTGACTCATGTACTTTGGATTTCAGCCAATCAGAGTGATGAAGATTGGCATCACACGCCTGACTCATGTACTTTGGATTTCAGCCAATCAGAATGATGAAGATTGGCATCACACGCCTGACTCATGTACTTTGGATTTCAGCCAATCAGAATGATGAAGATTGGCATCACACGCCTGACTCATGTACTTTTGATGTGTATAAATTAACTTTTATCACACTGAATATTGGTTGATGTAACATGCAGCCCAAATACATGGATTTAACATTTCTGTATTTTTTTTTTTTTTTTTCAAAAAATTACTAAAAATATTTACAATGAAATGGAGAGAAGAATATAATTATTAGTGGGAAGTTTGACACTTGGTCTTCACCACAGGATAAAGAACTGTGGGGTCATGACCACAGGTGATAATATACTGAGACGCAATAGAAACTTACCACCCTTTTTCGACCTTAAATTATCAGTAATCACAATGCACAAATGTAATATGTGCACTCGCGGTGAAGTGGATACAGATGGGATCGAGTACAGTGGACAAAACGTGGACATTTCCTCAATAAAATGCCAACATTTCTAATCCAAATTGTTGTGTTGTCTTATTTTGAACCATTACAATTTTATGCTATTCCAAAACAAGTGGTAAGTTTCTATTGCGTCTCAGTATATATTATGCTTGGTTTTGATGATAATAACTAATGGTCACACCCCTCAGACTGCACAATGAAATGTTAATCCATCATTATTCACAAAACTTCCAATGTTGTCATTCAGGAACACACTGGGCCATATCGGAACCTCAGGGTGCCACAGACTTGCAAGACTTTGTCAACGTTGATTGGATCAGAACAGCCAAACAACAATCTAAATGGACAACTGCACCACAATACCACGTACCTATGACACTGAAGTGTGTCAATGGGGCTGGCTTGCAGACACTTGTAGAATGTGATGGTATGCATAGGGTAGACAGACAGACAGACAACTGATGGGGCAGAATCGCTGTGGTAAAGTTGGTTGCCTGATTCAATATTTAGTATTCTTGCAGAAATTTCACTTTTTAGTGACTCAGACTCAGACTCAACTTTTTGTAACTTGTTATTACTCAGACTTAGACTCAATCTTCATAACTCGAGTCCCGGACTCAATGTTTGAGGGGTTCAGACTCGATGTTTGAGGACACAAATGCAAGTCTTGAAGAACCTTGCATCATGGGTCTTGGCACCAATGTTGAACATGATCCACTTTGTACAAATAGGTACACATGTAGCCGGAACGGTCAAACACATGAACAGATCAAATGCATTTTACCTTCCGATCATATGTCTATAACATTTCTGTTTTCATTTTGTAGGTGTCACTGTTCTCCTTGAAGAGCCTACTGCCAATGACGTCAACACCACATCTATGTTCAGCAAGAAGTTTGAGGAGGAGGTGTATCCACCCGACATCGAGAAGAGCGATGACCCAACAAAGACCGGAACCTCCTGGTCTAAACCAGAGGATGAATCTATCAATCGTTACGGTATGACAGTTTGAGAAAAATTTGGTCTTTCTAGTCATGATTATTTGCCGTTAAGTTGAGGCCAATTTAATCCATATGCCAATTTCATAGAGCTGCTTAACAGATAAAATTGCTTAATAGTGGATTTTTTTGTGGGTTACCAGGCAAACTTTCATACAAAATGTGTGTATTTTGGCTGGTAGTCTGTTTTTATATTGCTAAGCAAAAATATTTGCTTAAAAAGTTACATTAAAGTCACAACATAGAGTAGTCAGTCGAATGCTTTATTGTAGTCAAGGATATTCTATAGTTTGTAATGTAACATACATGTATATTTGTGTAAATTAAGACAGTTGCAACCATAGCTTTTACACTTCTCAGAGATGCAACGTTCTTTGGCTCTGACAAAATTCACAAGGTTGCATGTAACAACACGACCTTGGTTAGTCCGGCATTCCCTTGAAGACGATCAGAGCATACTGATCGAAACATCGAGTTGTAACCACCAGTTCTTTCCAGAACTAATTACTACTCAATAGAGAATTTTCATATATATATATATTAAATCGGGAGGGTGGCCTTAGCTTTCGATCCAAACCGGACCTTCATCAGAGGCTTTTGACAAAGTACAAACATAAAAAACACATCCATTTATAGGTAAAAGGTAAAGCAAAGGATCATGGGGCGGGATCCAAAAAGGGCGGGAAAATAGCCAATTAAAGATGAGCATCGGTCTAGAAAAGCCAATAGAGGATCAGAAGTGAACAAATGAGAGATTATTGAGCCACACAATGAGTAGATGGCGGCTTGTGTAAAGCTAGGGTAAAGGAGGGATTATTGAGCCACACAATAAGTAGATGTGGCAGCTTGTGGTAAAGCTAGGGTAAAAATAGGACAATACACAAAGGGATACAACAACAGAAGGGGGGGTTTACACCATACAAATTGAGGAGTTGGTGTGTGGGTGTAAATAGCTAAATTAAAATTGTCCTATAAGAGACAGTTGGAAAAAATGTAATAATATACAAGATAAGATAACATAAAGGTAAAAAATATACATCAGGGCAATTGATAAAATCCAGCAGTGATATATAGGTGAATAGTAATGATATAGGTAAAGGTAGCTGGATTATTTGATACCTGTGTTGATGTTGAGACCATATGGTTGAAGTGTGGACTTGATGTATCCAGTGTGATTCTCTAAGTTTGCAATGTGTATCATTGCTAGTACAGGCTTCAATTACAATAAGTTCAACATCTTTAATACTATGATTAGGGCTGTTGAAGTGGATTGCTACAGGGTATGTTTTTACTCGTTTTCACAGAGTAGACATGGTTGGCAAAGCAGAGACATAATTTGTTTACCACATCTTTTTGCATAAGATAACATATATAACATTAAATATTGTGTCACACTGGAAATTAGTTCTGATTTAGTTCTGTGTAGGTGAGGCCAGTACTGTGGCTTTTCCTCTTCTGAGCAGGTTTGAGCGGGTACAATTAAAGCATCCCTGTGGTGATTCATGATCAGTATGACGTTAGGGTCACTTTGGTGTTAGGGAGCCTAGCCCGAGCCAATATATCGCCGAGGTTGCAGGGCGACGGAAAGCAATCAAAGGGGCTCAGGGATGGCTGAGCATAACCTATCAGAGGAGTGTAAAATAGTCATGTTATATATATATATATTTATTGTTATAACAACTGCAGTAACATTGTATTGGGGCCAATCGAGGTATGGACACAGGCACCAAGATCCATGTCAGCAAGATGATCTCATGTACATGTAGGCATTAGAACACAAATCTGTTGAACTAGACCTCTTGGCCTAGGTGAATTGGGGACAAAAGGAAGCAAAAGGTCCCCTCTGCCCTCCCATTATCTCCATTCATGTAAATTTACACAACCCTTCTTTTTTTGGCTAGTGTGCCCCCATTTTAGTGGCTTTATCCACCCAGGATTAGCGGCGTAGCTAATATGGAGGCCTGGGGGCACGTGCCCCCACAAAAAATCTCGATAGTGCCCCAAAAAAGAAAAGAAACAACCCATAGGGAAAACCCATTACCCTGGCCCCCACTGAAAAGCAATGCCCCCATTGAAAAGTTCTGGCCATGCCACTGCCCAGGATCTGTGTTGAGTTTTTTTTTGTTAGAGGATTAAAAAAAAAATTGTTCTCTGCCGACTTCACAGAGTATTGTGTCAGCTCAGAAACTCCGGAGGATATCGTTCCCTGCATGGTGGTGGTACCAACTCATCAGGCTCGGTCAGCATCGAGGGCGGGTTCATCATTGTCAGAGCCGGGGAGCAAGAGGAGAGGTACAACATCAAGTTCAAGACCAAACAGAGGCAAGTTGGAGAACACAGTAACTTACATACAATACTCACTACGACCAAGAAACTGATTTGTTTTAAATATTTTTAATGCAAGAATAATTACTCCAAACTAAGTGGTACCTGCCACCATCAAGGAATTTAAATGGCAAATTCCCACCATGCAAGCTTATTAGTGGTCAAGTGATTAAGACATCTGATCTGCACTAGTTAGGAAAAGGAAAAGCGTTTGATTCCCTGCCGTGTTTCCTGTGGATTTAGTTTTTCCATAGACACTCACAAGTACTTATTCCACTACCTATAGGTCAAGGGGTCATTGTCACCCAGGGTACTCCCCAATGGTACCCATGTTAGGCAATCATAAAAGTACAACCCTGCATAGGATTGAGATTACCTGGGTACCATTGGGTTTCTCCCTGGGTGTCGGCAACGACCTTCTGCCTGAGTATGCATTATTGAGCAAAATCAAAAATTATATCAACTGCACCATTGCAGGAATTCCAAAATAATTTATGTCCTCTGTATAATTTGTTTTGTTTATTTATTCAATTGTGTAGATGTCTCCACACTTGGATGAGGATGTGTAACCCAGCTCGGATATGTGTGACACTATCGGCAGGAACAACTACTGTTTTAGGTAAGAGTCATCTTTGAAGCTCAAATGTACTTCATGACAATTAAGAAACCAACCTGTGAAATTATTATTATTATATATATATATCTTTCTGGTAATGACATGACAGGGGCGGATCCAGGGTCTCGAAAAAGGAGAGACACTCTAAAAAATTGGGGGAGGGGGGAGACTCAGAAATGCACCGGTATGTTAAATTTACATGCATGGCAATGACAAAGGGGGCTAGGAACATTCCCCTCTTTGCCCCCACTTCCTCCCCTGGATCTGCCAATGTGGAACTGTCCAAAGATTCCTCAAAAGTACCTACATGTATAGCACTGTTGCTCATAATCCTAAAGAAACCTGTTAAGAGAAGACGATATAGGGATGTTCAGTTTTAGATGTGTGATGAAAACCATTGAAAACCAACACGGCTTCAAACCCTAGGTCCACAGAGGAATAGGACAAGCTAACTTTCATTGCCTTTCACCTTTATTGGAGCTTCGAAATCCCACTCGGACTCCTCGGCCGACATGTGGATTGGGTGTTTTAGTGATTTTTTCCATCAATTATTTGGGTTTTCCTCCCCTAAAACTGAACATTCCTTTATCTTCTTCTTTTTTTTTGCCAAATACGTGATACATGTCTACACGGTTATTTGAACCAGACCAAATTTTCCATACACAAAGTATGGTGGCTAAGAAAGAAGAAAACTCCCACTTCATCTTTCTAAAAAGAACCACCAAACAGCCAATGGATCTATTTAACAAATGCAATGTTCCGCAGGAGGTAATGATATGATGATGACATCAGCAAATGGTACAGACCTCGTTCTCACACCCCAAGTAAATCGGAGGAGACGAAAAAAGAGGGCGGTAGACAGACATTTTGATTTGTCGGTAGCTACAACTGAGGTAGGATAGAAATCATGACAAATGTTCATTTCTTACTCATTTCAAATTAATTGACCTTGAATAAAGTCAAAAGTCCGGTTTCTGGTCATAAGCCAGCTTCGAAATTGACTGGTTTCACCAGGCTCCTAGGAGTCCTGGACTCATATGAAGCCTAAAGCTTCAAATGAGGGACCTAAACTGTACTGTACAGTGGTAATTTTTTTTTTTTTTTTTCTTTTTTTTTTTGCCAACCAGTGAAATATGTGATACATGTATATATGGTTAAAGGATCACAGAAATAAAAAAACCATTATGGCTCTTAATAAATGTGTTTTGCGTAATAAAGTATGGTGGCTATATAAGAGGCAGCACAAATCACAAACATTCGAAACCCCTATGTGATCATGTGAAAAACGTTTAAAACATTTAAAACACAGCACGGCAGAATTCCAATCGATCCAGCAATTTTAGCGTAATTGGACATCGTTTCATAGCAAGAGAAACTGGATACTTTTTGTTTGCCTAAGAGTAACTGATTGCATTAATGAATTTATGACACACTGTGGTACATTCATCACTGATCAAATAATGGCAATTATGAATGGTTTACCAGTGCTTCCATCAATTATTTTTGGAATATCTCATTAGAAACTGATTTGCTTCCTTTAACAAATTGTTTCAATACACCAATCCAGCCTGTCAATCAAATGGCACAGATTAATCAATGGGTTAAACTTTCCATGGCAATTATTACTATGTCGGTTGATGCAAGTGGCGTGGCAAGTTTTCAGTGGGCAGAGACTATGGCTACATCTGGATCAGTGAATGGATCAGCAAATGAAATTACCTGTAAAAAAAAAACAAAACCACGGAATTTATATCTTTGAAAAGATGTCTGTTTAACAGGCAATTTTCACTGAAATATGTTTTCATTGGAACATTGATAATTTTTTCAGAAAGAATAACATATACTTTGAAATGAGATATTTTACAAAATAGTCGTCAGAAACTTGGTTTAACAGAAAAAAGACAAAATTAATTTATGACAAGACCCGATATAAATTTATTTCGGTATATATTTACAGTAAAACTATTTTTAAAAAATGTTTTTAACAATTTGTCATTTTAAAACAGTTGTTTGACCTTCATCAAGTGAAATAGCAGTGTTCCGATGAAAAGAAAATTGCCAGAAATTGCTTTAAATAAGCCAGAAATATGGGCGATATATCTTTAACTTTCTTGTTCAAAATATGGAAATATAACTAAAATGAATTGAATTGAATCCAAATTGAATATGAACCTTTTCTGTTGTCAAGGTTTAACAGGGTGGCTCGCTCATCCTAGGCTTGCTGGATGGGGAAATAAGACCAATGAGAGAATTCATCAGATGCTAATCCTGATTATAAATCCTACATTACTAATCCGCTCTACACCATACAACAGACATCAAGACTCCTGAGAAAGAGGTTGCTTTTTCTATTCATTCTATTTATTTATTTGATTTTATTTTTTATTTATTGATTTTTTTATTTATCAAATTTGTTAATTATCTTTCTGCAGGGGAGGCACTTAGAAGTGGGTAAGAAATAAAGGACACAGTGTTTAGCCACATCAACGTTACGTCAAACAGATTTGTTCTGCTATAGTTGGAAAAACAAAACCAAACTTTATCTGTGTGTTTCTTTGCAGGATTGTGTTTGTATATGAGCCACCCTTCTATATGACCAGTCTTGGACAGACTGAGCTCCAAGGACCCATGATCATCAATGTCACTCTAAACACACCAGGGAACTGGACAGTCATCAAACCTAGACTTATTTACTGGGACAGTGGTAAGGTTGTATAAAGACATTATCACTGGAATCGTAAAAACTAGTGGCGATTTCTTGTTACAATTTGGGGGGTGGGGTAGAGAAACTTAATTCCAAAGAATCAAAATTGTGTCTAACCCCCCAAGTTTAATGAATCCCCATTTGACAAGGCTTTATTGAGATAAATGACAAATGAATTTTAAGGGAAGAAAATACAAACCCCCTTTTAAAACGGCTAGCTTCATAAGAAAACAAATTGTAAATTAACCTACAAATATTAAATTAACCTTTGTAATATCTATGGAAAAACTGTGTTCATAAGAAAAATGTTGTCTATTTTAAATATATTTTCCTTTATAACTTTTTGGGGGTATAATTTCAGTATGCCACATAAGACAACAATCTGACCAGTTTCAGGACATAATCTTGGACTTGGCCGGACAGACATTCAGACAAAATGTTTACTAACTCAAGTTAAACTACAAGATTTACTAATACAAAGTATCAACATTTTTTCACCCAGATAATTCTGAATGGCGAGTGATGTGTCTAAAACATGTAACGATGTGGATCATATAACTTACAACCAAGACATGTCTCAGCTTACTGTTGAGTGTTGGTTCTCCTTTCTTTCACTGCATTATTTATTGTGCTACATGAATACATTTTCCGTATGTTCAAGACAGACAAATCAAATAATCAAAAGCTTTGTTGTTTCTAAAACTAAAACGTCAGAAAACCTATGTACAGCAGCGTAGCAAATGGGGGGCCATGTGCCCCCCAAATTTTTCCAGTGCCCCCCCAAGGTGCCCCCCACGAAAAACCTCATAGTGCCCCCGCAAAACAGAAAAAAAAAAGGGAAAAGGAAACCCATACCCCCACTGAAAAGCAATGCCCCCCCCCCCACTGAAAAGTCCTGGCTACGCCACTGCCTATGTAGTATTAATTTGTGTAATGAATGCAAATGTTTCCTCTGACTAGATGTTAATGGATTTGTAATTGGTCAGATTTAGTGAAGTTGTCACACCATGTTTTAAGATATAGTAGGGAAAACTATTTGCTGAATTTTTAAAAGAATGCTGGTGTTACTTAAAGGGGTAATATCGCAGAGATGCCAACATTTACGATTTGGGCATAATATTTACGATTTATTGAGTCCAATTACGATTGTACGATCCTTGTATCAATTTTTGGCCAGCCGCGAAACCAACGATGTAAAGAACCACATGTGTTTACGGCACGCGCACCGTAGTTCATCAGCCGTTTACATGACGAAAACCTTCGTTAGCAAATTACTCTTTTCAATTTGGAATGTTGGCATCTCTGATATCGTAATGATGGGCATGGAATCAGTGCTGGTTTTGAATGAACTCAGTGACTGAAAATAATATCCCACATGATAAGGTCATATTACGTCACTGCTGCATAAATGTGCCAGTAAACTTCAGTCACTGTGTTCATCTTAAACTAGGACACCAATTCCATGCCCTGTGGAAAGCCTGCTCTGAGACGATACTGTCCCTTTAATTAAATTTGTTCAATAATTTCTACATGTTGATATTAAATGATTCTTCTTGAAGTGGTAAAAGTCACTTTGATAAGAAAAACAAAATGTCTATTGATAAATTTTAAAAGGACACAAAGCTCAAGGCTGTTGCTATGGTGATGTTCAAGACCTGTTCAATTCTTTAAAATCAGTAGTTTAAAACATTATGTTTATAATTATTCATAATCTTAACCTGTTAATTAATTGAATCCTTTTTAACAGGTTTGTGCCACTAGAGATCAAACCTCGTCAACCTTGGATACAAGTCGTAAACGTCGTCAGCTACTGTTGAGGGCGACCTTTTGTGGGCAAACATTTCCTTCTTTAGTCATGAGACAGAGTTTCTGCTTGAGGTTCTCAACACTATCCCCAACAGACACCAATTGGGAGATCACCAATCTTGTGAACAATTTTGTTATGGATGAAGATGAAGGTTTGTATAGATGATGTGACACAGTGACATCATAATGTTTCCTTATGCAGTGCCCTGTGTTGAACATTCGCAGGCTAAAGAAGTAGTGCACATTGGATTTGTGTTCAGTTGGCTGAGTTGTTATAATATCCACAAAACCTGACGGTGACCACGGTGATTGTGTCCTTGAGTAAAGACACTTAAGTTGTAATTACTTCTCTTCCCCCAGGAGTAAAAATGGGTACCTGTGAGGGTAGAGATGATTATTGTGTTTGATTAGCCCTGTAGCGCCAACAAAGGTTGCACATAATGGGCTGAGAAGGATTACAGGAATGATATTGGCCCAGTGATGTAAAGCGTATTGGGACATTAGGCCAAAAAAAAAATGCGAATCGGCATTTTTCTTTTTGTTTGCAATGAAATGATATCCAATTGCAGCCAAAATTGCTGGATTAATTGGAATTCTGCCGTGCTGTGTTTTAAATGACTTTTTCACATAGGGGTATGAACGTTTGCCCGATTTGTGAGGTCTCTCTTAGCCACTATACTTTGTGTATGGGAAATTTGGTCTGGTTCCAATAACTATGTAGTGCGTACATCAACCTATGACCAGAAACCGGAGACTTAGTTTTTGTTGGCCTTATGTGCTATATCAGAATGAATTATTATTATTTTTATTATTTCCATTCTAGGCACTTTGAAGCACACCTTCCTTGCCAGCGATCCCGAAGATGACACCTTAGTCTTTGAGCTTGGTCCTGATGAGACGACTCAAGGAACAGCAGCCATCACCGAGGATGGCGTGTTTACCTTCACACCGTGTGCTGATTGTCACGGAACATTTACGTTTCAAATCATTGGTGAGAATAGTGTAATTGTGTTTTTGTCATTTTTGTTCTCAAAATTCTGGAGCAAACCCCTTAACCCCAGAGAGGGTTATATCAAGATATCATAAAATTCAATGTTATTTATTTATTTACCTTTATAGATCTTTATAGATAAAGTATCAGCATACATGTAGCTGATCCTTTGGGCCCTTATATATAAACATACATCAAGATAAAATTAAAAAGTACAATACAAACAGTGACAAGACTTTAAAAAATGTACCGACAAAAATGATTTAAAAAAATGGCACAAATAAAAATAAAGTAAAACTTTAACCCTAACATTGCAGAAATATTAAAAGGAAAAAACACTAAAAATGAAGTAAAAGAAATGAAACTTTAATCACTAGTTTTGCACAAATAGATTAGAAATAAACCTTAAGCACCCCCTATCAAATAACATCTAAACAAACATCTGTCGCAACCAACCACACAGGCAGAACAAAAAGGTAAGCCATGAAAAAAAAAAGTGGGGAAAAAATTAAAATTTACCTTCTTTCAGATGAAGCTGGAGCGAAGAATAAGAACTAGAACGAGTGGTTAAAGGAATATTATTTAAGAAAGAAGGAGCTTTTTTAGAGGAGTAAGACCACACTAGTTGTAGTCAAAGTACTTTTCATGAGTACGGTACAAGTACTCCAACTCTCGAGTTGTAGTTGAGTTTTTCATGAGTACAGAAATGTATAGAAAGTATAGAAAAGTATAGAAGAGTATAGAAAAATATACTCGAGTAAGAGTATGACTACTACAACTTTATTGACAATCAGTAAATGCAAAATTTCAAACTTTTACTCCAATTGAGCTGAACACATCACAGATTGTCATAGAAACTGCATACACATTTATTCAGAATCTTCAGAAAGATAATATCTTGTGTATAAACAAGATGGATGTGGTAGACAATGCATCAGACATATGCACTTATGCAAACTTTCAGTTTTCTTTATTTCTTTAAAATACAAAAACAAATTTAAGATTTCTTCATTGTTGAAACTCAATTCCTTTATGATTCCACAGTGAGAGAGGTACAGACAGTGAGTGAGATAGACCCTCTGACTATAACTGTCGGATTCTCCGTGGAAGTCCGGCCGGTGAACGACAACCCTGTCTCCTACGTTGCGCTGAATGGGCAGGCTGTTGGTAACGGACGGGATGCAACGGTATGTGATATATAAGATCGGTTTTTAGAGGGATATTAATTGCGATGGGAGTGGCGCCCATACCACACCCATGGGTGAGGCACTATACCGTGCCCATGGGTGTGGCACCATGCCACACCCATTGTCCACATTACTCTTTGACAGGATAGCATACTCCTGTCAACTTCCATTCTGCTGTGTTTCACTTCATCTGAATAAAATTATGTATCCTGTTCTTAAGTCGATATGTAATATGCACGTACATTGGTAGTACGTGCATTCTTTTCGCTACTTCCGGTTCCAAAAGCTGGCATACCGTTGTGTGTAATTTAAGCCAAATTCCTTGATTTTAACGTTCAAAAGCGATTCTTGAAGCAGAATTTGACTTTGATAATAAGATTTTGAGTCTTTGCAATACATATTAAATGCAAGTCCCAAGCTTTCTAATTTCTTGCGTAAATCCTTAAAGAAAAGCGTGGTCAGTGATTTCCAATGGGCTTCTAATGATTGTGGGAGCCAGCATGTGTGAAGTGGGCGTGGTTTATATTGGAATTATGTCACACTTACGAACATAGTGCTGCTGTATAGTGTGGTTAACAAAATATAATGAAAATGCATTGAAAATGCATTACATTTTTGCCCAGAGGACAATAATTCAGTTGGAAAAGTTGGATTGCACCTCAGACTAGACAGAATGTTTCATACCATTCTCAACTTTTTCATGTAAAAAAAACCTTTTCATGTAAAAACTGTGATGATTTGTTTTCGGGATTATCAATAGTGTATAGGGATTTTGTACTCATAAAGAGCAAACCATATTGCCAAAGCAAACAGTTGAGCAAAACAATGCATCCAACATTGCCTGCAGAATATCTAATTAGAGCCTACAATGTTGACATGAATGACAACCTCACCCATTACAGGGGTTTTATTTCATTTCATTTCTTCACCAAAACCGCAATTGACTATATTTATAAAAGAGTAACCTATATTTGCCACAGCTAACAGTCGAGCAGGACACGGGATCAACATTGCCTACAAGGAGCTGGTAGCTGTGATCGGAGCCTATGATGTCGACATTAATGACAACCTGATGCTTTCAACTCAACCACCAAATATGGTGTACTGACATTGAAACGCGAGGTTAGGGTCTGTACCCAAATTCAGGACTGTAGTGCAATCTTCTAGTGACAGCGAAGATGTGGTTGTTCCGTGTGGGCTGGAGTTAACCTCAAGATGTGGTGGCTGTGATGCATTTGTTTGCATAAGGGAGCTGATGTTGAAATTCTTAAAAGTAAAAAAAACCAGTAATCACATGATTTATTGACAGGAGCTGCAAGTAAAATCGTATCAAAATTGTAATTCTTTTAAGCTATGCACCTGACATGTATTTTATTTTGAATAAATTGGTTTTCTTTCAGCAAAGAATAATAGGCCTATTGTTCTAATTAAAATGAAAAGTTGCCTTTAAAAGTAATCAAAAAATATGGGCACTCTATCTTTACTGTTTATTTCATTTCATTTGTTTAATGATATGAGTGATGTGTGCAAAATGACACAAATTTCAGTTGGTTGGAAAGCAGTTGTTCCTCATTTAAGATGTTAGTCACTTTTTACATCCCAACAAATGTCTGCACTAATAAGCAGGAGGTGATGGGATACTGCAGACACTTGGAAAGCACTAAGTATACAGTGCTTCATACATACGTCAGTGTGGGACTAAAATCAAATCAGTTTAATCCCAGCATATTTTTATTTGACTGATTTTAGGAGGAGATGAGTTGGGTATCATCCATTAACCTACACCCCAATCCAAACTACCACGGTAAAGACAGTTTCCTGGTCTTGGCTACGGACAAGTCAGGCAGTGTGTCTCAGCGCTTGAGGGTGGAGATTGTGGTCAATCCGTGCATCAATAATGGCGTTTGTGGAGGTTGGTAGTACTCACTTGTCGTTTTACTATGATTATCAGTCAGCTATATGATCGGTCCAGATATGTAGTGTAGTTATGTTCCCCCCTCCACACATGCAAAGCTAATTCCCACAATGAATTGTCCATATCTCCGAATATAGATGGTCTTCACTTGACATCACACCATGCAAAATCAGCCATACTGCACAACTATCCATTACTTTACTGCGAAGAAAAAAATATTATGTAAGATGCAGCTCAAACCAAAGTTCATGTTGCCTGTAAAGATGGCGTCTATTGGGAACCATATCTATGGGACACTCAAAAAGGCGTAATAAAACAAACTTCACACAAAATGTTTTAACATGACCAAAACCACCCCTCCCCCACCTCTTCTTTCTTGACCATTAATCATTTTATCATTCCCCTTGGGTGGCTCAGGAAGATAAGTATTTGGACAACAATTGTTGCATTGCTGTAAAACAATTATTATTTTTATTTTTTACGTGAGGGTAGCACCACACCCATCTGTCTCTGCTTCTTTTTATCAGTAATGTTCCCCTCTCTCCTTAGGACCTGTTGAGGATCCAGACTGCTCCGCCCCTGACCGCAGTAGCGGGTTCGAATCCTACTTCTGTGTCTGCGAGTCGGGCTGGGTCGGCGACAACTGTGAAACGGATTATGACGAATGCCAGTCCAGACCCTGTGAATATCCCTACGTCTGCTATGATCATTTAAACACGTTTGAGTGTGCCTGCCCATTGTCTGACCCTCTCTGTGATGGTCTTCATTGGAGGTCAGTGTTAAATAGAGATTTGGGGGTGGGTTTTTGTCTCCTAGCTGTCTCCCTAGACTGGCTGGCTGTGTGACCTACCACCTAACTAACGTACCAACTGATAAATACAAAAATATTATACAAATTGTGGTACCCTCTGCTGTATAGGAGTCTAGCCGGCCTATCGTTATCGGGCAAGCTTGGTGGTCACGAGGTTAAACATCTGCACTAGTAAGCTGGAGGTCGTGAGTTATGGTCCCACCCATATCACCTGTGGATTTTATCCACAGACACTCAGAAAGCATCGCGTATACAGTGCTTTATAGATACGTCGTTGAAATAGGAAAAACAATTTAAAATAAATTTAATACATTGTAAGATATTAATGTTAAGCTGAAAATAAAAAAACGGTTAAACCACGTATTTGAGGCTCTAGAAACCTCACTAAAAGAGCTTGACAGAAACCCAACTTTTACTCTCTGATTCACTCAAGCATGGTATGTGATCAACGTAAATGGCTACTGTCTTAAAAACATATCAACACGGACAGCTCTCAACCAATCAGAATATTTAAACTTGCTGTGGCATTTACAATTTGTTACCATTTTCTGCTTAGATTCAAGTTAATCATTGCCATAACCTGCACCCTTGTTGGGCTGTTTGCCATTGCCGTTGTGGTCTTCTACATCTACAAGAAGAAATACACCAAAAAGTAAGTGTGAATTCAGCTTCTGAAAGTCATTTGTGGGGTGCCATGGCCAAGCTGTTTAGTGCAATCGGACTTGTGTTCTGATGGCCAAGTCATCAGAATGTGGGTTCGAATCCTGGCCGCGACCATGGTGCTTGTAATTCCCTGAGCAAGATATTTATCTATAATTGCTTCTCCTCACCCAGGAGTAGGGCTGTGCCGGGTATCTGGGTATAAAAGTAAATTTTGTTACCATTTACAGTACATGTATTTGTACACCACCGGAGGCATGTTTTCAACAAAAATGAAAACGGGTATCCGGGTATCCAGTTTCAGATTTCGGGTATCCGGTTCCAAAATATCCGAAAACTCACAGCCCCTACCCAGGAGTATAAATGGGGACCTTTGAGGGCAGAGATAGTAACTGTTTGATTAAGCTCATTGCGCTACACATTTGGCAGCATGGGCTGCATACTCCCTGGAGTTGAGATGGTTCTAGAAATGATATAACTGCCCGATGACATGGGTAATAGTATGTACATGTATGCGCCATGAGCATCAAAATGGGTGGATACTGCTGCAGTATAAGTGTCCATTATTAATTTAATTATTTACATGACCATCTGTGGTCCCAGGGGACACGGAGAAACACTTGCCCGTAACATTGTCATTAATCAATCTACCAATGGAAAATAGAATTGAAATGAGTTTGCGTCTTATGAATTATTTGTCTTGTATAAGCCCTTTCTATCAGGCACCTCCAAAGACTCTTTCGCAAATATATATGCCCGTGTTGCATCTTGGTCTACTTAGGTGATCACCGTTCACATTTTCTTGGTGTGTCATTGTGTAGTTTTAATGAATGAGTTATTAACCCTAAATAACTCCCTAGACAACAAAAGCAGTTGGAGGATTTTGAAGGATTTTTATTGTTCACTAACAATGCTTAGGGAGTTAGGGTTAAACTGAAAACAAACATATAAGAAAATCGGCTTGCGCTTGCATGCTGTGGTATTTACAGTCAATGCATAAACTTTTTGAAACTTCATGTGTAATTGTATTACTTTATATGGAATTACCATGACATTAGCCAATGAAGACCTGACTTCATGTGTAATTGTATTACTTTATATGGAATTACAATGACATTTGCCAATGAAGACCTGCCTTCATGTGTAATTGTATTACTTTATATGGAATTACCATGACATTAGCCAATGAAGACCTGACTTCATGTGTAATTGTATTACTTTATATGGAATTACCATGACATTTGCCAATGAAGACCTGACTTCATGTGTAATTGTATTACTTTATATGGAATTACCATGACACATGGCCGAGCGGTCTAGTGCATCGGATTCAAGTTCTGGTGGCATCAGAATGTGGGTTCGAATCCCGGCCTGGACGGTCGCGGCGCTTGTGTCCTTGAGCAAGACACTTAACCATAATTGCTTCGTCCTTCGGATGGGACGTCAAGCCGTAGGTCCCGTGTACTATAAACATCAGTGCACGTTAAAGAACCCATTATGACACTTGTCGTGCAAGAGTATGGGTTTACCCCGGTGTCTCTGGTAGCTAATTAAGCAACACTTGGAGAGGAGGTGGGTGCCACCAAGTGTAGTAGTATCACCCACAGCAACGACTATGAGCCATCAAGATGTCGCCCCAACGGCCTCCAAGGCTATGGGATATACATACATACATACCATGACATTTGCCAATGAAGACCTGCCTTCATGTGTAATTGTATTACTTTATATGGAATTACCATGACATTTGCCAATGAAGACCTGACTTCATGTGTAATTGTATTACTTTATATGGAATTACCATGACATTAGCCAATGAAGACCTGACTTCATGTGTAATTGTATTACTGTATATGGAATTACCATGACATTAGCCAATGAAGACCTGACTTCATGTGTAATTGTATTACTTTATATGGAATTACCATGACATTTGCCAATGAAGACCTGACTTCATGTGTAATTGTATTACTTTATATGGAATTACCATGACACATGGCCGAGCGGTCTAGTGCATCGGATTCAAGTTCTGGTGGCATCAGAATGTGGGTTCGAATCCCGGCCTGGACGGTCGCGGCGCTTGTGTCAACAAGACAACACTTAACCATAATTGCTTCGTCCTTCGGATGGGACGTCAAGCCGTAGGTCCCGTGTACTATAAACATCAGTGCACGTTAAAGAACCCATTATGACACTTGTCGTGCAAGAGTAGGGGCTTACCCCGGTGTCTCTGGTAGCTAATTAAGCAACACTTGGAGAGGAGGTGGGTGCCACCAAGTGCAGTAGTATCACCCACAGCAACGACTATGAGCCATCAAGATGTCGCCCCAACGGCCTCCAAGGCTATGGGATATACATACATACATACCATGACATTTGCCAATGAAGACCTGCCTTCATGTGTAATTGTATTACTTTATATGGAATTACCATGACATTAGCCAATGAAGACCTGACTTCATGTGTAATTGTATTACTGTATATGGAATTACCATGACATTTGCCAATGAAGACCTGACTTCATGTGTAATTGTATTACTGTATATGGAATTACCATGACATTTGCCAATGAAGACCTGACTTCATGTGTAATTGTATTACTTTATATGGAATTACCATGACATTTTCACATGAAGAACCGCCTTCATTTTTTATTGTATTACTTTATATGGAATTACCATGACATTTGCCAATGAAGACCTGACTTCATGTGTAATTGTATTACTTTATATGGAATTACCATGACATTTGCCAATGAAGACCTGACTTCATGTGTAATTGTATTATATGGAATTACCATGACATTTGCCAATGAAGACCTGACTTCATGTGTAATTGTATTACTTTATATGGAATTACCATGACATTAGCCAATGAAGACCTGACTTCATGTGTAATTGTATTACTTTATATGGAATTACCATGACATTTGCCAATGAAGACCTGACTTCATGTGTAATTGTATTACTTTATACTCAAACTCACAATAAATAGCACCAACTACAAATTCATTTGAATGCCACTTGGCCACAGCTTTCAAGCTTTTTCATTCAAAGAGGTTGACACCATCAACCACCGGAATACCAGACTATGGGCAAACCGGATTTGTCATTAAACAGCATTTGATAAAGACAAACAAACACACACCCTGAGATACCCAAGACCTCAGAGAAAAACCAGCTGGGACCACCTATACAGCGTACCCAGACCTGGCACCACTAACCCCCAATAGTGATAGTTATTAAAACATACATTTAAATGTTGACAATAACAAACAGTATAATGCACATGTAACATCTATATGCTAATACACAGCATAATTTGATAAAGACAAACAAACACACACCCTGAGATACCCAAGACCTCAGAGAAAAACCAGCTGGGACCAGCTATACAGCGTACCCAAGACTCTGTATACCCAGACCTGGCACCACTAACCCCCAATGGGGATAGTTATTAAAACATACATTTAAATGTTGACAATAACAAACAGTATAATGCACATGTGTAACATATGCTAATACACAGCATATCATATGAATCAATACAATATGAATCAACCAAGTGTTCGCGTCCCACCTAGGAAGCTGCGGTCTGAACTAGCCCGAGGGAGATCCCGGCACTATGAACACTTGATAACATGTAAATAACGGAGGACTAAAATCTCCATATTATTAAGTTTAATTTTCTAGGACTGCAGTAACTGTTAATTGCCAGAACTGCTGCACCAAAAGTCGGAAGTTAATGTGCTATTCCGCCCAAAACTGCCACACGCGAGAAGCGCGCCCAAAGGAACAGAACAAAAACCCCACAAAAGTGCACCAGTTACAGCACAGACAGAATACAATTACATATTAGCCTTGAAAATGGAAAGCCCTTTTTGGAGACAGATGGACCCAATCGAAACGATAAAGGCTAGCATCCGACCAGATAAACTGCGGGAGCTGCAGTACCCTAGCCCCAAGCTTTTTACACTGCGCTTTCACCCAACAATTGGCTGCTTTACGTGCGTTCTCGATGGATTTTTGAGAAGTGGCACCAAAATAGAACATTCTCAGGAGAATGTCTGACCAAACTACAATAGCTTGCGGAAACCTTTGCCGGCAAATGCCCAAGGCCAAAGTGATGAGCTGTCTCAAAGTGAACAAGTCATGAGACACCAAATCATTCGTCCCTAAATGCAAAATGATCAAAGCAGGGATAGGGGTATGAAACCCTGATAGCAAACCATGAAGGTCCTTCAATTGAGCACCTCCTCGGCCATTCCAACACACCAGATTGGGTCGAGTGCCAGCGACCAGACCCCTTTATGTCTGCAACGGGCACCCCCTGTGCAAAAGCTGTGGACGCAGCTCCCATCCGGAAAGAATGGGACCGATAGCGATCACCCGCCACCCCACAAACAACAAAGCAGCTCTAAGCACCGCTGTGAACTGATACCGTGTGAGGGGATATCACCACGTTTATGGCGGAACAAGGGGCCGAACAATTGTTCCCGCGCTTGCAAATACCCTTTGCAAAGCAGTAACTGGACAGATTGCCACAACCTGCAGCCTTGCGATATGAACCCACTGTGGAGGGCCAGCCTGATTAGTTTAGAATGACGTATGGCCAGGGACCACAGACATGCTAGATTGATTGCCACAGAAACACACACCGGAATACTGTAACATAGACCCTTGCATATGGTAAGTGGAATTGGCGGTAAACTCCCAAACGCGCAAAAAGCCGAAAAAAGCTGCCCGAAACATGGTGCTTTCAAATTGGGAAGCACATACCTTGGGCAACGCCTCTAAAAGTCGGCACAAAAGCGACAATGAAATCGGCAATCGCTCATCTTGCCTAGCCCCGTCCCGCCTGTAAACCTACCAGCAATTTTGCCACAATAAAATTATTAGTTGGACCGGCCCATCCTCTAAGTTTACAAAACACCCCACCCCTGCCACATATGTATTAATTGTGGATGGAGAATAGTAAAGTAAAGACAGCCATGAGATGAAACCTGCAATGTCTTGCGGAGAAACAGTTGACACAGCCGAAGCTTGATGTGCTTTAAAACGGCAAAAGGCGTGCCACCCCGACATGTAAACCGTATGTGTATTCTTAGCGAACACCAAACTTAACAACCATCCCATTACCGCTGCTAAAACACGTGGGGCAGCTGAGGTAAAGGGTCATGCCAACTGGGCCCTTGGAGCTAGGGCCCGAAAGTGCCCCATCTGAAAACGAGAAAGTGCACCAGCTATGTTATTATGAACACGTGGTATATGCACTGTCTTAAAAATTATATTGAATTTGGGGCATTGCATGACCATTGCCCGCACTAATTGCAATGCGCATACAAGGCGACGTTTGTTTATTTATGATCCCCACAACAGCGATATTACCGTACCGGAACAACACCCTGCAGTTCACCAACAAGGGGGTCCAACAGAGGAGCGCCACTAAAGCAATGGATGGAGAACTAGCCAGCCACACTGACGGACAACGCCCATGAACCCACCTCCCTTGGAAAGAAGCCATATATAGCCGATGGATGCAGCAGCATCAGTGAATAATCCAAGAGCAACAATTGAATCCCAATTTTCCCGCAGGAATGTAGTAAGACCGTTATAGCGCTGCAAGAATGACAGCCACATGACCAGATCGAGCTTCGCACCTTGCGAAAGGCGCACCCTGTGATGCGGCTGCTTGAGGCCCACTGTCAGTGCAATAATACGCCGTAAAAACGCACGCCCCAGCGCAACTGCTTTACACACAAAAAAATGACCCCACTAAGGATTGAATTTGAACTAAACTGGCTTTGGCCTGCCAAGCAAGAGTTGAATCTGCCTGTGAGTGGTTGAACTTTGACCTGTGGGACCCGGACCTGCCCTCGAACAGTGTCGATTTCGAGCCCCGATTATGAGATAGTTTGTACCAACAAAGAGAAAATCAACCAGATAATGTGTGACAAAGCCTGAATGGTGCAATTGCTTTCACTTAGCTGGAACCCAGAAAAGTGCTCAACTTCCCAAAGAGCGCGCAGGAAATGGAACATCCCATCGGCAGGCACTTGTCAAATAAAATTGGCCCCCAAACTTGAAACCCAAAAGCTCGTAACCACGAGGGGAAACTGGCAAGAGCCGAAAAGCTGATTTAATGCCTGCCTCAGCAAGCCATGCATTACATACAGCCTGCCTGCAAAACCCCTACATCAAATGACGCATAATCCACTTTGCGTTAACCTTACCAATGAAAGCACTGACCCCCTTTCCTTGTGGGAAAGACAGATGATGAATGAGACAAAAAGTCCCAGGTTTTTTATTTATTTATTTTTTTTTTTTTAATAGGCACTAAACTGAAATAGCAATTTGAAATGGACCAGCAACGCGACCTGCACCCTTGCATGGCCTTTGGATTACCAACGCTTTTGGTAAATGCTGTACGAGAGCTGCCCAGCACTATCCATAGAGCAGCATGCGTGGCCAGAACGTGAGAAACATCTTACACCCGCTACCACAAGAGCAACCTCAGAACCTGAAGACCTATGAGCTTGGGCAAGCACTGAAGGACTTTCAAAAAACAAAATTGACATGCCAATGCAAGCACTACTCCAAATCTTTCCTTTCAATGACTGCGAAATGTGTCCCCCCAGCAGTAAACTGAGTCGGCGCGTGTAATAGGAGCCGGCTAAGTTAAAGAAGCCAAACCAGCACAAGACGCCAGCGTTGAAAGAAGCACGCTGGGAAAAACTTGAGGCCCAGTGACCATCCCCCCCTGTAACCGTAGGGAGCTGGTGACTAATGCTTGGCAGAACAGAAGTTGCAAGCACTGATGGCACAATGCCACCACTACTAGTACTAACGCCGCTTGGCTGACTTTAGCAAGCGGCTTGGTTAAAGCCAGAAAGCGCTGGATTAAGTCTCCAAACACTGGACCCGTTAAATGACTGGGGGCACTAAAATTATGCTAAATCTTTTGATTATGATAGAGAATATAGTTCTAATTCTAGTAATTGAAAACTTTTTTACTCATACAAACCGGACTTACGGTTATACATTGAAGATGAACTACTGTCACAAAAACTCTTCTAGTAATGATGAAGAGAATCCAAAAATTCGTGTCGCCAGACGAGCCGTCTCACGAGTCGTGCGCAGCAGTCGATCTGCCCACGAAGAAATTTTACAATAAGGTTAGTTCTTGAAAATAAATATTTGTTACAACCAACCGAAACTGGTCCGTTGTAAAAGTTCCTGTCGCCAGACTAGTTGAATCGTACACAGATAGAACTGTATCCACCGAAGAAAAGTTAAATTTGTTGACAAAAACATAAACCGCTAACCCAAAAACTCCATGGACTTGTTAATAAACAAGGAGCTGTGACAAGAATGCCCCAAACCGCACTGGTTGCTTGACACCAAGCGCCAACCTTTACCGCGCGCAACCTGATTGGCTAAAAACCTCCACCAAAGTTTGCCACCAGACAAACTATTGGTGGAGGCCTAAAAGCGGGAAACTTCCCGCCTACGTCCCTGATTGGCTGTACCATGATCCACCCTGGGCATATAAAAGGCTTGACGTGGAAAATAGCCCATAAGCCTGCCGCTGGCTAACGAGTGCACAACAATATGCATGCCCATTGAGAAAACCCGATCCGTATTGTAAGTTGCGCATAACGCATTTGATCATTTTCGTGATAAAATTATTTATATGGAATTACCATGACATTTGCCAATGAAGACCTGACTTCATGTGTAATTGTATTACTTTATATGGAATTACCATGACATTTGCCAATGAAGACCTGACTTCATGTGTAATTGTATTACTTTATATGGAATTACCATGACATTTGCCAATGAAGACCTGACTTCATGTGTAATTGTATTACTTTATATGGAATTACCTTGACATTTGCCAATGAAGACCTGAGGACAATTTCATAGAGCTGCTAAGCAGGAAAAAATGCTTCGCAGAAAAGTTCACTTCGTAGGTTTTATTACCAGCCAAACTTTCATACAAATGTGTACACTTTGGATGGTTGTCTGTTCAAAAATTCTTGGGAAAATATATACTACTCAAAACAATTTAGGGAACACCGGATTTTTAACATCAAATAGGTTTGAAATGTTCCATGAACCGGGATTTTCATTTGCAACCCCCTCTCTCTTTCAGTAGTCATGTCATGAAATGTGTAATCACTACATGCATCCTTTATCATCTGTTTCATTGTGCAGTTGTTTCTCATCAATTGTGTTTATCTGAAATAAATGATCTTGCTTTAACTGAGATTATTCTGGTGTTCCCTAAATTGTTTTGAGTAGTATATTTGCTAAGCATAATTCTCTACTTAGCAGCTCTATGCAATTGGCTCCTGGTCAAGTTGTACTCTTCTTGTACATAACAGAATGGTCATTCATCACTGCCCTGATGATGAAGATCAACTATCTGAGCAACATCACAATTCCTTAAATCCTGCATTTGAAGGCGACAATGATATCCAGGACGGCATCAAGCAGGGTCCCTCTTCAGAGAGGCCATCATCTGCTGTCTCAGCTTATTCCCCTGTCTCACAGAGCTCATCCCATTCCTTTGTAAATCCTGCATTTGAAGGCGACAGTGATATCCAGGACGGCATCAAGCAGGGTCCCTCTCCAGAGAGGCCCCCATCTGCCATCTCGATTCATTCCACCGTCTCAAAGACCTCTTTCCATTCCGATCGCTCATCACACTCACATGACTCGGACGGAAAGAAGCCTGACAGGCCTCGCTCTCTCCTTGGCCATTCCAATGTTGTTGGAGTTGCTCCCCCAGCGATGGAAGAAGCTTCAGTCCATGATGCTGAAACTTCAAAACCATGTCATCATGAGAGCCCTGTCACAGCCGAGAAGTGGGCAGAGACCACAATGCCTACAGGGAGCTCTGGTAGTCTCAAGAAGAAAAGTCCAAGTTCTCCCAAGGAGCAGGCCAGCTGTGAGATAGAGGTATTATTATTTTTTTAACAGCTAGTTTCAGAGCAACAACCTACAGCTTTTACAGTTTTGTTTTTAATACTGTTCACCTATTTCTTTTTGGTCACAGTTGAACAATATCTTTTGAGGAGAAAAAAATAATAATGTTGTTTTAAATCCAATCTTCAGCAAACCTTTACGAATTGATTATTTGATTATTTGATTATAGTTAAATTAATAATAATAATAATAATGTGTGGACTTATATAGCGCACGTATCCACCAACTAAGTGGTGCTCAAGGCGCATTCTGTTTTACGTGCATTACACAACACACGGGACCTACGGCTTTACTTCCCATCCGAAGGACGAAGCAATTATAGTTAAGTACCTTGCTCAAGGACACAAGTGTCACGACCGGGGCTCGAACTCACACCCTACTGCTGGCAACACCAGAACTTGAGTTCGGTGCGCTAGACCGCTCGGCCACAAATTGACTGTATATACTTTATATACAATACAAATTGATGAAATGACTACAGTTTTATGATTCAGAATAATCAATGGAGTAATATCAATCGTTTGGAAAACACTTGGATAACCTTTTTCTGTTAATTTAATTTCCCATGCAGCTTCCAGGATCCCTAGTAAGCATCCAAGATGACGATTTGACTCCCCAGGACACAGAAGAAACAGTGATGTAATGACCCAACAAGCCCAGTGACCCTTGGCAACTGGGGTCAAATGTCAGAAGTTACTCTGTTATTGAATACATCACCACCAATTAAAATAGTGGTTTGAAACGGACAATAAGCAATGCCTATTTGTAAACAATGGTCAGCAGGTTCTGAAATTATCACAAAAGTGTTTATCACCGAGTTGCCATCTTTAGTTTTTTTTAGTACACAAGTGAACGGGAATCAAGGTGAGGCATATGTCCAAAATAGACTGGTGCATTTCAAATAACGAGTTCCCATAGTGGCATTTCTTTTGCAGTCAGGAAACCAGATACAAATGGATGCCATGAGGAACACTGAGACAGTTGTTCACTTTGTTTAGTCTGGTGCAGTAGCATAAATTTTTGCATGTGAAACATTTCTAGAAATATTTGTTAACAGTTGCTAAGGGTCACAGTTGCTAAGGGTCACAGTTGCTAAGGGTCACAGTTGCTAAGGGTCACAGCTGCTGGATTGTAGACAATCAATAGCCTTAAAGTTGCTTCTTTTTTCATATTAAAAGTTTATAATTACTCAGATTCCTGTGTAATTTGATAAGTGTACTTATTATCCTGGAGATATTAAATTAGCCATTCACCATTGCACACAGCTCTAGGTAAAATTTGTATAAGCGTTATTTGCATATGTGGATCACGTAGTCACAAATATTTGTAATCTGCTTGTGTTAAGCAGTTTAAATCAGAACATGCAAAATGATTATCATTTTAATCAGATTATAAAACATATTATGAAAATCTTATTCATCTTTTAAACAGCAAGGTAAACATAACTAATGGTGACAGAAAGATGTTTATAAGCCTAGTAGTAGAAGTACAGTAGTTAGTGTTGGAGAGAGATCGAAGAAAGGAAAGGAAGATAACAAATAAAAACCAATCTGTAATGGCCAGGATCAATAAAAGTATATTAAAACTCTGTCGCCCCAAACAACAATTATTATTCTCCTTTGAAATCATGCTGGATATCAATTATTTTGTGGGATGTATGATACCTTTTACAAACCCAAAGTTTTATGTAAAACTCTGATCATTTATTTCCTTTGAGATAACCAATAATGTAAATGGGCTTTTTAAGAATAATATGTCATGCTGGCTAATGAATTAATTAAATTCTGCAAACAAAATATTAAAAACGTGTTGTTTTTGAAAAAGAAAAAAACCATCAGGCTGAATTATAATGACATTATGCATTGATAAAATTATTTGCATTCGATATAGCTCATTTGAAAGTACATCACTTTGGTTAACCTAGAAAAAAGCAATTAAAGTTAAAATCAATTTCTCAAAGTAAAATCAGCCATAAGCAGGTAACATGTATCATTAAGTACTCAAATTGTATTAATCGTTGAAAATATATCCTTATTATTGTGTGTATTATCATTGGTGGGTCTCCATAAACATCACTTTTTAATAGTAACTTTGACCTGTTTTTTTTCTACTTCTGCGAAGCAGTTTATCTCAAAACCGTTATTTTGAACATGCAGAGTGATCTGTTTAGTCAGTTTAGAGTGTGACACTTTCAAGTGGTTAACGAGAAGGTAAAACATTGGTAATATTGGCAAAACTGATTATAAATTATGTTTACTCGGTTTGAATCAATATATACATTAAATACCCAACCTTAGCTCATTGCTTTGTTTCGTTCATAATAAAATAGTGAAAATGCATTCATATTTTGTTTGTATTAAATATAACATGGAATTTCAATAGGAATGTGTTTAAAATGACAGCACCTCAGACAAAATTATTTCTAGGCGAGATTAATACCATCAGCTTCACACTAAATAAATTTTACATTTAAATTCAACTATTTGATATTTTTGACTTCCCAACCCTTTTATAATTTGTAATTGAGTACCCGGAATTAAATACACAGGAGATATTATTTGATGTGAGAGTGAAAACATTGTACTCAGAAAGTGTTTCCAGTGCATTTTTATATTTTGGTAAACATAATATTTTCTACTAATATTTTCTATTTAGTAATAAACTTTTTTGTAATAGCAAGCAGACAAGATGGATATTGAGTTGTGTTTATAGAGGAGTTTGTTTTGTATAATTTTTACAGTAAGATCATTATATACCACTTTTCCTTTTTGTATATTCCCTCTATAAGTAAGGGCGGATCCACGTGGCCAAAGGGTGCCATCCCCACACCCCACACAACACCCCCAACACCCCCCCCCCCACACCCACACCCACACACACACACACACACACACACACACACACAGGTTTACGGTCCATACACTCTGTGGACATTCCTTTGTTCTCGTGTACTTAAGGATAGGAAATTCTTAAAATCGTTCCCATTTCACACAGAAGAGTGTTTTGAGAGCGGTTTTCGTTCTATTTTTCCCTTTTAATAATATCCTTCGATTTAAGTCAAAGAACCTGCCTAGACAAATCTCTAATTTCCGAGATATTCGTACTTTTCCAAAGTCCAAAAACGTTGTGTGGACGTGTGTAAGTCCACACAGCGCATACACTTCCTGCACTGTGTGGACATCTTTTCTTCTCAAGTCCACACAGTGAATGTAATGCCTGTCCACCCTCACGCACATTGATTTGTGGGGTATTCCTTTGTTCGTTCTATTATCCCTTTTCCTTATAATTCTCCTGTGGGGTACAAGATTTTCTATAGTTACCTTGTGGGGTCCAATTGTTCTATTGTGTTTTGGACCCCACAACGAATGGTGTGTACGTTCACACACACACACACACACCCACCCTCACGCACATTGATTTGTGGGGTATTCCTTTGTTCGTTCTATTATCCCTTTTCCTTATAATTCTCCTGTGGGGTACAAGATTTTCTATAGTTACCTTGTGGGGTCCAATTGTTCTATTGTGTTTTGGACCCCACAACGAATGGTGTGTACGTTCACACACACACACACACACGTGTGTAAACACCTGCAATCGGGGACTTCCTTTGTCAAATTCCTTTGTCCAAAAATACGGGGACGCATTGTTCTCCATTGTGAGAGCAACCGGGGACCATTGTCCCTTTTGTTATACGTCCCCGGTTTGAATGCGCTCACACACGCACATTCTCATTTTTGCATCCTTGTGGAGACCTCTATTGTTCTTTCCTTTGTTCCTGTACTTAATAATTTCCCGTAGGTTTTGTACACAAATTCCTTGTGGAGACCTGAGTACTTTAGAAATTCCTTGTGGAGACCAATTGTTCTTGCCTTTCCCTTTTGTTATAAGACTCCACAAGGTAGCGAAAGTGAGAGCACGGTGTAAACGGAGGACCTCAACGGGACTTATTGTTATAAGTCCTCAGTTTGAATGCTTATACACGTACACACCTTCAAAAACACAAAATAATTAACTAGAACAATGAAAGAGCAGTTAAAACATAATCTTAAAAATAACATTAATTGAATTTATTGCCATTAAACAATCCAGTTTTAGTTGAAAGTATAATTCTGTCCAACATCATTTATCTCTATTATACTGACTGGATAGAGGATCATGCATTTCCATTCAAAACCACTGGACGCCATGTTGGTCCTCGCACAAACCACATTTAACAATGCGCATTCCTTTGCAGGTGTATTTCTTTGTGTATTCCTTTTGTTTTCCTTTGAGTAGTGGAGGATTAACATGGCCCTGTGGTGGATAATTTCATTATATCCAGTCACAGTAATAGAGATCAGTGATCACCATCCCATGAGTTAGCACGATCTTAAGTCTTATCCCTGAAAGCAAACTCGCTTTCAAATGCCATTGAAAGTAAATTAATGGAAAATATCTACATCCGTGAATTTTTCTTTGGAACTATCAGATTATTGGACCTTCTCGCAAGTGCATGCAGGATGTAAGCTAAATAGTGTGTTTGTGAGAATTGCAGTCTCACTTTCGTATTGATCGTGAATAAGGCGAACTTTCTCCGTACATGCATAATAGAAAGTAGTATATGTAGAGCATCACACGACAGTTTGTGGCGGTGCAGTCTGCAGTTTGTCTGCAGTGATTTTGTGCAGTTTGTAACGGCAAGAACCACATTGCACCACAGTGCAATGGAGCAATGTGGAGGAGATTTGCACTTTGTGGAGGAGATTTGCACTTTGTGGAGGAGCGTGCACTTTGTGGTGGAGCGTGCACTTTGTGGTGGTGGAGCACCATAATTTGTTTTGTTGATGGCCAACTTCAATTTTTTTTTTTTTTTTTTTAAATTTTTTATGACGTCATTTCGGCCAAGTAAAAAATAAATTGTGTTACCATAGGAGTTCCACCACCACAAAGTGCACGCTCCTCCACAGTGCAAATCTCCTCCACATTGCTCCATTGCACTGTGGTGCAATGTGGTTCTTGCCGTTACAAACTGCACAAAATCACTGCAGACAAACTGCAGACTGCACCGCCACAAACTGTCGTGTGATGCTCTACAGGCCAAGTAAAAAAATAAAAATAAAAAATTGAAGTTGGCCATCAAAAAAAAAATTATGGCGTGAGACACGTCTGGGCGCGCGCGTGACTCCCTCCACACAAACGGCACACAAAATACGACTGGGACCCTTGTAGTGTGATGCTCCTCACATAGTAAAATACTTACTCCCTCCACACAAAATACGCGCGCGCGCCAGGTGTGATAGGTGTGCTCCTCCACACGCGTGACTCCCTCCACACAAACTACACACAAAATACTTACTCCCTCCATACAAAATACTGCACACTACTCCCTCCACACAAACATTAAGGGAAGTAGAAAGGGGAGGGACAATTTCCAATTAACAATTAAATCATTAAATTATTATTTGGTGTCCTTTCGTTGATTGGTTGAATGTTTGCACATTGTTTATGGAACAACCACACACTCTTTGTGATTGGTTGTTTCGGCGACGCGAAGGATGGTAGAGTATAAAAGACGGAAATTTTAATCCAAACTCTCATATTTTCGCCAATATTCTCATCAAGAACATTGCATTGTTGCTCGTATACACTACTTGTATTGTGAACAGTCGACAAACGACAATACTTGAGCCTTAACATGAACGGTGAGCCTGTATCGACCCAAATGCCCACACCTGTGGTTCCCGCACCTGGCGCGATGGCGTTGCCGTCGACTCCGGCCCCGGCAGCACTACCACCGACCGATGGGGCACGCATCGAGAAGGAGGAGAGAAAGCTCATTCCTCCCGACATGATAGATGCTGGGTGGTGCGAAGCCCAGAGTGTGACACATGGCAAGAGCTATTTCTACAACAAGCTCACACGAGAGACCTCGTGGGATCTGCCCAGTTCATCGACTTATCTGCGTGAGCAACGGATGTTGCAGCCACATCCACCCACTGTTGATGTTTTGTCTGCTGCTGTTGAACAATTAACCAAGGGATTAGCTGCTGACACCGAAGCATCAACCTCTAGAGTAGGAGCTAATCTCCCAGAGAATGTAAAAGGGAAGGCAGGAGTCAAGCGCAAGCTGTACTTTCCACCGGATGAACAACAGGAAGAGAACGACAAGAAGGCGGTGCAATTTCAAATCGGAGGTGAGCGATATGCTGTTGTCAAGCGTTTCAAGGGTCGCACCTACATTAACATAAGAGAGTACTATTTAAATCCCAGCAGAAACAAATTGCTTGCTGGCAAGAGGGAATTAATCTCACCGTGGAGCAGTGGGGTCAGCTCAAACAACAGAGTACCGCCATCACTAAAGCCATCTTTCAAGTTTAGCTGATTAACAAAGATGGTAACTGTTGATTAACTGAATGGTATTGTCTACCTGTTGCAGATGATGAAGAGCACGACATGGAGGGCGAGGAGAATGTGTTGAAGCGCAAGAAAATCAGGACACTTGTGAAACAAGTGATGACAAAAATCGTCACGGATCACATCATCAGAATAAGTTATGCAGTTCAACAGAGTCTACCTTGCGAAGGGTGTGAGTTTGATTGGCCAAGGCAGTGGGATCACGAGTGTCTGTTTTACGGCGAGACTCCTGAGTACCACCTTGAAGATTTTGTGGATGACCACTTCGAGGAAGCAGAACAATACATTCAGCCGAGCCATGTTTGTGCTGTATTTGGCGCAGTAGCACATCATGTTGGTGTTGAAGCTTACGATGGAATGGACGAGGACGTGTACTCTATCATAACTGATATTCTGAATGAATGGAACTCTGAACATCAGAATGGAACTCTGAACCTTGTTGACACTTTCGACGATAGAAACTCGGGAATTCTTCCGTTTCATGTCGTGAACGAGGTCATGGAATTAAATGGACTTGTTTAATTGAACACTTTGAACAGAACGCAAAGGTTAGAAGACGATTATTTTAGTTCATTCATCTGCAATAAGTATTATCAATTTGCCATATGTTGTTGTTGTATTTTGAAGATACTAAAGGACACCAAATAATAATTTAATGATTTAATTGTTAATTTGAAATCAAGTTTAGTATGAACGTGAGCCATGTTTGTACTGTGTTTGACGCAGTAGCACATCATGTTGGTGTTGAAGCTTACAATGGAATGGACGAGGACATGGACTCTATCATAACTGATATTCTGAATGAATGGAACTCTGAACCTATGAACATTGTTGACACTTTCTACGATAGAAACTCGCGAATTCTCCCGTTTCATGTCGTGAACGAGGTCATGGAATTAAATGGACTTGTTTAATTGAACACTTTGAACAGAACGCAAAGGTTAGAAGACGATTATTTTAGTTCATTCATCTGCAATAAGTATTATCAATTTGCCATATGTTGTTGTATTTTTGAAGATACTAAAGGACACCAAATAATAATTTAATGATTTAATTGTTAATTTGAAATCAAGTTTAGTATGAACGTGGACCCCCCCCCCTTTGAATAAAAAATAGTTGTTTTATAAGTTACAATGTTGAAAAAAACATTTTGAGAAATTTCCATACATTAAAAGTTTGTTTTTAAAACTTTGAACATGTTAAAACAATTTAAATTGAATGTACGTGATCAGTTGAAGTTGAATTAAAAAGTACAGTTATTTGCTTGCTTGAAAAAGAATAACGCTTGTTCTCATACCTTTTGTAGTGTTTTTTTTTTTTTAATTTATTTATTATTATTTTATATTCCTTAACCTTGCAACGCACTATGACACTTTCAGGTAGAAAGGGGAGGGACAACAACGTACGAAGACAGACAAAAGAACGACTGTACATGAAGCTATTCAAGTATGATTTGTTAAATTTAATTTTAACACCAACAGCAATCTTTGACATCAATATATTTACAGATGGTTTTTATATTGGTTTTAAATTAGAAAACATTTGATAAACTGAAAACATTAGTTATTATTATTATTGTTATTTTAAATTCTAACAAATTCGGGCCTTTAGAACATTTTGCTAGACCGAACACTGGCAAATTTGCTTGAACAACTTAGAGTTGATGGAATGCATTAATCTATAATGGAATAATAAATACTAAAATAAAAAGAGAATTTCTTGAGCAACATTTGTTGATATGATGATGATGATGATTCAAAGTATTAGCGTCTGTTGAGAAGAAGTGTTTGGGTGGATACGGTTGTCTCAATGCTACATATTTGCTTCTTAAATATATGGTCTGGATAATTTTGAAATCGAACATCCTGATTCAACGCAAAATCTCTAATACACTGTAATAAAATATGAGGAAACTTTTCTTGTTTTCATGACCTCAGCTCTTGGCTGCTTTATTCAACTTCTCAATGTTGAAACATTTATCAAAAGTTACAATGTACATGTATTACTCCTTCAATTCGGTTAGTTTAATGAAATTAAAAGGTAATGTTGAAAAAATATTGACAATTTATTTACAATTAATTATGTCTGTATTTTCTTTTGACAGAAACTGTATGTTTTACCAAATTGATTTTGAGAAAAACAAAACAAAATATATAAATACAATGCTTACCCCTTGTGATTTTGAGAAAAACAAACAAAATATATATAAATACAATGCTTATCCCTTGTGATTTTAAGAAAAACAAAAAAAAATATAAATACAATGCTTACCACTTGTGATTTTGATGGAAACCAAACATATATAAATACAAGGCTTACCCCTTGTGATTTTGAGGAAAAAACTAATAAATACAATGCTTACCCCTTGTGATTTTGATGGAAACCAAAAATATATAAATACAATGCTTACTCCTTGTGATTTTGAGAAAAAATAAAATATATAATACAATGCTTACCCCTTGTGATTTTGATGGAAACCAAACATATATAAATACAAGGCTTACCCCTTGTGATTTTGAGGAAAAAACTAATAAATACAATGCTTACCCCTTGTGATTTTGATGGAAACCAAAAATATATAAATACAATGCTTACTCCTTGTGATTTTGAGAAAAAATAAAATATATAATACAATGCTTACCCCTTGTGATTTTGATGGAAACCAAAAATATATAAATACAATGCTTACCCCTTGTGATTTTGATGGAAACCAAAAATATATCAATACAAGGCTTACCCCTTGTGATTTTGAGAAAAAAACTAATAAATACAATGCTTACCCCTTGTGATTTTGATGGAAACCAAACATATATAAATACAATGCTTACCCGTTGTGATTTTGATGGAAACCAAAAATATATAAATACAATGCTTACCCCTTGTGATTTTGAGAAAAAATAAAATATATAAATACAATGCTTACCCCTTGTGATTTTGATGGAAACCAAAAATATATAAATACAAGGCTTACCCCTTGTGATTTTGAGAAAAAATAAAATATATAAATACAAGGTTTACCCCTTGTGATTTTGTGAAAAAATAAAATATATAAATACAAGGTTTACCCCTTGTGATTTTGAGAAAAAATAAAATATATAAATACAAGGTTTACCCCTTGTGATTTTGATGGAAACCAAAAATATATAAATACAAGGCTTACCCCTTGTGATTTTGAGAAAAAATAAACGCCCTCTGTTAATGAAATGTAATAAAGAACGTTTTAACAGTAGAATCGATACTGTGCGCGCGATACTGTGCGCGCGATACTGACAGTAATTGCATTCATTTATTTGTTAATCACATTTTATGATTTTCATAATTGACAGTATTTTATTAATTATTGCTTGGCCAGCTGTGAATGACCACTTACAATTTATACATTTCAAAACGATACATTTCAAAACGATACATTGATATTTTATAAAATTGTTTATTACAAATGGATTAATAAACTCATCCCCTTTTTCAGATTTTGGTTAGAAAATTAAATCGATGACTTTTGCGCCTTTTTACCTTTTTCCCATCGTGCTTTGGTAAAACTTGGACAAACATGGCTGCTGACGGAGACAGCAATAGTTCGTACTTTAGGTTTTTCTAAGTAATATGGCTGTATTGGAGTTTATTTAAGGCAGTTGGCTAATTGGATATCTTAAAGAGAGTAAGTAGAATAATAAGGAGTAATAATTCGTGATTTTCTTAGACGTTTTTGTTTGTTATTGTCAAATTACAAATAGATGTGCAGCAGACGATTAACACATTATTAGTTAGGTCAGTGACTGGCTCACAGTGCGTTGACCCTTTGCGCGCTATGTACAGTTAATGCATAGGTACACGTTGTATAGATGTTGATTTGTTTTGTATAAAGTTATTGATGAAGTGAAGTTGGATAGGTTTATATATGAAAAATAATGTAGGTTACTTTGTTTTTCGTCAGAGACTGTATAAAATGTATACAATTTAGTTATTGGAATTTAGAAATGAAAAAAAGAACAAATTAAGCTAGGACGAAAGAAAATTCTGTATAAATAAGCAAATTGTTTTATGTCAGATTGAAATAATTTCTAGGATTAACGTTACTGTTAAAGTATGAGATTAAAAAAATGTTTACAGGGACATTGTGCATCACACTTATCCTCTTGCCAATAGACAAAGCTACTATTAAAAACACAGACATACACGAATATAATTTATTTTAATGATTAAATCGAACAGTTAATATTCATAACAGACTCGGTAATAATCTCTTCTTGGAATATGTGTTGGCTCTGAAAAGAGCCGGTTGTTTTATTGGTTTCGCCGGTCTTGGCCGTAGACTGGTTACTTGAACTTTGCTGGATTACTTGCCACTAGAAATCTCGCATACTCTAGGTTTCCGACAACTACAGCATACTTTAAAGCCTCCATCTGGGAAATCACCTCAATGTGAGGGAAGTTTTTGGGAATTTGCTCCCAGTCTCGCAATTCGGGATCAGCATTTATTCGTACACGTTCTGATTCAATAATTGCAATTGCTCGATTCTCTCTTACATATTGGTAAAAGGTAAAGAGTGGCCATACTAGTGAAGATATACAAGGGACGTGTTGTTCGATCAAGTTCAGTCCGTGTATGTGAATGAAGAGAGTATCTAGTACTAGGTGATGTGAGAAACGACTGTCTCAAACTTGCCCGAAATCATCAATATGCATGCGGCGCTTGCGCACTACTCCCTTCACCACACAAACTACATTTATTGTTTATTACAAATGGATTAATAAACTCCTCCCCTTTTTCAGATTTTGGTCAGAAAATTAAATCGATGACTTTTGCGCCTTTTTACCATTTTCCCATCGTGCTTTGGTAAAACTTGGACAAACATGGCTGCTGACGGAGACAGCAGTAGTTCGTACTTTAGGTTTTTCTAAGTAATATGGCTGTATTGGAGTTTATTTAAGACAGTTGGATAATTGGATATCTTAAAGAGAGTAAGTAAAATAATGAGTAATAATTCGTGATTTTCTTAGACGTTTTTGTTTGTTATTGTCAGATTACAAATAGATGTGCAGCAGACGATTAACACATATAAGTTAATTAGGTCAGTGACTGGCTCACAGTGCGTTGACCCTTTGCGTGCTATGCACAGTTAATGCATAGGTACACGTTGTATAGATGTTGATTTGTTCTGTATAAAGTTATTGATGAAGTGAAGTTGGATAGGTTTATAGATGAAAAATAATGTAGGTTACTTTGTTTTTCGTCAGAGACTGTATAAAATGTATACAATTTAGTTATTGGAATTTAGAAATGAAAAAAGAACAAATTAAGCTAGGACGAAAGAAAATTCTGTATAAATAAGCAAATTGTTTTATGTCAGATTGAAATAATTTCTAGGATTAACGTTACTGTTAAAGTATGAGATTAAAAAATTGTTTACAGGGACATTGTGCATCACACTTATCCTCTTGCCAATAGACAAAGCTACTATTAAAAACACAGACATACACGGAGGAGGATCTCAAAATCACAAGGGGTAAACCTTGTATTTATATATTTTATTTTTTCACAAACTCACAAGGGGTAAACCTTGTATTTATATATTTTATTCTTTCTCAAAATCACAAGGGGTAAGCCTTGTATTTATATTTTTTTGGTTTCCATCAAAATCACAAGGGGTAAGCATTGTATTTATATATTTTTTGGTTTCCATCAAAATCACAAGGGGTAAGCCTTGTATTTATATAATTTTGGTTTCCATCAAAATCACAAGGGGTAAGCATTGTATTTATATATTTTATTTTTTTCTCAAAATCACAAGGGGTAAGCCTTGTATTGATATATATTAAATTATTTCTCAAAATCACAAGGGGTAAGCATTGTATTTATATAATTTTGGTTTCCATCAAAATCACAAGGGGTAAGCATTGTATTTATATATTTTTGGTTTCCATCAAAATCACAAGGGGTAAGCATTGTATTTATATATTTTTGGTTTCCATCAAAATCACAAGGGGTAAGCATTGTATTTATATATTTTTGGTTTCCATCAAAATCACAAGGGGTAAGCATTGTATTTATATATTTAATTTTTTCTCAAAATCACAAGGGGTAAGCATTGTATTTATATATTTTTGGTTTCCATCAAAATCACAAGGGGTAAGCCTTGTATTTATATATTTTTGGTTTCCATCAAAATCACAAGGGGTAAGCATTGTATTTATATATTTTATTTTTTTCTCAAAATCACAAGGGGTAAGCCTTGTATTGATATATATTAAATTTTTTCTCAAAATCACAAGGGTAAGCATTGTATTTATATATTTTGGTTTCCATCAAAATCACAAGGTAAGTATTGTATTTATATATTTTTGGTTTCCATCAAAATCACAAGGGGTAAGCATTGTATTTATATATTTTATTTTTCCTCAAAATCACAAGGTAAGCATTGTATTTATATATTTTGGTTTCCATCAAAATCACAAGGGGTAAGCATTGTATTTATTAGTTTTTTCTCAAAATTACAAGGGGTAAGCCTTGTATTGATATATTTTTGGTTTCCATCAAAATCACAAGGGGTAAGCATTGTATTTATATATTTAATTTTATCTCAAAATCACAAGGGGTAAGCATTGTATTTATATATTTTTGGTTTCCATCAAAATCACAAGGGGTAAGCATTGTATTTATATATTTTTGGTTTCCATCAAAATCACAAGGGGTAAGCATTGTATTTATATATTTTATTTTTTCTCAAAATCACAAGGGGTAAGCCTTGTATTGATATATTTTTGGTTTCCATCAAAATCACAAGGGGTAAGCATTGTATTTATATATTTAATTTTTTCTCAAAATCACAAGGGGTAAGCATTGTATTTATATATTTTTGGTTTCCATCAAAACTACAAGGGGTAAGCATTGTATTTATATATTTTTTGTGTTTTTTCTCAAAATCACAAGGGGGTAAGCCTTGTATTTATATATGTTTGGTTTCCATCAAAATCACAAGGGGTAAGCATTGTATTTATATATTTTATTTTTTCTCAAAATCACAAGGGGTAAGTATTGTATTTATATATTTTTGGTTTCCATCAAAATTACAAGGGGTAAGCATTGTATTTATATATATATATATTGTTTTTTCTCAAAATCACAAGGGGGTAAGCCTTGTATTTATATATGTTTGGTTTCCATCAAAATCACAAGGGTAAGCATTGTATTTATTAGTTTTTTCTCAAAATCACAAGGGGTAAGCCTTGTATTTATATATTTTTGGTTTCCATCAAAATCACAAGGGGTAAGCATTGTATTTATATATATTTTTTGTTTTTCTCAAAATCACAAGGGGTAAGCATTGTATTTATATATTTTTGGTTTCCATCAAAATCACAAGGGGTAAGCATTTTATTTATATATTTAATTTTATCTCAAAATCACAAGGGGTAAGCATTGTATTTATATATTTTATTTTTTCTCAAAATCACAAGGAGTAAGCATTGTATTTATATATTTTTGGTTTCCATCAAAATCACAAGGGGTAAGCCTTGTATTTATATATTTTTTGGTTTCCATCAAAATCACAAGGTAAGCATTGTATTTATATATTAAATTTTTCTCAAAATCACAAGGGGTAAGCATTGTATTTATATATTTTGGTTTCCATCAAATCACAAGGGTAAGCCTTGTATTGATATATTTTTGGTTTCCATCAAAATCACAAGGGTAAGCATTGTATTTATATATTTAATTTTTTTCTCAAAATCACAAGGGGTAAGCATTGTATTTATATATTTTTTGTTTACAACAAAACTAAAAGGGTAAGCATTGTATTTATATATTTAATTATTTCTCAAAATCACAAGTGGTAAGCCTTGTATTGATATATTTTTGGTTTCCATCAAAATCACAAGGGGTAAGCATTGTATTTATATATTAAATTTTTCCATCAAAATCACAATGGGTAAGCATTGTATTTATATATTTTGGTTTCCATAAAACTACAAGGGGTAAGCATTGTATTTATATATTTTTTGTGTTTTTCTCAAAATCACAAGGGGGTAAGCCTTGTATTTATATATGTTTGGTTTCCATCAAAATCACAAGGGGTAAGCATTGTATTTATATATTTTATTTTTTCTCAAAATCACAAGGAGTAAGCATTGTATTTATATATTTTTGGTTTCCATCAAAATAAAGAGTGTGTGGTTGTTCCATAAACAATGCGCAAACATTCAAGCAATCAACGAAAGGACACCAAATAATAATGTAATGATTTAATTGTTAATTTGAAAATGTCCTTCCCCTTTCTACTTCCCTTAATGTTTGTGGGAGTCACGCGTGTGGAGGAGCACACCTATCACACCTGGCGCACGCGCGTATTTTGTGTGGAGGGAGTAAGTATTTTACTCTGTGAGGAGCATCACACCTACAAGGGTCCCAGTCGTATTTTGTGTGCCGTTTGTGTGGAGGAGTCACGCGCGCCCAGACGTGTCTCACGCCATAATTTTTTTTTTGATGGCCAACTTCAATTTTTTTTTTTTTTACTTGGCCCTGTAGAGCATCACACGACGGTTTGTGGCGGTGCAGTCTGCAGTTTGTCTGCAGTGATTTTGTGCAGTTTGTAACGGCAAGAACCACATTGCACCACAGTGCAATGGAGCAATGTGGAGGAGATTTGCACTTTGTGGAGGAGCGTGCACTTTGTGGTGGTGGAACTCCTATGGTAACACAATTCCTTTTTACTTGGCCGAAATGACGTCATAAAAATAAAAACAATAAAAAATAAATAAAAAATTTAAGTTGGCAATCAAAAAAAAAAATTATGGTGCACCACCACCACAAAGTGCACGCTCCTCCACGAAGTGCAAATCTCCTCCACATTGCTCCATTGCACTGTGGTGCAATGTGGTTCTTGCCGTTACAAACTGCACAAAATCACTGCAGACAAACTGCAGACTGCACCGCCATAAACTGTCGTGTGATGCTCTACATATACTACTATAGAAGAATTCTTGCGATAGCCGTTGCCAGCCGTGTACGTTAGCGGCGAAACCTCAGTTCATACGAAGTACGCATGAGCACAAGCACGGATTCCTTTAAAATGGGCCATGATTGTTCAACCGCTTTCAAAAGACAGCAGACGACATCAACGCACCTGCTGCATGTGACGTATTACACTCAAGGACCAATGAAAAGTGCGGATACGCATTTTGGCGCGAAGCGCACGCGGGCATGGGTCAAACAGTTTACAGTAAACTTCGTGAAGTTCAATGTTCATAAAGTAAGATGGCGTAGGGGCCTATTATTAACCACGGCGAAGATAGGAGATGATACTTCGAATATTCGTCACCGTTCTTCATAACATGCAATACTTGGGAGCCTTCTACACTCTTGAAAGAAGTGATCATGTATGACGAAAACATGATACTTCTGATGGATAATTCAACTTTCAAAATGGCCTAGTGCACGACATTTTCAACGTATATTGACACGCACATACTTCATCTGATGCGGTAAAATGACTTGAAAGCTTGTCTGGAAGATGCTCTAAGTATACTGTGCTCCGGGTAAGTTTCTAGTAGTTTTTGTTCTCTTGATAAGTATGCCGCCACGTTTCTTTCTAAATTTAACCATGTTGTTGACTATAGTGAAATGATAAATAAAGGGGAGAAAAATGTAGTAAAGTGAAATTTTGGAACAGTATTTTGGGACATTTTGAGCAATGATTTATTGTACATACTATAAAATGGGGGCCATTTTGTCGTTTTGTAAAACCGTATCTATATAGGCCTAATGTTTTCTGTTTTACAAAATCCAGTCCCTATAAATGTAATTAAACGTATGTGTAAGTACTGTTACAAGTTAAAACAATAACAATAACTTTGTGGCCGTCATTGTCGGCAATCCAATAAACTTGTCAAAGTGTTTCGTTAAGCCCACAACAGAAAGAGTGGCATTTTGAGCAAAAACCATTATATACAAAGGTGCCACTCAAAATAGGACAAAGCTGTTGAGTTCATGTTGACAGTTGTGGAAGATCTTTAGGTCAATGCCCACATGGCAACCCGCCGGAACACAACACCTGAAAAAAGACGGACGCCAGTGACGAAGTGCCTGGACTTTTTAGTGTGTTGTGTTCGGGTTGCCAATATGGGCCTTGATTATTGGTCCAATCAGTGAGTGAGCTTGTTAATTATAAGTCACAATGTCTTTGTCATAGACGGTATTCCATCAGTACAGATAAACTAGAATGCACTAGGCCTATATTACATAAAGCTCAATGCAATCTCGGCATTCCCCTTTTTCACTATTTCCCGATCAAATGTATTTTAGTTAATTAGTGGCTGCTAGTTACTTAGGATGTTTTAAAGGAAATACGACCCAACACCGAGGCAGTTTACATGGCGTAATAATAATATAAAAATGCACATAATTTAAATCGTCACCGAGTCCATTAATAACTTAATATGACTCACGTTGTTTAAAGAGACAGTATCGTCACGATCAGAGCAGACTTTCAACCAGGGCATGGAATCGGTGTCGTAGTTTAAGATGAACACAATGACAGAAAATTACTGACTCATTTATGCAGCAGCAACAATATTATTATTCTTGTGGGGAATTACCAGTCAAAAGCAACACTCCGATTCCATGCCCTGTTGATCATGACGATTGGCCCTTGCTTTAAAAATCTGAATATAGTACTGAAATTGTCCAGATAATTAAGGCTTATTTCTATCTATGTGGGCCCTATATAACCCTACCCAATAGCTCTATATATTACGCATGCAGTTTGTAATTTGTAAAACAAACTTCATTGAATTTTCTCAAACAATGGCCTACAAATAAGTAGGGTTGGTTCTCTGTACATAGTTCTTGATCATCATGCAATTATACATGAATGTATACAAGTACGTTTTACCAAAAGTTAATACAGATGTTAGAATGCGATAAAATAATAATTCACTGCACCAAATGGCTAGCTAGGCACAATAAGAACTGAAATTACTAACTATTCCATTTTAGAAATAAGTTATTAATTTGGGATAATTATTTAGCTAATCAATTCTTTGGTAGTGAACCTTATATTTCTTACGTTTAAGCTTTCCTATATATAGTCAATTTTTACAAATGCCTAACTCTATATAATACAGTACCTATACATGATTCCGGTATATACTCAAAATTAAATATGATAATTCCTATTTAATTCCCATTAATCACATTTCAATTTTTTGAAAATTAAATATACAGGATTTGTCAAAAAGTATTTATGAATTAGAAACACAAGGATGCTAGTATAAAACATAAAGGCGTATAACATAAGTTATGCATTGCCAAATAATAAGGCCTTTTAATACTTTGAGAGAATTAACAATAGGCATATACATATGGATTATTTTTTGAAACTATGTATGTACTCAAATTTGCATATACCAAATAACCTAGACAGGAAATTGTCTTTGAATTTGACTGGGATATCACAGCAGCCATTGTTCCCAAAAAAGAAAATTTAGTTTTAGAATGTAGGTGTGCTAACCGCAGGTTTCACTTTTTCGTACATTACCAAATAAATAACTCAGTTAGCAGCACCCTTGCAGGTGTCTGGACCCCTCTTCGGTATTTGTTCACTCGAAAACTAAAAATGTCGATATGCTTAGTTAGTCTAATAAACTATTAGGCTATTAATGTGTTTTTTTGTGTTTTTACCCCAGATTTAAATTATCAACCAAATCGCATAGCTGTCGTACTTCTTAAATTTTGTGTGTTGAGGCTGCATGGTTCAA
Source organism: Zoroaster sp. YZ-2022 (assembly GCA_029582265.1). Classification (NCBI taxonomy): domain Eukaryota; kingdom Metazoa; phylum Echinodermata; class Asteroidea; order Forcipulatida; family Zoroasteridae; genus Zoroaster; species Zoroaster sp. YZ-2022. The sequence continues at coordinate 3,044,610 of CM055829.1, forward strand.
TGGCTACTTTCATACCAAAATGTCTGTCATCGCTGTGATTCCCAATCATTCAATTTCACCAAAGTGGGAAATACACAACGATTTGCAGGGTCTTTCATCTTCCAGGGGAACCCCGGGCCCTGAAACAAATAATTAAAATTGTACACGATGAACCATAGCTTTCATTGTGGGATACAAAATCACAATGTGTTCCAGCGCCTTAACTAGATCTGGAAGACATGATTGTATTTTGTTAAAGATGTGTCACTCGTATTTTTTCATAAATCTACCGGTTGTTATTTGTTATTATTATTATTTTTCCATCTGAACAGTTGAGTTCTATCCATTTAGAAATGAGAAAACAAATACTTTGCAGTGAGATATTTCTGTACAGTTGTCGGATGCTTGGTCTAACAGTAGTTATGTGCCCTAAATCTTTATGACGGGACCCACAAAGCTTTTTATTTTCCTTTTCTCAAGTACCAATAGCAGTGAGCCATTGAAAAGGGAAATTTCATTCACAATTAGCCAGTAAAATAGCGAAAAGAGCGGGCGTGCGACACATGAAGAAGGCTTTGCTCTAGTCACTGACTGACTGTTTGCTGGCCCTTCTCAGAACCGGTCTACTGCTGCTGCACTTTCAGAGACCAAGTCACACGATCTCACGATTTTTAAACATTATTTTTGATTTCTATGTAATTATTGATACCTACCTGGATTCTCTTTCTGCCTCCTCCAGTTTCATCTTTCCCTGGCCCATCATCCTGTGAAAGCACCATATCTATATCTCGTCCATTGATATATTGATCGACACATCTCGTTGAGCCAGGCACTGCGGTTACTTCCTCCACGGAGACAGTACCCTTATCTGCTTCCTACGAGAAATTGCTGAAATGTATTATGAGGAATGTACATGCCCCCTTCACTTTATTCAGATAGGTATTAATGAATGATTTGTTAAAGAGGGCCGGATTTGAATGGACGCAGTAAAGCCGAATTACATTCACAGTTTTCATTAAAGAGATAATATTAATAAACAATAGTAATTTTATTAAAATAATGTGTATCAAAATACTATAGCCTATGCATAGCTAATCATGTTTTTTTTCAACTTCACATTTATTTCCACATTGCAATATTTTTGGAAGTTTACAGTATACAAAAGTAAACAGTAAAGTATTATTAGAGAGAACAACACCAAATTATATGAGACAAGGAAGCAAATATGGAGGCATATTCAAAAAGCCAATGTAACATACAGACATGCCTATAGGGACTAATACAAAAATACAAAGACAAACAAAGGAGGTGGACAAAGCAGACAAAGGAAAATGAACAGGACAGACAAACAAGAAGCTGATGTTTAAAAAACAACTAGGAGATATGGTCTACAGACGTCTGAGCCAGTCGCATGGTTTCATTAAACTATCAAGATCGATTCTGTCATAGGAAAATCTACTTCATATATACCTGAACAGCAAAAGAAACGTCACCCCTAAAGTTTGTTAAGTAATTATATTATTAAACATAATAAATATATACAATGTTGTGGGATGGTTGGCTGCCAGGTCAACCGATTTGCCACATTGTGTTCGTGTTACACTCCATACTCATAATATTCTTCATTAAACAAATTATATTAATTATAAGTAAAAATAATAAATATTTTTAGGGGTGACGTTTCTTTTGCTGTTAATAATAGATTAACATCCTCTCATAAAATGACGTGCTATTGCCCATAAAATGGTTCCGTTTGAATTTCGAGACATAACCTGTTGTTTGAACTTTAAAAAAACAGTTCTCAGAACTATCTGGCAGTTCTAGTGAAAGCTTGTCCGGGGCCCCATGAAATAGAAAGCATCATCATTGTTTTGATTAATAAATTGTGTTTACTATTTCGTGTTGTGTGTGGTTCTTATTTTTTTAAATGTATCTCTGGATTTACGACTATAACCATGAGTGCCATTTATCACTCGTATGTCTTTGCAATAGTTGAAGTACATATCATGATTTTCATCCATACAGAAGGATGGCAGGAAAGAACTAGTCTGTTTCCTTTTATGTAAAGAAAAACCAGCATTACAATTGTTACTGCGTACACAGGAATCTGACAAATAATTTATGACCGCAGCGTGATTAAGGTCTATATTGAGACATCTACCTTGAACAACCTCCTGTACTTGTCAAGATCTTTTTTCCATATGGAGTTTTGGAGCAACCTTTCAGTGTTCGTTTTGATCGTCATACCAATGCTAGACGAGTCGGTCCCAGCTCGTTTCCATCTTGAAAGCTCTATTTGTATTCAAAGCGTCGTTAAAGTGTTGAAAAGACGCTGCTTGTCTTGGTTGATGGGGATCAAACAGAAAAACCATATTATTTGGTTTGTTAGAATTTTATGGTTTTAGCTTTTTTATTTGTTGTTGGGGTTTCATGGGAATACTCATTCCAATCAGAAATTGTCGATTGCATTCATGTGAACTTTATCCATGCGCGTATTTTAAAATGGGTGTAAGCAAATCGCTAGCCTACCCATTGGGCCCCCGGGGTGCGGTTTTTGAAGATTTATCGCCCGTGTTTGGGCGTTTGATTAAATGGTGAATTGCTATTTTCTGGGGTTAAGGAAGTTAGCTTTATTTGAGACATTGAACCAAAAACCATCAAGGATTAGTCTTAATACCAGTAAATTAAAAACTCAAATTAATCAAACGCGGACCCAGTGTTTTTAAACCCCCGGTTGCACGTAAACCAATATTGTATGTAACGGTCAAATATGGGAGTCTTCCGATTGGCCAGTGGTGTCAATCAGAATCGGCATTTGAAATATCGCTTTATTTTACAGTTTCCGACAACCGAATTTTATAATTTATGTTGTTTTTTTCAAAATTCGTTCGCTTTATAAATGCTATTTTGTGGGTCGGCTTAGACAAACACAGGCGATATATTTTCATAACAACTGAAACAAGAAAAGGCCCTTCAGCGAAATATTGGACCTCATTCATGTTAACCCTTTTAAAGGTGGGGTAAGGTTCTGTGATCTCAATCAAACTATTTTCCTTCGGGGTACTAAAAACAAAATTTCCCTTGACAAATTTCTGACTACGCGCCACTGCTTTCTGGGAAACCCAAACCCACACTGAAACTGATAACAAA